>OZ020524.1:8871503-9366424 GCA_963971425.1 Bryoerythrophyllum caledonicum
CGGGCGGGCCGCGCCCGTGTCCGCGCGCAAGCTCGCGGCGAGCCTGTGGGAGCTCCAGGATCACCCGCTCCCGGCCTGCCTCTGCAGCCAGCATTGGCTCAAAGGCGTGTCCGACATGTCCAGCCCGCGCTCCCAGGCCGATTCCTACTTCTCGCCTCGCAGCTGCAAGGTCGCATATCAGCAGTACGTCAAGGTCAGTTGTTTGGCGATCCTCCGCTCTCGTGTTGCTTTTTTTGTTTCTGTTGTGTTCCGCCTCTAATTCGACTCCTCTTGGATGGGAGCAGGTCGGGACAGAGAATGGGAAACGCCGTGGGAACTTTGGCAAGCATTTGGCTGCCGCGCATTCTCATGTGCACCATGGGGAGAAGGGCGATGCGCTCGATCGTCCTGCCTCTGCGGTTGAAGGTCAGAGACGTTCTCAACACTCTCCGGCATCCTCTGGCCGCTCCAACCATAAGAAGGGCGACGGGAAGCTGGTGGGAGACTTCAGCTCCATGACGACTTCGAGTGAGCTCCTCAGAGTGTTGAGCCGCATTCGCATTCTAGAGGAGCAGCACACTGAGAGCTTAAGCTCGACGGCGAAGTTGCAGACGGAATTAGCGCAATCGCGTGCTCGTGAGCAGGACCTGGAGAAAGCCTGTCGGAGAGAGGTGGATATGATCATGATGAAGGTGGCGGATGAGAAGGCGAACTGGATGGCCAGTGTGCAGTCTGTGAAGGATGAGTTGGAGGAGGAGCGGAAGGTGAGGCGGAGGCTTGAGCTGTCGAATCGAAAGATGAACAAGGAGCTTGTGGAGGCCAACATGGCGGCTGCCAAGGCGATCCAAGACCTTGAGAATGAGCGCAAGGCTCGCAAGCTGATGGAAGATGTTTGCGATGAGCTGGCTCGTGAGATCGGAGATGACAAGCAGGAAAGGGAGGAGCTTAAACGAGAGTCGGAGCGAGTTCGGGATGAGCTTGAGGAGGAGCGACGCATGCTGCAATTGGCGGAGGTCTGGCGAGAGGAGCGTGTGCAGATGAAGCTCAGTGAGGCGAAGGTGGCGCTCGAGGAGAAGAGCGCGGCTCTCGACTTCATGCGGGCAGAGCTGGAAGCCTTTTTGAGAAGAGAGGACGGCGGCAATGGCGATGATGCCCAGGAGGCCGAGGTCTTGCGCAATGTCATCACTGCAATGCACCCGAGAGCGATGGTTGCATCCTTCCCGCCCATCGCACTCAATCAGGCAGCCTCGCCGGACAATGACCTCTACGCCATGGACATGAGCAACGACGACGAAGCACAGGAGGGCCAGTACTGGGGTAACCCTCTGGACTCGCAGGACGTCGGCAGCAGGTGGGAAGATAGCGAATGTGACATGGGGGAAGAGAACATTCATGTCTCGAGGCATAATAATAGTCATGGGAATTCACATTCAGATTCCAAGGAGATACTTGAGAGTGGCTCAGACTTCGTGAGCGAATCGCACGACTCTGAAGAAGACGACGATCCACACGAGACTGACCGTGATGAGTCTTCCCACTGGGAGGGCCACCATGAGGATGTTAGTCATTACCACGGTAACGGTAACGGCAACCATGTGACACATGCCAGCGATCCTCAAGACAGCGTGGACGAGTATGCGCACACTGACGAGGTAGGCATGACTAAAAACAAAATCTTCGCCGTTCCCACGTTTTAGGACTCTCAATTGCTTGAAGATTATCGCACTCAATGCTAAACTACTGTGACTCTGATCGTATCGGCAGGACATAGTGGCGTTGAACAGGCCAAATGGACACCACATAGAGACAGGGATGTGGAAAGAAGGGACCTACGGCGAGGAGGATCTCGACTCGCGCCACTCGTCACGGCGCTTATCGAATGGCCACGTTACTCATTTGTTCTCCGACTCACCGCAGCAAAGGACTCAACAGCAGTCGCCGGATAAAACCAACAACACACACATCATCCGCGGCATGAAGGGGCACATGGAGTGGCCGAAGAGCAATATCGATGTGGTGATGCGATCCAAGCTCTTCGAGTCCAATCTCGAGCGCCAACAGCTCATCCGCCATAGATAATATTGCCTCTGGTACCAACTTTTACATTTTATCGACATTCCTGTGGCTGCTGAAGATGATGTTGTATAATGACTAGAATGATACAGTTACTCTCCGCCAATTAGTAGTAGCGCTGCTTGCTTGCACGAAGTGACAAGCAATGGCATCCCGACCTACGCCAGGGCTTCATTGGTCGCGCACTTACGGCTGGAAGCCCATCTTCCAAATGGCAAAGGTCGGCAGCCTCAAGTTGTACTGTACAAGACGGGCATTATTTTCGTTGCGTTGATTTTTCCAATTGAGTTGTACTTCTGGACGTCTTCAGGGTGTTCGAAGATAGGATTTCGAATCAACAACCAGTTGGCGCGCGAGGGGATATTGTTTGAAAGATAATCTAATTTACTATCGAGCGGGAGCGGGGCGGCCGCCAAGTTGGTAATCATTCCATTATTGTATCATATTGCCAAGTTTGAAGATATTTACTAGGTTATAATTTGAGAACTGGGAAGGATGGGGCGGGATGCGTTAAATTCCTGCTTTATGCTCTAACATTTAATATGAAAGCACCTAACTCTGGAGGTCGCAGATCGGAAACAATGGGTGAGGCAGTTCTCTTAGCATTCAACAGCAGGTGCTGGCTTTACTTTACACCTGGTTTATTACACGAAAATATGTTGAAGGTACACAGTGCATAGAGAGTTGTTGCTAATATGGTTGCCTAGGGTCGTGCATGGTACTGTCTGTTTACCCTATAACCTGTAAGGGACCAAGGCATTTTAGAGGAGTTTCTACTCCATTGATTAAAAACTGCCAAGACTAACTTTTTAAGAATGTAACCGTAGGATCTTTTTCTAGACTTATATGAGATGATGTGTAAACTTTTCGTCAATTTTGACTGCATGGATTGAAAGATAATTATGGTCAAAGTGAAAAAAATTGTCCTTGAATGGGACAAATGTTCCTTTAGTTGTTGAAGGGCAAGCATGCCCAATTTGGACGGCCATAGCTATTTTCAGAGAGTAGTAGTAGATGCCTTGCCATTAGGTTGTTCAAACCAACCTCGCAATCCTCGTGTATCCACATTCGCCTTTCTCAATTTGGTTTTCGTTGGCTGAATTGAATTGTGGTTGTATACAATTCAATTGTTTTTTGGGCCGGTTCTAGTTGCCCCTCGTCCTTGATGGTTTAACCCTTAAACATCATAGCCAGCCCCTGGGTTTCTACAGAATCTTCTCTGTAGCTCTTCCTGTACTCAACTTTTCACATATTTTTTGATATCATTCTAATCACCTTCTTTTGAAGCATTCACAAAGTGAAATTTTACAATTCAAATCACAATTTGTATGAGTGATTTGTGCTTTGAAAGGATTGTGGTAGGTAGGTTGATAACCTTTAGGAGGTTGCAAGCTCATCATTGATTGGTTTATTCATGATGCCCAAGTTCAAAAAGTGCACTATTCATTGATGTCCAAGTACAAAAGATGTCGTGATCCAATTTCGGGCTGCCCGCCCAGGCCATGAATTGTCGTTTAAGGGTTAACCTTTAGAGACTAAAAGTTCCGAGGTGGGCTTTTGCAAATCTCAGGCATGTTTCCATAGTTGCACTTTGAGTTTTCTATTCGTGAAACTTTGTATGAAGATACCATGGGGCTAGAATTATCAATCGAATTGGACCTTTGGAAAACAAGTTATGCCATTCGATTCTCAAGAACAGGCACTTTGGGCAACTTCAAAAAGAACTTATATTATGACCCTCTACTAAATATGAGATTTTTAACACAAGTACCAAGTAAAATTCTTTCATTTGAGATTGTAAAAAAAATAAAACCCTCCCACATTGTAAATCTTTCACCCTCACACAAGTCAAAGTTTTCTCACCTTTCTAGGCAAGTTGCACTAAACAAATTTTGTATCCTCATAGAGATTAGAGATCTTCCTCTTTTCTTCATTTGATTTATCAACTTCAAGAAGAAGCATGAACCTTAGTTTGAACTATTTGGACTATAAATTTACACAAAACATGAAAATCTCAATAAAACAAATTTGTGGATCGGTGACTTTTGAACCTTCTTTCCCTTAATTTATTTTGAAAATGCTCCATTTCTTTGATGCCTCTAAAAATTGGTGTACAAAGAACTAACATCACGTGCATTGCAAAGGTATGAAACTATCACATAATGCAAAACTACGATACCAAGTGAAGTCAAAAGTCTACAGAGCTTTCTACTTTCTCGTCCCTTCAAACTCTATAATGTTTCAGTCCGTGCGGTCAAAGTTTCTGGAAAAACTTGAGCATGTAATTCTTATGACCTCCAATGTTTCAATTTCAATGATCTTGTGGACGATTTTTTGCCAGTTCTACTGCAACATGTAAAGCGTGGCAGGTTGAAAAATGATCATGCTGGTTACGGAGCCTAAAAGAGGAGAAATGGAGCACTTGAAGAGCGTGGCAGGGGCAGTTACTGGAGGCAGCTTTTTGCTATTTAGCATGTCGGATGTGATTCGCAAAGATATTATTCTGGAGAACACGTTATGCAGCAAATCACAAGACACGGTGGTTTCTATTCAAATGGCCAACACCACTTTGTCAGTCAACGCACACACAAGAAAACAACCAAAAAAACAAGAGGCTACGGAGCAAGTTTACGAGGTAACTCATGACTCGAGATACTCAAAGTCATGTGACCATATGTCGAACCCATCATTTTGACATGACTTTACATGATTTGTGTGTCTACTCTTATGTGGGATCTCATCTTGGTAGTATCATGCTATTCCCTCTGTCCCAAAATTAACCCTTGAACGTTAGTTGGGAACTGTATATACAGGCACGTATTTTACTCTGTAGAATATAGAAAAGTGTGATTATCCCTCAAGGACTGGGCCCGTGCTTTACCAAAACCACCCCAAAGCTGCCACTTTGACATGATTGGACTAATGGAAAACATCCGTTTACTATTTTCAACCATAGGATCTTCAAGCTAACTACTATAAGAAGACACCCAAAACATTTTGTAAAAGTTGATCGTGCAGATTGTAAGACACATGCATATGAAGAGTACACAATTGTGCAAAATTGTTTTTTTCCATTGTGCCCGGACAGGGCTAGCGTGCTTTGACTCAGAATAATGGCATATTTTTCTACTGCACATTGCATAAGCTCAATGGATCTATGTTCTAACTTGTGTTAGGTCATTCCACGCCAAAACTCACAAGTAATGGAGGTGTTTATGATAAGAAAAATAGACCTGCAACCACTTGGGGTATAGAAAGTGGTCTATTATATAGGAAAGCAATTTTATTTTTTAATTACAGAAATAATTATTGGATCTAAAATCCAAAAGGTAAATAGAATCATCTTGGTTTTTCTAACAATTGGAAAAAATGAAATTCCAAAAAGGTAAAATCCTTAATTTCTATGCGTTTTGAAGTGAAAACAATGAAGGTTGGCAAGAACTTTCCTTCACTACTACCCGCCTCAAAAAGTGCAATTGTCAACTCTACTATAGGACTATCCATCTCTACATTACCTTGCCAAGCTACCAAAAGGAATATGCTTTTTATTTTTTAAGCACCATAACTTTTTCCCTGTAAGTCCAAAAAAGAAAGAAAAAATTCCCCGCAAAGATAACCCGTATTTCTATTTTCACTAGAAGTTATCTTCAAAAATGGATTTCTAGGAACCTGCCCAAAATCAATTTGTACCCCGTAGGTACAAATGGTCTTTCAGCGGTTAATGTCTAGCAAGACTTACACCTTTGGATTGAAGAATGTTCAACTAACATCTTTCATTGGAAGCCATTTCAATATCTCAACGTTATATTTTCAAATACGACACCATACATGTAGAATATTGTGGACCACGTACTAGTGATGCCTTATGACGTTTAAGGGTTAAGCACCCATTTGAGTAGTGAAATTTGCAACAAAAATGTAAATTTTGAGAGTCAAATGGGTGCTTAGTGACAACTAACAACCAACTCCCTTTACAACAACCTTGTTGAAGTGTTTGCTACGTTTGTTATATATAAATGCTTCTATTTTTAGAAAAATGGTTTATAATGGAAAGGGTGGGTTATGATTGATACATGCAAGTTTTGGACAAATGGTTTTATCACATGCTCACATGTGAGTGAGTTACCATAGTGAACATGGATTGATTATAGATGGATGTCCATGTAATGAAATATTGTTGTTGTAGAGATCAAAAATTTGTTTTGGACCCAAGCAACGTTATAATGAGATTGTTGTTGTGACATATGTTTTTGTAAAGAAAGCATAATGAGATTGTTGTTTTATTATATGTTTTTTTTAAGAAAACATAATGTGATTGTTGTTGTATCATATGTTTTTGTAAAAAGAGCTGATTGTAGAAGAAACGGAAAATTTCTCAGTGTGCGGAATGAAAATTGTCATGATATTCTCAAGCCATAGTTGAGCATAAGTTCTACAGAATTAGAGATCTCATTTTGTAAATTTTTCATTATATTAAAAAAAAATAGGTGGTACATTGCAAAACCAAAACTTGGAATAGGGTATTGCAGGAGGACATGGTCTTGCGCCTCAACAAAGTCTCACACCCAGATGTTTTGTCAATAGAGATTGATACACACAACAAGTTGAATGTCGCAACCAACATTAAATAAAAAAAATTGTACACATATAAAAGCATACATAGCACACCCTTAAGGAGAAAAGAGCAAATCACACTAAAGTAAAACGTCTTTCACTCCACAATAGAAGAATCAAAGAGTAAAAGATAGAATGGAAAGCATGAGCCTTTACCAATGACTAAATTGTTGCTTAGAAGCATTTACTTTCAATCACTACTCTCTAATCTCATTCATTAAGCTTGACTTGACAAGAATATCAAGTCAAGGAAGGTTGCAGCGCTATACACTCAAACCCTAGGCCGATGCACTCTTTTTCCGAATGATAAATGTAACACCGGAAGCACACCTTCCAACACAAGTAAATTAGGAATTGAAAATTAATCTATGCAACTTCGACGCAATGGAGCCCCCGATACCATGTCTTGTGACAATTGTTGTATAAATAAAGATTGTTACACTCAACAAATTGAGTGTTGCATAAACAAAAAAACATATACGTATAAAAGCATACGTAGCACACCGTGCCCCTTTAGCAGATAAGGAGCCCATTTAATCAACCAGAACCACAACGCAGATGTAGAGACTAACGCTATAGTGATGTCCCTACAACAACCATACAGATCAAGTCGGAAGTTAAACTTGTTAAATCTTCAAAATAAGTTTGGCATTTTAATATCATTTTAACTACAAACATTTAAAATCAAATCTTTGTAATGAAAGATTGGAAATGCCAAATTTATTGAGAATAAATATTTATTCTTTGTCATAGAAGTCTTTCTCTTTCAAATCTATAAACAATTATATTAGTTATGTGTGTAAGAGATTTAGTAACTAATATAGATAGAAGTCTAGTGTGAGAATATCATTTGACCTTTACATAGGTAAGAATTTTTCATTTCAATTGAAAAAAACTCAAGGTTTATAATGAGAATTCATATTTTGATAAGTTCAATTTAAAACAATCGACCTTTCTAGGTTGAATCTGAGATAATATAGATTTTATTTTTATTTTGATAAAGATTAAAAAGATTCAATTGTTGTGCTAAAAAAATCTCACTTTCTATAATACTGTTAGTGTAGAAAAAAAATTAATTTTTAATATTTTAATATTTTAACCACGTTATGAATTGATCATATCACAAAATACAATACTAGAACAGAGTTTGTTGCTATAAAACAACAATATAACAACATAAGCACATTGGAAAATGTAAGGATGTTTCCTTGGGATGAAAACATGACTAAATTATTTTGATAAGTGTCATAACAAGTTGTATGGCATTGAGTAGTCAATATTATAGATTACATTGATCATATTTCACAGTATAGCTCTTCACTTATATTCACATATTCCAATTGAATCAATGGTCCATCTATTTTTATCAACTGTTTTTGGCCACCAATCAACATCTTTCTCAAATTTTGTCACCTTCATTATAAAATGGTTCAAAAGTCCTATTAGTATTGATTTTTTGTATATTTACTTTGATATTTTTGGAAATGCAAATTTCATATACTACATTCTAGAAAAACATATAATTTTAGATGGTTGTTATTCAGTTCCTTCCATTTTTCATCTTAATAATAACATTAAAGTTCATACTAAGTAAATTTTCCATAAAAATAATTATTCAGCATTTTATATTTATTCTTGTATACCAATAAATTAATGGAGCACTTTTGAAAAAATATTATATTACCTTGAAAATGATGTATAGAACTATATATTCATATTATTTATAAAATATTAAAGTTTTATATAATACTTTATAACATGCACACACACACACACACACATATATATATATATATATATATATATATATATATATATATATATATATAATGAATCATCACTACTTGACTTACATAGTAGTTTGCTTTGATTTTTTAGACCTTGATTGTTTTGTGGTCTCTTTGTTCAAGATATCAATCTCGTTTTCATGCAACTATAATTCCAAAAATTACATAATACCAACATCGTAAGTGTATGAATATTGAATCAAAAAGGAAGAAAACTCAAAAATCACAACTTTGATGTCAATGAGAACATTTACCTCTTTTAACAATTGCCATTGTAATTCATGTTGTTCTTGAAGTAATCGCCACCGCAATCCAAATGTGAATTCAATGGTACCACATTGGGCTACATGGGATACCCTTAAAGCAAATTCTTTATCATCACCTTTCAGTAGTTTGTCTTCTAATTGAATATTGATGTAGCCGGGAAATTCAAAATTTTCATTTTCAAGTTCTGAATCCTCATACAAACTTGCAATGACTGTTCTGTACATAATTATCATCTAAAAATCCTAAGAAATAGCTTCTTCATTTTATTATGTTATAATTATAACTAATATGTTGCAATGACTATTCTATACATAACTATCATAAAAAAATCCAAAGATTTATTTTTTATTTTTGATTATGTTCTAAATATCACTAACATATTAATCAATATTTAGAATGATATAAATAGATCATAAATATTATAACATCATAAAATATACTAATAAATTTTATCATGAACATTTACAATTTATATACTTACATGTGACTATATAATTAGACACACTCATGTAATTTTAAGTTCTTACACAATAATAGTATAATGTATTTACAAGTTGATGTATTACCTTCCTCTTATTACAAGACAACTATCACATATTCTTTGCAAAACTTCTTGAGCAATACTAGGAGTCATTAATTTGAGAAGCACAGAAGCTACATTGAGTAAGAAAAGTAAACAAGTTATTTGTATTTGAAAGTATAATCTATATAATATTTATGATATATTATATCTTTATATAAATTCATATATTATGTTTCATTATAAATTATTATAATTTAGTTCATAATGTAATATGAAGAGTAATGCTAAATGATTTTACAATAGATCTTACTTGTATTATATAACAAACTAAAAGATATAGCAATTCGCACTTCACATTTTGTTTTGAAAACCTTTGAAAGAGCTTCCTAGAAAATAAAAGGTTGGAATTATTTTTATTTTAAAAATAGAATATATATTTCAATTCAAATGAAATAAAGATGTATTCAATAGGAAAATAATAATAAAACCTCTAGATCTGCAGGATGAAGATCCGGATCCAAATTATGAAGTATGAGAATCCTTTTGGTAGCTATTGCTTTGTTAATTTCCTTCTCCCAATCCTAGTAGAAATACAAACATTTTTTACTGCATTTTTTAAAAGTATAATATATTTGTTTAAAATAATAAAATACTATATTGTAACGAGTTTAATAAAATGTTAGAAAAAACAATGTTTTAAGAATAGACTGAGTTAATATTACTTTGTATGTAGATTCATGAATTTGCACTTTATGATTGGCTTCAAAGATTTGTGGAGAAACATTGTTGCTTTCCATAAAAGTTGGACATATTTCAAGTGATTTCACACTTATTTGACTTGTATCCTTTAAATTTTCATCAATTGTAGGTGACTTTGTTGTAATTACAAGTGACTTGCTAGGTTTATGTTTGTCTTTAATAGAATCTTTTCCACATAGGTTTTGAGAACATTTGGAGATCAACCTAGGAATTTTTTCAACTTTCATTTTTGTATTTTTTGCCTTTTGGTTTCTATTTTGGTCAATATTTGCAATGCTATATTTTGCGGGTTTTTTTGTTGTAGGTTTCTTTGATGTAGTGTTCAAAGCAATGTTTGGTAAATTCTTGCCTCGAGCTTTTTTTTTAGCTTTCGAAGCTATTTTTTTTTCATTAGTAAGACTTGCATTCATTTTCTTTAATATCATAAGTTCATTTGATTCACTTATTCCATTTTGTACAATGAAAAGCTTTGAATCATTTTGATGATCATTTTTCAATTTGCTAGTAGAACTCTCCGATCTTTCTACTGGTTCTATCGAGTCTTGCATTGGAAATCCCTCACAAGTCACGTGAATATCATCAGCATTGTTGCCAATACCTTCAATAGTTTGCTCTAAAATAATTGGCATATTGATTGATAAATCCATAGAGGTTTTGAATTGTCCATTATGTTTATCATTTTTTGCCAAATTCAACATTTCTTTGTAGGAGGGACCTAAATTTTCTCTTGAAAAAGATAATTGGCTTGTACTAAAAGTTTGCACAACATCAAAAATGGAAATTGCATTTTTCAGTTCAATTATAGATTGTGGAGCATGTATTTCTTGTGTGGTTGAAGTTTCATTCAAATTATTTATAACCTGTAATTTAGAATTCTTAGATGTTGGAGATAACTTGATTTTTTTTGTTTTCTCTATTTTTTTGGGTGACAGTGCTTCTTCTTTTACAAAATTTCTTTTTCTTTTTTCTAAGGTTTTTCTTTTTGTTGATTGTTCCGTAGTAGATGGAGGTGAGCTACAATTTAATAAAGGCAATAATTTTGAATTGCTTGTATTGACGGGCAATGTAAATGAACCAAATGATTGGCATATTGTCTTCTTTGGAGAAGTAGTCTAAAAGACATTGAAACAAGAGAATTCATCAGAATGATTTTATTGATTTTAAGTTGGTTTGAAAAGGAAATTATGATATTCAAGATTACTAAGTATCTTGAATCCCAAAATGAAATACCAAATGAAAAACATATATAATTTTACATTGAATATTATAGATTTAAAAAAAAATTCAAATCAATAACATTTGTTTTACAATCTAATATATATATGTATATTGAAAGGAAGACTTGTAAAAAATCACAAATTATATAATTTCAAATTATTTTCAAGGTTTGAGGAATTACTATTGAAGTTGAGTGCTTATCAATTTTGTTGCTTAACCATTCTTTCTTGTTGTATACTTTTTGAGCTGTATTCATATCAAATTTCACACAATGTAGAAATATCCATTTGAATTATAGACTAATTAAGATGGATATATACATATCATAATTACTTCAAATTTCATAGTTACAATATTCAAAAAATTATACACTTTAATAAACAAATATTGGATTGTTATTTTGAATCTACTATTACATATTTATAACCTCTAATTTATATTATGAAATAATAGATTATTGTTCTATAATGAGTATATATATAATTTATAAATTAAATGTTTTAACTTAATATACAATAATACAAGAAAAATATATCTAAATTAGTACACAAGATAGATCACTGGTTTTACAACAATTTGAAAGAATATATATACATATATACATATATCATATTTTTTACACACCTCCAATGGCATCTACAACACCATCAAGGCCAATCATTTCTAAAGTATCACAATTGAATGCTTTATTAAAGTAGAATTCACAAGCATTCAATTGTTCATTTGAAGGCATATCATTAAAATCATCCTCTGCAGTGCATAGTATTTTGCATTTATTAATGATGACTCCCTGCAATAGTATGTATAATCAAAATTACATTTATATATATTTTTAATTAAAAAAAAGATACAAAAATTGATGCTATAAACTTTTTAACTCCATATTGACAACTATAATTTTACTTATATTGTATTTTTTTATTAAACATTAGAAATCAAAATTTGTGTTCAATTTTGCATTATTTTATTGTTTTCATGTCTGATTTGGTGACACTTGAAAATAAGTTTGAAAAATATTTTATTATACAACTTACCAAAGGTACAACATTCTCCACATTATTGATGGTCCGAAAACTGTTCCACATTCTTACCAAGAGGTTTTTATTTTCTACTCCAATTCCTTCTCCAAATGCCAAAAATAACTCTTTTGTATCATCTATATTATGATCCAATCCCTTCAATGAAGTCGGCAACTCCGAACGTCGAAAAAACCAACGTAATGTGCAAAATTTGTGACCATTTTCTTCGGAAAGCTTCATGATTTTTCCAATATAATCACATTCAAGCCCCGATCTACAACGAACACAGTCATTTAATGCATACACTTCATTATTCATAAAAATTGTTTTATAGTTGTTTGAATTATGCTTAATCCCCCATACAAAGTCTTTATCTTCCATAATATCTGGTTGAAACATACTCGAATCATCTTCTCTTTCTAATACATCTTTTTTTTGCAAAGCATCATTATTTATTTCTATATTTGACATTTCTTCTATTTTTAATGTCTTTCCATTTATTTCAATATTCATTCAGTACGTTATGAATCATGGAATTTTAATGTTTTGATTAGCATTGATAATTTCAAAAGTAAATAACAAATAGATGAACTCTCTTCCAAAGGAAAAAAGAATGACCTAAAACCACAACCAAAATACAATCAGTAACTTAAGATTTTTTTTAATGTACTATAAAACTTTATTTTACAAAACCTAAACATTTATACTTTGAAATTGAAAATAGAAAAAATGTTTTGAAACGCTTGAACTATGAAGGATAATTGTCTCTTTGAAACATTGAAGTTCATAGTTTAATCCAAAGGTTATTGATGATGCATCTTTGAAATATAGAAAAATGTGATATTTGAAATAATAGCATTAATCTACCAATTCTTTTCAAAATATTTTTTGAAAGAATTAAAAGAATGGAAAATTAGGTTGTTGGTAGAAATGTATATGTACAAGATTATTTCATCTATTTACCACTCATACTATATGTTTGCAAAAAAATGAATTTCATCCTCATATAATCTATTTAAATAAGGGAATCTATTTTCTTATAAAATTTTCAACTAAAAAAATAAGTTAGTAAAAATGTTTTCTACTAAAATGGGTACATCAAATCCTCTTCTTACTATCATAGCAACAAAGGATTTTTTTTTCAATTATCAACTTATTATATATATTCTTTCTATATCTATGATTTAAAATCTTATAGTTAAATGCAAAAGAAAACCAATGAGATTTCTTTTTCTCCAATATAATAAAATTGAAGCTTTTGGAGAGTCATAGAAATTAGATGGATTTTCAATGAAGCATGATATTATTTAGGATTTAGGATTTTTTAATATTTACTAATTTTAATTGAGATGCTTATATCCTCATAAAAAAATATTTAATTCATTTTCAAAAATAATAACAAAAGCAAGTATTGTATTTATTTTTCAAAATTTAAGGCACGTTTACAAGTTCTATATGCAACTTAAGAAGGGAACAAGTTACGAGGAGACAACTTAGTTAGCTAGCATTCTTTTGTTATGATTAAATAAATTTGACATGAAATTTATCATAGGCCAAAATTTTCCATATGTTTATTTCTTTTATCATTTTGCATGATTCAATAGTATCATACAAGGGATTAAAAGTAAATAAGTTTTAATCTTCATTTCATCTTTATAAGATTTTACTTTAAAAATAAGATTGTATTGTTATTCCATAAGAGACGGGCGTGAATAGTGTGTTTGTTTGTTCCACCACCAAGTCTTTTTCCATATAATTATTCAAGGTTTCAACCATGCTTGTTGATCATGTGCTTTTATAGCTGTTGCTAATAAAGTTCTTCGTTTTCTCATCCCTCTTGTACAATTGTCCGCTACACGGGTTCCCATTAGATGGTGTTTTGGAACAGGCTTACTTAAACCTATGAAACACCTCAACATGCTTTCAATTTTGACCTCAAACTTTGCCATGTCTTTATTTGAAAGACAACAAGTTTGAACATTCCCCTCATTTTTATTTTTGTCTTCATTCTTTGACATCTTCAAGATGTTTTCAAGGAAAAGAAGAACTCTGGCCTTTGAAGGAGGTTGGCATGAATAAAATGTCTATTCATTCCCCCTCTAAGTCTCATGGTTTTACTTAAACTATAGATTGTAGATTTATGTTACTAATCTCATCAAGCTACATAAAAGATATGAAACTTTAGAGTGGAAATTAGTCAAATGCTAAAATCAAATTTGGTATCACTTATACCAAAAAAATAGATAATTCATTCATTTTAATAAATTATTGCAATATATTAGATCTACAAAATACAAATTTAAGCTCAAAACACCAATTTAATAAGACAACATAGTTAAAATTTATTTATGTTGAATTAAAATAAAAATTAGTTTAAAAAAAAACTATTACAATATGTGTCAAGAGAAAACTTTTATGATGTAAGCATTTACATGTTTTCCCAAACATAATCTTATTTTCGAGAATATATACTTACTTGGAAGTATTATTGTATCGATCTTCAATTGATAATCACATGAAAATGTACAAAATTCCTAAAGAATAATGCTTGATTTAAACACTAAAAAATAAAACAGTAATGATTTGATTTCAAGTAAGGTACTATCCAATCTTTTGAATGAAAACTACCTCACTTCAAATTTATTCTGTATTCCTATTTATATATTCAACATAAAGATTGTTGGTTTTTGTTATTAACAATTATAAATATGTAATTGTTATCACTGAAAAACCTTTTTATTTATTTGAAAAGTTTAGTATTCAACAACATTCATATTCTTCAATTTTGTTTATCAACTAAAATTGAACAAAAAAGATGCAATTTTGTATAACTAATGGTTGCACCTCTTGGATAAATGTTTGATTGTATTATTTTGGTTCATAAGAATTATTTTACATAAATGTCAAATGAACTTCAATTTAATAATGTTCTTTTGACTTTTAACAATTGGTTGTTATTTGATTTTTTAAAAACTTGTGAGCCTCAAATTGTTTTTTGATCTTCACATGCTAAATACAACTTTTTTAGATGGGGGTACCATTGAATGATGATTTCTATTCTTTATAGAGTGAAATGCATTGCTTTTCTTGCTAAATGAATGCTACTAGTTCAAATTTGAATTTCAAATCACAAACACTACATTCTATGTAGGGATAAAGTTTGGCAGACCTCTACCAATTTTATCTTTTCTCTTAATGGGTGACTTAAATATAATGAGTATTACACAATTATCACTTCGGTATCACATAGGCATTACACAAGTTTTCCCTTGGCATTACATGGATATCACGTAGGCAAATCTCTTGAATTTTCCGAAGTTTTGATCATTCTCCATTGTGAATTAATTATGTACAAAAATTACCGGCTAGTAGGGTATTTAATATCATTTAATTGGAGGATATAAAAAAGAATCTTCAAGAAATTGGCAAAATATAGATTGATCTACTATTTATTAGGACCTTAGAAACATTCTACTAAAATTTGTGCAAACAATATTGGATTCATAGCACAAAAGATTTGATTGTTTACTTCAAAAGATAATGAAATACAAAATTTAAGGACCACTGATTATAGTTTTTGAATCCCTTGAAAGATTTCTTTTGGAGTAAATTGACCTCAATCTAGCGCCTAAAATCTCTTACATCACCACAATTGAGTAAATTTGTGACATGAAACCATGTAGAAAGATATTCAAAAGGTAGGGTCTATCAATAATTGCCCATTAGATAAGGTATTTATAGCCTTGTAATCAATGCTTAAAGAGTAGCTAGAAAATACCAAATCCATGTAATGAAGTTTGACATATAAACATATGTTCCAAAAGGCTCAGTTTCTATTGACTTTGAACTTCTCAATCCTAGAACATAACATAAATAGCAAGTCACTTTTTTGAAATTGTAATTAAAACAAATACTTGATAGTATTTTGATATATTTGTCATATTTGATTTTTTTTTAATATTAGTTGATTTAATCTTGCTTTATCCAATGTAATTATTTTATGAACTTAGAAACTTGAATTACTTTACTCATTCATGCAATAACAAAAGAACATCCTCTCTAATTGTTTCTTACGTAGATAATAACAAAGAACATGTAATTGTTTCTTACGTAGATAATAATAAAGAACATGTAGTTGTTTACGTAAACAATTACACATTCTTGTAAAATTTCCAAATTTCATGTTGTAGATTTGGAGATGACATTTAAATTGATGAGGATGCAAAAACGTTCTTGGATTTTTGAAATATCTATTGAGTTTTCATATGAGTTTTCCTTAGACACTTACATCTTTGCTAGCTACTTGTTTCATTTTCATTGATTTTTAACAACTTGAATCTAAATACTTCTCACAAAATTCAAAAATCATTCCCCTTTGAACCCCTAAGGTACCGTGACACTTTCACAACAAAAACACTTCAAAATAGTTGGATTCTAGTGCAATAAAGAAGGAAACTAAAACTTTGATTTCTAGTTTTGACCGTAAGATCTCAAATAAGACTTATTTAGTAATATACTCAGAAAATTTCATAAACTTTGACCGCACGGATTGAAAGATTATAGTGTTTAAAGTCAAACAAATGGTTCATTCTCTTCCTGTGTTCAATGGACCAACAGATTTTGAGTGTCGAATTTTTGCACTACACTAGGTCTAAATCCACTACCATTGTGTTGAGCATGATGTTAGTTCCTTACACACCAAATTTGAAAAGGTACAACAATATCCATTCTAAAACCACAATCCAGAAAGACTAGAAATTGATTAGGTAAATTGATCTCTTGTAACAAAAGGACAAACCCTTATATCTAATTGTCCTACTCGGGTGCTCCACCGGGTGTTGGAACAGGCTATCTCCTCACCTTTGCCGCTCTAGCCATTTGCGCTTTTACTTGCTGCTGGCCTGCGCACACAAACGCACCTGGGCACAAGCATATGACCACAAGGTTAGTCGCTTGCACACTACACCGTTCACTGAATATAGTGTGGAGGTATAGGTAATGTGGATGAAAATTGAGGTGGACCACATCAATTTTGGTTATTATATAATATTAATATGTTATTATTATATATATTATTATTGTATATAGTATTAATATTATAATATATGTTATTATGTTATTATTATATGTTATTATTATATTCTTATGTTAATATTATTTTTTGTTATATTATATTATAATATTATGTTAATATTCTTATGTTATAAAATAATATTATTATGTTATATTATTTTATTATGTTATTATGTTATTATTATGTTATTATATTATAATTTTGGTTTTGAGTCCAACTTGTAAAAACTCATCCACATCAATTCCCGTGTCTTTTATTTTGAAACAAGTCACACTATTTCTAATGGACATGATTTAATGTGGATGGAAAATTCAAGTGGACCACTTTAATTTGCATTTAATGAAATTACTGTAGGAAATTTCAAATAGTCTAGTCTACACTATATTTAGGGAACGGTGTAGCAACGGTGTGCAAAAGCAGCACAATGTCAAATTGACGCTTTCGTGTTTTTTTAAGTTGCTCTTGCGGTGGTTATGTTGTTCGTTTGTTTTAGAGGTGCGAAGTGCGTTTGAGGGAGTATTTGGAAATGGTGTCAGGATTAGAGTGGCACTGTTCCACTTTCAAGGAACGTACACTTGGTACATCTACATAGCTACATTGCTTCGTTGAGGACAACGGGTGGGTCCACGCCCAGGGCAAATGGACCCCCTCATTGGAACTTACTCGAGGGGGCCACGAGGTGGTGGGGCCAAACCTGGCCCCTATTTTGTTTTTGGATGGAGCCCTATTTATAGCAAGGGAGGGCCCTCTAGGGTAAACAATTTCTGTAGGCCCCAAATTTGTCAATTTTTTTCCCCAATAAAAGCCTCTAGACCCCCTGAAATAAGAGGGCCAGAAAAATGACCTCATGCAATCTAGATAGGGCCCACCTCGGATAAGTCCCAACGAGGGGGTCAATTCGCCCTGGGCGCGGGTCCACTACACTGCACAGTAAATGATTTGTAAATGCTAGAGGTTTTTGTTTTTCATGAAGATTTTTACTAAGAGCACAACAATCTATACTACTTAAAGAGCGGCGTCATTGGTAAAAATAACCATAACACTAAATACCAAAACCAATGCACGTAGGTGTAAACTCCAAATGAAAAACCACCAATCTAATGCAGCATTCATCCAGAAGAAGGATGACAATGGGTGAGGCTGAGGTGGCACAAGCGGCAAATCCAAGGCAATTGACACAAACAAGAACAAAATACCCAAAACCAACAATATCTACAAAAACGCCTACATTACACACACACAATATCTACATACCAGGTACATCACATCTGACCAGATCAGGGCTCGCTCGTGACGCGTTTGGGAGACAGACAGGTCGCAGAATATCTACATCACGCGTACATTAATTCCGACGAGAATGAAGAAGTTGGTAGATTGAGCTGCTTGGTGACGCGTTTGGGAGGCAGTCAAGTCGCGCTTCGGAGCACAAGCATTGATCGTGTGTGTGTGTGTGTGTGTGTGTGTGTGTGTGTGCGCGCGCATCGTTGGTGAAGCTCTTGATCACGGTCTTCGTCTTGGATCGGATCGGCGATGGCGGGCGTGGCGATGAAGGCAGCAGCAGGGTGCTCCGCGTTCAGCTCCTCAACTCGCAAAAGCATCACCAACATCACCAGCAGTAGCAGTGGAGCCTCCTCTTCTCAACCCAAAGTAAGCATGTACCTCACATTGAGGACCCATCGCTTAGCCCCAAACACAGTAGCAGCAAATTATTGTCTACACCGAGATTCTTGTTGAGGGTTTTGATGATGCAGTTGTCGGTGCATCATTCAATTGGCCGCGAAGATGTCCGTGTACTGCAATGGAAGAGGGGGAGTTGCAGCAGCAAGTCGATGCAAGCTGTGGGTCCAGTGAGAGCCAGTAGTGTCAGTACCACCGGTGCGTTGAATGCAACCCCCTCTTTTGCGTCTATGGATGCTTGGGTGCGTCGTTAGCTGATGGCTGTCTGTCTCTCCTTTTTGTTTTGCTCTGCAGCTGATGGCACTGAGCTGGATGCCATCTCCCAGTACAGCCAAGTGGTGCCCGACACTGTCATTTTTGACGACTTCCAAAGGTGAACGAACACTTCGTCGTGCTCACCCGCTCTTGTGGATTTCTGTGTCGGAAACACACAACAGAACAATCCGGTCTCTAGCATTGTTTGAAGTTTCTAATGTGTTTTGATTTTCTAGGTCAGTTGTTTTTCTGGATCATCATTCAGTGGAAAATTTTGTTCAAGTTTGAATAGGTTTCTTATCTGAACTTTTGCAGCTAGAGGCTTATGTTTGCATCCAGTTTTTCGTGATGTGAGGGACTTTTTGGTCTTTGTGTGCACTTAGGGGTTTAGACATTTTTGCTTCAATTTTTTTTTTGACAGAATTGGTTTGGATCTCAGGTTTCCTCCCACAGCTGCCACTGTGAGTTCTTCGCTGCTGCTCGGAATCACCAGTGTCCCAAAGGGAGCCTATAATGTAAGCATCAAATGTTTGGTTTGGATTCTTTGCACTCCACTTATTGTTAACAGAGACCAAGTGCCCTTTGCCCATTTTTTTTGGTATGGCTAATTGGTTTTGTTGATCTTGTGTGCAGAGCGCCATTGACAGTGCCTTGGCGTACAACAAGTGCTATGTGGAGAACAGTGGGGAGCGCTTTTCATGTTTCCTGAATAAGGTACTTCCATGTGCTCTGAGGTAGTCACGTCTGCCTCATTCAAATTTGGATTTCATGATCATGACTCGAGCAAAGGTAATAGGTTTCAGTTTGTAAAGTGAGGCAAAGATACCATGAGTTTTGACCTCTTTTCTCATTCTTAATTACTGAAATCAGCCCCAAATAGCTCTAAATGACCTCATGGAGGAAAACGGCGGCTAAGATTCATGGTACAAGATGACCTCTCCTTCTTCCTTCTTCTCAAAGGCGGCTAAAACTAGTTCTGAGAGACCACCAAGCTCTTCCTTTGATCGAATAGCTATGGAGAGTGAGGAAAGAGTAGGAATAGAATAAAAAGAGGGGGTGGCACTTTGGGTGACTCTACAAGTAACTTAAATGCAGAACGAAGTTTTACATGATTTTTCGAGTATGGGCAAGACATGTAAGTAAGCTCTACATTGGGGGTGGTCCAGGCTCTGGTGAATGTTGGAGCGGAGGTTGCGAAGACAGTTCCGGGTAGGGTGTCTACCGAAGTGGATGCGCGTCTGGCTTACGACACTCCAGGCATTGTGAATGAGGCAAGTCTTTCTTCCAAACACATCATAGTATATGATGCAGTAGTACCCATTTTGTTCGCAATCTGAGTTTTTTTTTTTTTTTTTTTCTCCTCCCTCCAATGCAGGTCCATCAGCTACTCGCGCTGTACGACGAAGTTGAAGTTTCGAGAGAAAGGTTGCTTTTCAAGATTCCTGCAACATGGCAGGTGTGTTGTTGTTGATTTTGCTGCAGCAAATGTGAGAAAGTTGGTCACCAGAGTTATTTGTGAAAGTTACCCCTCTTTTTTTGATTTTTATTGTAGTACTACTCTTTCCTCACTCTTCATAGCTGTTAGATCAATGGAAGAGCTTGTTGGTGTTTCAACTAGAATCCTTCAATTAAGTTTGGATGAGCTTGGGGTCTTCAAACTCAAGGTAGAACTAGTTTTGGCTGCCCAGGTCAAAATGCTTGATACGTTTGCCTCATCTTCACAAATTACTCTACTGTCAAATGATTTGTTGTGACGGTTTTACTCAGGGTATTGAAGCTGTGAGGCAGCTGGAAGCTGAAGGCATTCAAACACATGTCAGCCTAGTTTACAGGTCAGAAACACATCTTTTGAGAGACCTGTCACGTTGCACTTTTGGTCACCATTGTTTGCTTCAATAACTAACACCTTTGGTGCCTGTTGTGCAGCTTTGCTCAAGCCTCTGCTGCTGCCCAAGCAGGTGCATCAGTGATCCAGATCTTTGTTGGCAGGGTCCGGGTAAGTTCTCACAAATTTAACCCCATGAGGACAATTGCCATAAATCTTAAACGAAACGTTTAGCAAGGGGCTGAAAGAGAAAAAGGAATATTTTAATTCATTTGTAGAGTGAGGTAAAGATACCAAGAGTCCTGACCTTTTTTTTTCACTTTAAATGATTAAAATCAGCCCTAAATATCGATATTCAGCAAAGGGGAAAAATGTGACTAATATTCATGGTACAACATGACCTTTCCTTCATTCTCAAGGACATGTGAAACTACTCCTAACTTGAGTTTGAAGATCACAAAGCGCTCCCATACTTAAGATAGTTGAGGCACCACCAGCTCCTCGAGATCTACTTATAGTTTATTTGGAGGTATTTCTGAAGTTTACATTCTGAACCTAAGATTTTTGTGAAAGACAGGATTGGGCTCGGACAAATTCAGGTGACAAGTATGTGGACGAGGCTTTGGCGAGTGGCGCGGATCCTGGGATTTCACTTGTAAGCGTTTCTAGACATTCATTGTTCTCAACACTTTCAAGACCATATTGAAGCTGATGAATTTTTCCTCTGGAACTTGCACAGGTTACCAAGGCTTACAACTACATTCACAAACATGGGCACAAGTCCAAACTCATGGCGGCTGCAGTTCGCAACAAGCAAGATGTTTTCAGCCTACTTGGGTAAAAAAATCACTGTTCTTGTCGTTCGCAGAAAGGAGTTTTTTTTTTCCTGCCTTAAGGTTCAAATTTTATTCTATGTTATTAATGGGTTCCCTCGTACAGTTGAGTTATTTGTAAAGTCAACGGATAAGATAACCCTCTTTTTAATTTTGATTTAGTTAAAATTAGCTCTAAATAGTTTCTCAATTAATCTAGAATCAGTTCGAAAGAGAGAAAGGTGCAATTTTTGAACTGAATAGGATACTAGTTTTATTTATTTATTTTTACTATTATTTGTATATATGGTGTCTCATATACCTCTTCACTCTTACAAGACAACTAGAACTACTTTGACTTGAGTTTAGAGACCATCAAGCTCAGCTTAATTGAAGGATCAATCACCGAACTCTTCTATTGATCTAAGAACTATTTTGAGAGGAAAGTGTAGTATTTGAAATAAAAAGAGGAGTATCTTCTTGAAATTTTGGGTGACTTTACAAATATCTTCATGGACAAAACGAATTGAGTTGGTTTTTGTGTACTGTAGCCTGGATTATCTCATTGTTCCAGTTAAGGTGCTCAAGTCTTTGAAGGAGTCGAAGGTTGATCTGGAAGACAAGTATGCATTTGCACAGCGCTTGAGCCCATCAGCTGCTCAGGCTGCAACTTTTTCAGAAGATGAGGTAAATTGTTGTTGCTGAGTTTGTTTTCTGTTATGGTGTTGAAACGAGCGTAGTAGGTGAATGTTTGGCTCTTGTAAAATGAGACAAAGATACAATGAGTTTCGCCTTCAGTCCTCATTCTAGTCACAGAGAGGGAAAAGGTGACTAACATTCATAGTGCACTCTTTCACTCAAAAGTCCTAATCCGTCCTAATTTGGGTACAGAGATCATCAAGTTCTTTGATACTTAATAAGGATTATAGTCAAGGGACCACCAAACTCTGATAGATATTAGCTTTGACATCTATCGAAGAGCACACCTAATCAAACTACACTTAATGTATATCAACTTTTTATATTCTATAAACAAAATTAGTATATACTTGGAAATGAGAGTGAGTAGGAATGCAGAGTTGTTTGTCTCCTCCCTTGCCCGTTTGTATAATGTATTTACTGTGAGCTCATAGAAACTATGCTTATTCAAAACTCATAAGAAAAAAGACGATGTGATGAGAGTAGTTTTTGAGGTGCTAAGATTGAGAATTGTGCTAATTTGGTGACAACTAATGCAAATTGCAGCTGCAAAAGTGGGATCAAGGCACATTTGCGAAGGCTCTGGGCCCACTTGCTGAGGATCTACTGAAAAGGGGGCTTGATGGCTACATGAACAACACACAACGTGTTGAGGAGCACTTCTCCAAGATTTGGCCTCCACCCAACGTCTAAAACAAGGTCACACCCCTCTTGTGCTTTGCCTTTGTTGTAGAATTGTGTGTAGATGTGAGTACCATCAATGCATCACCTCTTGAGCACAATATGAGAGGCCAACTGTTATAGTCTAGAGTTTAGGAACCTCAACAAAAGAAACATGCCAAACTAGCCTACATATTGGACTCAATTATGAAACACCCTATGCAAATTTCCAGCCTCTATTTGTATTTAGGTTTTGCAATTTTCAATCAGCATGAAGGTGTTCTTTCCTTTTCAAGTTTCATCCAGGACAGTAATAGGATATATTGACTGTTTTTAGAATTAGAATTGTATCCAATATTAGGGATTAGAAACTCCATAATACTTTTGTGGAAGTTTAGATTTATCCTAAAGAAGGCATTCATGTAAATTTTTCTGTGCAATATTCTCGGTTATGGTGGCTGTAGACCTGCTACATTGTTGTTGGGGTGCTATGTGCATGATTACATGATGCTGAATACATGATACAGTCTAACCTTTATAGTTTTTATTCATTTCTGCTTGCTGAATGTGCTGTCCAGAAAATGACAAATAATATTTCGCAATAATTTAATATTGCAATAACCTAATATTTACTTATTCATGTGATAGTCCATAAATTTTTGGACTCACTTCAAATATTTTTACAGTAGAG
The DNA here is from genome assembly GCA_963971425.1 of Bryoerythrophyllum caledonicum. Lineage (NCBI taxonomy): Eukaryota > Viridiplantae > Streptophyta > Bryopsida > Pottiales > Pottiaceae > Bryoerythrophyllum > Bryoerythrophyllum caledonicum. Next base: position 8,895,436 of record OZ020524.1, read on the forward strand.
CCTGTCCAACTCAATGATCCAGGATTGATTACACCCAATGATTACAGGATAGTAGTGGAAATCATTGTAGTTTGCTAATACCTGCTTTGATGTTGGTGGTGTGGGTCCTGGTAAATGCTCATCTTGCTCCGCCTCTAAATTTTCCTTGGAATTGGCCTACAATGCTTGTAATAGAGGTTACCGTGCCCAAACAACCCCAATATGGATGTTAGGTTAAAGAAAATTTAGATAATTCTTTACTACAAATGGAACTTTATTTCACTACAAAATTTCTGGTTGCTTTTTTTTTGATTGTGTGTTTCTAATGCTAATTTATGAGAATGCTCCTTGATAGTAAAAGTATGCTGCGATCATGTTACAGATCCATCCTGTGGTGTATGAGGCGTTTGGCACAAAACGACTGTTTTTCTGGCCAACTTTCATGAGGATGGGCATGGCAATCGCGATAAAGATTGGAAAATGGAAAAACGGGCCCATCGCCAGCAGAATCCACTGCTCGTTGAGCAATTCTTGGTCTGCCTTGCTCATTCTCGCACCCGGCGGAGCCATGCCTACACAGCGATAAAATTCCGCTCAATGTGATTGTATGGATGGGAGCTCATCACAACATCATGACAAATACTGGCTATCTCAAGCTTTTGCAAATCATGACCATGGACCATGTTTTTTGTATTGAGAAGACTTTCTATGGTTTTATCATCCAACTTTGACTCTAAGAATGTCAACAGTTTACCTTCTAAAGCTGTGCTGAATCACATTGTAATGGCTGGACTGTTTTCCACCTCACTCACAAGGCAAATTATCACTGAACGGTCTTGAAGAGACACAATGTTTCATTCCTTGAAGAGACACATTGTTTCAAATTATACTTACAAGTTCTAAGCAGGGATTTTTTAGGCACCAAAATCAAGGAAGGAATAGAGATTAGTGGTCACATCCATGATAGACATGTAGTCATTATCACCATGGTATCATAAAACGTGACAGAATTGAAATTCACTCAGAGCGTGATGCATTTGCATTTTCATTGAAACATGAGAGCTTACAAATAGATACAGAAACAGAGCAGACATTTACACCTCTGTTACTAGAGCGCGGCGCCTCGCTTCCATCCAATGTGGCTCTCTTCAGGCAACACAAGCCAAACTTCACAGACTGTCTACATTCGAGAGCCAGCTCTTGGTCACCACTCAGTACTCCTCGGCGCCGTAAGAGCTCTTCTTCTTCCCATAGCCTGAGGATTCGTCCGCATCCTCTCCATAGCTCGTCGTTTTCTTCTCGTCATCGTCCTGACCATAGCTCGACTTCTTCTGACCGTAGCCTGAGGATTCATCGTCGTCCTGGCCGTAGCTCGACTTCTTCTTCGTGCCGTAGCCCGAGGTCTCGTCTTCCTCCGCTCCATAGCTCGTCTTCTGCTTGTACCCCGAGCTCTCATCGTCGTCCTGCCCGTAGCTCGTCTTCTTCTCGCCGTAACTCTCGGCGTCGTCGTTCTTCTTCTTGCGACCAAACAACCCGGTGGACTCCTCGCCTTCCTCTCCGGTAGCCTCCTCGTCGTCCTTCTTGTTGAAGTGCTTGTAGGCCGCGTAACCGGCGACTCCCAGCACCCCCGCCCCGACCACTCCCCCGGCCACCTCCGCCATCAGCACCTTGCGCCGGTGCTCCCTCTCCTCGTCATCGATGTCAGTGCGGTTCTTCAAATCCTCAACCTACATGCACAAAAGCCTGATCAGAAATGCTTCGAAGCAATCAACCAACCGCACATCGAAACTTCAAGGTCGTCGCACATCACCACAATGCAGTCATGAGACTCACATCCTCTCTGTTGTACTGGCTCTTTTCGAACTCATCGGCAATGCCATCGCCGTCGGAGTCCTTCTTGGAGCCGTATCCGCCGCTCTCGTCTTCATCACCATCGTTCTTCTTCGACCCGTACCCCCCGGAGGACTTCTTCGCGCCATACCCGGTGGTCGTCTCCTCGTCCTCGCCATAAGCGCTGCTGGACTTCTTGTACGCTTCCTCCTCAGGCACGGCGTCATCACCGCGCGCACCGCCATAACTGGAAGTCGTCTTCTTCTGGCCGTACGTGGACTCGCCCTCCTCGCCGTAAGCGCTGGCCTTGTAGCCAGCTCCCTCCGCCTCCTCGTCGCCGTAGCCGGCCTTCCTGGAGCCGTAACCAGACTCGTCTCCGTAAGACATGGTGATCGAGCACTGTAAGCAAAGGGTCACGAGAATTGGAATGAGACTGTGCTGAAGAAGCTGGAATGGATGCTGTGAAGATCGACGGAGGACGAGCAGTTTATATGGGCGATAGACGCTGCAGTGATTGCGCACCAGCACCGAACTTTACGTCCAAAGTGAGCGCGTCGGTGGCGTCGTAGTATCACCACAGTACACAACGAGTATGGCGAGGGCATCCCTCGAGATCCCACGCGGTATATCACGCGCCCAGTCAAGCGTGTGCGACAAAGCAGGCTATTGTTCCATTTGGGTCAGATTCGATCAACTTTTGATAGAAAATAGATCATAGGATGCCGAGACTGTGCGCCACCTTTTTCAGTGAAATATTCATGATATATTCGCAATAATATCCTATCTTGACACGACTGCCGTCCACCCTGTATTTCATGGTCCATAATCCGTGGCGTTGCTACTGCTACCGACCGGCGTTTCAGAGCTCGTGGTCGCTCAGTTCACCCATCACCGACCAGATCGCATCAATGGCAGCTCAAAGTGGTCGGTGAGGAATGGTGGAATCAGCCAATTTTTTATGTTTTAGGGCACGGTGAGCGACACGCGATACTGTGGATTCTAAAGTACCCAGGGTGGCTAATTATTTTTCACTTGTCGTTGTAAAATTGGCCGCTTCGGTGAAGGACCCTGTTCTCACTGGCGAGAGTGAAGTAATTTTTTTAATATTTAAATCGAACAATTTGGCGACGCTTATGGCATCGTGAGTACGGATGTGGCAAATACATCCACACCTGGGTGGCAATATTGGCGACAATATGATCAAACACAGTAATTGTACAGGCGAGGATTTGAATTATCGTGGTGGCTTACCATATCTCTGCTAAGGGGAGTTGAACCCCAGCCGTAAAACGGCTGTGCCTAGTGCAGGTAGCAAACCCAAGTTAGTACTACGATTTACAAAATCTGAACTCAGAAACTTGCCGTCATGGTGAAAACAGAGCACTTACTGATCCGTGCCCCTTCGGATAGTTTCCTCCCGCCAACTGGCCATGGCAGAATTGAAAGGGAAAGATTGAAGTGTGAAAAATTGCTACGCATACAGCTTCACGCATGCGTCAAGATGCCCACCAAGGCGGTTTCGCAATTTTGATTTCATGAAGTTCAGGGTAAAGAAAGTCCTTTCATCTTCCACACTGCCTAACACGACAGTTATGGCCACCTCTGCCACTTTGATGAACTCAGATAACCGGTTTAGCATGAGAGCGTTCTGGCCCACCTGAGTCCACAGTTTTGTTACTGGGTTCAGATCATGGGGCTCTTCCATCGCAGCTTTGGCATGCGATTTCATGGTCAGCTTGAACAAGCTGGATTGGAGCATCAAGGACCGTCCATCAATGATGGGGTCAAGTTGCGTAAGTTTAGGCTCATTCTTACTGCCAAAGTTTACAGTGCGGCATACCAAATGCTGCTCCTTCAGCGTCTTCACATGCAAGGAAAATAGTTCGTCACAATTTGGCTGCAGCCAATATTGTGGGAACACAATCCCTAGTGCGTTCATTAACTCTACCTCAGGGAATCGGCAGTCGAACTCCAGCCTGAGTAAGTGAGCAGCGTCCTTGCACTAACCCTTCACCGAAGTGATGATAACTTGCAAGTCACTTTGTGACACTGACAATTTCTTGCCAGTGACTGTGCATATGGAATGAGCAGGGTACGTGTGATCACCGATCCGGAATGACAATGTTTTGTCTCCAGTATTCAGATCAGTCACCTATTCCTATGCTATAGCGTAGGATTTATCATGCACAATATCATAAAACATGCAAAAATGTTGTTGCTGGAACGCCGAAGCATCATCGCTGTACATCATATACAGCTCCGCTTGACAGATTCGAACAGTAGTAACGTAGTCAGCAACGAAGACATTATTGGACTGAGCAAATTTCATCAAGGAATCGACAAATTCCAGCATTGGCAGTACGCAAGGCAGGGCCAACAACTTGCAAGGTGCCCACATTGCACAACAAGTAATAGTTCCGCCTCGCACTCTCTCGCGCTGCCATTTGCTTGGACGTCATATCGGGCTCCTTAACTGCAACGTCCTTGCACATCTTCGCCAACAAGGCTTTATACTCCCCATGACCCTACGCGAAGGAGCCAGTAAAGAAATCCATCGAGTCTTTTTATTTCGGAGCATTCGAAGTCCCTCTGTTTCCACAATGTCGGTAAGTCTCTGAAACTCCAAATGTTGTTTCGGGCTCAAGCTGAAATAAGAGAACATGGCCTGGCACATGGCCTCTAGTTTGGCAACAATAGGGAGATTAGACAATGGCTCCACGGCCAAGTTAGTCCGGTGTGCCATGCAGTGCACACCAAACATGAAAGGAGCGGCATGAACCTTCATGTTCACTGTCACACCATTCCTGCAACCCTAGAATACGATGTCCCCATCCGCCCCAAAGCACACCACACGGCTTGCCAAGGTTCCATTGTCAAGGCCGGTATGCTGCAGCACCATGGCTGATATTGTCCGGCCAACAACATCAACCGTGTTACCCTCATGCAAGCGACTCAAACTCAAAAGGATCGGGACTCTTTTAAATTACTGACAGACGTAGCAATGGATGCTCAACCAGGACTGACCATCAATGGTAGTTACCTCATCAGCGCATAGAGATAGGAATTTAGCCGTAGAGATCACCTTCTTCGTGTGTGTGGCCAATGTCAGGGCAAAATGATCAGCCATCTTCCAGCCCACTTCAGCAGACCACTGCTTCTTTGGCAGATCAGGAACACTTAGAATATCAAAAAGCTCACGGAAATTGGGAAAATCAGACATGGGACGTCCATGCTGCATCAAGAAAAATACGGACTTGAAGTAAACCAATTTCCTACGTCTCTCTTTTACCGCACCTGCCTGAACTTGCTGGACTACAATGTCCCCAACCCGACCATGACGTGCGAAGTAGATTTTTTCATTTTTTACGTGTGCATTGCTTGAGAAGAAGTAAAACTGACCTGCAACGACCTTGCCGTGTGTGGCAAGTGCCTTCCGACGTCCTGCATGCTTCCAAAGGGAGTCAATTTTCGGCACAAGGAGCTTATCGCGACCTTCAACCTCGGAACAGACTTTGCAACGAAGTTGCCTGACGTCTTCGTTGGGAGATACCACCGACTCTGCCCACGGCAATCGGGCATCCCAAGTGTCTTGCCAATGTCTGTTCTTCTCATAAACTCTGCAGCGAGCACGAGCAAGTTCGTGAGCTTGGCTGGCAACAACAGGGTCCAACTCCTCGACCTCTGAGCTCGCAAGCAGGGGTTTCTCAAGCGCAGGGACGTTCAAGGGTGAGTGCACGGAATTGCTATCCGCGTTGGGAGGCGCGGTAGATCCATCGCTGGCCACCACCTGCGTCGTGCAAAACCGCAACCCCTCGATGTCAACGCCCACAAAATCAACTTCATCGCCACTGCCAACATACAAGAACTTGGTTAGAATCGACTGCTTGGGCGCCATGAAAACAACCCAAATTGCAGAAATGCAATCCTAGTGCTCAAAACACCACAACCAAGCACACAAAGATTCACAAAGAATTCGGGTGAGAAACTCATCCGGCAAAGGGGAACTTAAGGGTTTCATCGGCGCACTCCGGAACTTGCAAATCCAGAAGGACTGACTCCCAAAATGAAAAAGTCTGCAACCATCCCCATAATAAACAGAAGCAGACGGCTACTGCAACGCGAAAGCATGACGACCTCCCAATTATGCACACAACAAACTTGGCGACAGCACATCGTAGAACGGAGCACGGCGGCAAAAGCGCTTAGATTAGCAAGAGCGCGCTGGCTCCCGGCGAGAACTGTGGCCAATGCCAAATGTGGCAGTCAAGTTTGTACAGATCTAAGTTCGCCATGCATGGGGCTCAGCGGTGGCGACGAGGTGACTACTTGGTGCGTCGAAGACGGCGAACTGACCTTGCACGTATGAGGATGACTGGCCACCACCCCACCACCATCCATCTGATGATGGCGAATTTCACATCCAAAATCCATTATAATCTGACTGTACAGTTCGCCAACGTGGCTGATGAGTCAGATTGTGGCAAAAATTCGCCAATAAAGAAATGGCTGGGCGGAATCATGCTTCCCAAACACGGATCCGGTGGATGGCCTGCTTGAGTTTTTCATTTCGGGCAGGTTTCTACAACTCATTTTTTTTTTTTTTGTGGAATTTTTTATTCTAGATTGTCCTTGACAAGAGTTTTGAGGAATTATTAAAAAATAATTGGATGCTTAATATGAAAGTTATTAGCCTTCAAAGTTAAATTGGGGACTCTGGGCAACTCCAAATTTTTTGCTTGAAGTTTCTATTGACATTGTGATTTTTCATACATATAGAGAATATTACCGTCATTGAAGATGTCAAAAAGAAATTTCTTGTCTGTAGTGTGAAAAAACATTTAAACCCAAGTCAAACATTTTCACACCTTGTTGGGCAAGGTACCAAAAAAAGCTTATTCTTTTCTACATAAAACCTAGAGATCTTCATATTTTTCACTTTCTATTTTTTTGACAACAATATGTGGTGAAAACCTTCTTATTGACCGTTTGGATGATCATTTTAAAAACATATCAAGGTCACAACAAAATAGAACGTGAATTTGCATTTTTTGAACCTCCACTTCTTGAACACTTGTTTTGAATATGCTACACCCCTTCTCTACTTCTAAAAACTAGTGTATAAGGAGCTAACATCTTGCTTAAACAATGGTGAAGGATTCAGACCTTATATAGTGCAAAAAATTGACATGAGTGAAGTCAAAGTCTTCTGATTCACTCAATGAAAGGAAGAAAATGAACCAGTTCCTTGACTTCAAATGCTATAGTGTTCATATCCGTGTAGCTTGAGTTATACCATATATCACAAGTCCCCCATTTCCAGCTCCTTGGAAACAGACGTGTACTCGTCAAATATAGACAAATCAACATACATGTCTGAATCATCAAAAGGCTTAGTAAAGTAATGTAGGGAAATCCTCAGATCATTATTTTTCTGAAACAAATTGAGATACTATAACCTCATGTATGACACTAAACATACCATTGTAATGTTATATCACCGATAGCAAACCTGTTTCACCTGACTCAAAATGGTTCGCGCCTAACTCACTCAAAATCAAGAAAGAAAACCATTTCTTGTCTGTTGTGTCCAACTTTAGTTCACCCGTAAACGTCACAAGGTGTCGCTGGTGGCCACAATATTCTACACGTATAATGTCTTATTTGAACATGATAAGGCTGAGATATTGAAATGACCTCCAAATGAAAGATGCTAATTGAAGAACTTTCAATCCGAAGGTACAAGTCTTGCTAGACTTTAGTACTTTTTGGTATTCTACAGAGTAAAATACGTCCCTGTATATATGGTAAACCTCTCTGTAAGGGCTCAAGTAGTAAATAAAAGCCGCTTCCAGTGTAATCAAACGAGGAGTTTTATAAGTGTCAAGGGAGCTACGACACGCAGGCACCCTCGAGAGAACATTGACCCAAATCTCACAACACAATTCATGGAATTCCCCACGACAGAGTTGCAACAGAAACCACTGGTTGTAAAAGAACTCAATAACCAATGGTATAAAAAAACTCAAAAGTTTGAATGTAAATTCACCTTGAATTTCTATCTTTGCAAAGTGCCAAATGTAGTGATAACTGCCAATGTAACATGCAGAACGAACAAAGGCTGCAAGTACAGTACTCACAAACGAAGAAGCCAAGCGTGTCTGAGCTCGAGGAAACCGATCTGTGGCCTCTGATCGATCAAGGTTGGCAGTGCATCGGTGAGAGATTGAGTTGCTGCCGAATCTGTGCAAGGCGCGGCGGCAGCTGCAGAGCTTCAGGAGTCCTCACCACTCTGTCGATCTTGGCCTTCCCCGGAGCGTCCTCCCACTTGAACGGCACCGCGACCGCATAGTGATTCGCAGAAGAATACAGCGGCAACTCAAACGAGTCCTCCACGTGAAGGCTCGCCTGCTCTTTCCGAACTCTAGCCGGATGCGGACTCGAGACCCTGCAATGGCCGGTCGCCTCATCGAAGCGCGGGACCTTGTCCTTCCTCTCCTTATGTCGGAAGCCGCGGTCTTCCGCGATTCTGTCCAACCGGCCCTTCAGCGCGGACATCTGCCCGGCGATGGACCTTCGTGTGGCGGAGTACTGCTTCTCGAGCTGCCTGCACGGCTTGAGAAACGCCGTCGGAGGCTGCTGTCGCGCAATCTGTGAATCTGCAACCTCAGTTATCTCACTTGTAAAGACATCAGAGCTGCAAAAATCCTCGAGAGATTCAGTGCTCTTCGCATCGTCAGGGTCGCAGAACGACCAGCTGAAGCGATTTCCATACCGAAGTAGAGGCCAACCTACTTCCACCGGTTTGCTGTTCTTCCCATTGATCGATGCCATAGTTGGAGATTTCTACAAGTACAGCCCCTTTCAACCTCTCATTAGTTTCACGATTGACTAGTCTCGTGAGAGATTTCTACCAGAGTGGCTCCTTCAACGCTTCACCTTGCAAGATACGTGGCTGAGACCCTCATAAAGATACTGTAGTGCTTCTAAGAGTGGCACTACAACCGTGAAAGCGCATGAAACCAAGGGTCACTCTAAACCAAGCTAGCTTCTAAAACCCTCAGTCAATTCTAATGCTTCCACAACGACTAGTGATTCAACGAAGTCTGGACGAGAGAAACTAGCAAGCTGAGTATTTCGGCGCATTCGAATTGCACAGAGAGTGAGTGCGTACTTTCTCTTGCGCTGATCACTACATGCACATGACCAATTCTCAAGCGGTGAGGTACTTAGAACGTCAGAACAGGGACCAGAGACCTAGAAGGAGAGTAGGGATTTATAGCCCCATAGCAAGGTCACCATTGCAATTACTGAATCTGCCGTGAGGTTCACGGCACCATCATCAAGGCCCAGGCCTGACCATGATTTTAATTCCGACTAGAGAATGTGTTATCCTGTACTGAAAACTCATGTTGTTGTACAGTACTGGTGCATGTGTGGTTGCCAGCGTAAATTAACCCATACCAAGTGTGCATGAGCAATCATTTGGCATGGGCATTGAATTTGCAGCTCAGACGTCTACATTCGTACGTCTAAATCCCTGCATACTACGTTAGCAACGAGGATACCTCTAACAGGCGCATTAAAACGGTGCGGTTCGTACATACTAAATGGAAGAAAGCACTGGTGAGCACTCCAAGAATGTTGCACAATCATGGTACAATCTTAGACTTCACCTTCCATCGCCGAATAAAGGAACAGGTTTGTTACAAATTATTTCCGAAGGTGCCAGTTCTGGATATATAGATATATTTATGTTCTAGGATTGATTTCAGAACTAGTTTATGCAGATTCCACTACATGATAATCAATAATATGTACTGCAGCTTTGCAAAACACACCGTTTCTATAAATGGATGCGGACTCATGTTTACTGCGGCGTTCCGACCAGCACAATTTATTATCAGATACGGTTAATGGTTGCGTTTTATGTCTGAACACATTCCTTGCGCGCTGCATCATTATCGTCAAATCAGTGAACTGCAATCACGTTCCTGAAACCTTCCCACCATCAATTAAGTTTGTGACTCAAAGAGGTACCTGATCAAGGGACAGAAATCTGTCGTGCTGCACTTCGGATACGTAAATCCATAAATGCTCCCAAAAATAATGGTACCACCAAACTAACTTCTGACGAAAGAAAAGTCGTGTCCCATAAGCTTCGGTATGGCCATGGAACTCCTATCTGTACAAGAACCGTGGCTGGGCCCCTCTCTCTCAGTGCCGGGTGCCCAGCACAGAGCGAACTATTCTTTCGCCTTTTACTAAAGAGTACCGTGCGCTGAGCATACCCACCGGTATACCCCACTTTTTGGAAAGCCCTTCACAGGGCCCATCAACTAGAAGCCGAACCAGGAAATGCTACCAAACCAATAACTGAGCTGAAAAAGTCTTCTGACGATATCTCTTGGTGTTTGAACAGGTTCAAATGATTTATGTCAAAGTGACTCGAAAATGTTTTTCGCACAATGACAATCACTTCTACCAAACCTCGTCCGAAGTGTGTTCTTTGGCAAGAGAATTTTCCTTGACGGCGTCGGTTGATTATTTCATGCTAAACCTTTTCAGCATTTAACAGAAAGGAAAACAGACACCAAGTGCCCGGGCAGATTGTGTAAAGTGCTGATCATTTGTGATGGAAAAAGCTTCACTTGGCTAGCACGATCGAAGTGATTCGATTCGTGCCATGGAAGTGGGATCTGGACGCCAGGATGACGATCGAACCTTCGCGTCATGGTGCATCTCACCATGGCGCATGATTATGCTCGGAAGCTGTGTAACATCAGCTCAGGGATGTGAGTCTGGGTACGCATTCAGATGCTAGTGAGGACATTGGGTACAATGACCTTGGGAAGCGGTTGGAGATTCCTGTAAAATTGCAATCGCCTTCAGAGAAGGTATTGGTGATTATGTAATAATGGCGAAGCATCATAGAGACCCTTCACCTAATTGATACCACGTTCTGGAACAAACCCGCTGTGCACTGTGACCTCTCATCTGTCCCATGAATTCACTCCAAGTATGATCCCCTTCCAGTTGCTATCAGGCTCCCCATGTATCCAGCCAACTGGAACCACTTGTTATGCTTCAAGGTGCTGTAGAATTCGTCAATGCTACCTAAAAGAGCGAGCTATTTCGTATACCTACACTGAAGAATGAGGATTCTTGAAGCTCAAAGTGTACTAGGTGACGGTCGTGACTGCCAATGAACACATATCCCACAAGTATTGGTGAAGGCACAGCAATACCATCTGTACAAGAACCATTTCCGTGCATGAAGTCTTCATCTTTCCGGGTGCTCAGCACAGAGCGAACTATTCTTTCGCCTTTTACTAAAGAATACCGTGCGCTGGGCACACTCTCCGGTATACCCCATTTTTTGGAATGCCCTTCACAGGGCCCACCAACCAAAAGCCAAACCAGGAAATCCATCTTATAAGTGAATGAGCTGGAAGAGTCAGGAGTACTCACAGAAAACTGCTGACATATGACGCTAAACCCAACGTCTTGCATGCCATGTCTGCTTGGTGCTTGTGGAGGTTCGATATTAAGGACACTGAAAGTGACCCGAAATCCGCTGAATTTTTAAAGGCTTTCTCTCGAACTGACAGTCACTTCTACCAAACATATTCGAAAGCGTGCTCTTTGGCAAGATAGTTCTCCTCCAACATGATCCCTTGATCATTTCATGCTACTATTTCTCTTCTTCTTCGTTTTATATAGAAGAAAAAAACAGATACGAAACGCCCGGGCAGATTGAGTAATGTGCTGATCAGCTGTGATGAAAACAGCTTCACTTGGCTAGCACGATCAATTCGTGCCATGGACGTGGGACCTAGATGCCACGGTAACAATCAATCTTTCGCGTCATGGTGCATCTCACCATGGCACATGATTATGCTCGCAAGATAATGTAACATTAGGCTCATGGATGTGAGTCTGGGTAGACATGCCTACAACGTCATATCCCACAGGCATTGCATTGGGAACGGCACTCACGTCTGTACAAGTACCATTGATGAGCTGCTCCCATGCACGTAACCGGGTGCTCAGCACAGAGCGGACTATTCTTTCGCCTTTTACTAAAGAATACCGTGCGCTGGGCACACTCACCGGCATACCCCACTTTTTGGAACGCCCTTCACAGGGCCCATCAATCGAAAGCTCAAATAGGAAATTCACCTCATAAAAAACCTGAGTGAAAGAAAGAGTAGACCTCTCAAAGTTCCATATTTGTCACATGATGTTTAACAGAATGTCTACACGGTTTTTCTGTGTGGTGATTAAACAGGTACAGAGTGTCACCGAAAACCGGCGAATATGTTGATACCTTCTTGCAGTGACACACACTTGTACCCAACATGGCGCAAAGTGCTCTTGAAAAGAGAGTTCTTGTCCAACAGCGTCGGTTGATCATTTCATGCTACTATACCTTTTCCTCATTTTTACAGAAAGGGAACCAGACACGAAAAGCCAGGGCAGATTGTGTACAGTGCTGATCAGTTGTTGCAAATTAAACCGTCGCTCGTATTTGTGCAATGGAAGTAAGATCTAGGTACTAGTAAATCAAGCATTTTCACCTTGACACACACATGTACCATGAGTTCAGTCCAAGTGTATCACCCTTCCAGTTGCTATCAGATATCCGAGATTTGATCCAACAGACTGAGCTTATGCTTCAAGCTTGTGCAAAATTCCTAGTATGTGCTACCTAAGCGAGCTGGCCATTTCTTATGCTTTTCATCTACATCTCAAACATGAAACCAGGAGAAGGTATTTGAAAGATGGGATTTCTGAATGCTCTTCCGTTAGATGACCGGACATGAATGCCGACAGCCTCATATCCCTCAAGCATTGCCTTTGGGCATGGCACTCCAATCTGTACAAGTACCATCGATGAGCATCTCGAATTCATCAAACCGGGTGCTCAGCACAGAGCGATCTATTCTTTCGCCTTTTACTAAAGAATACCGTGCGCTGGGCACACCCACCGGTATACCCTATTTTTTGGAATGCCCTTCACAGGGCCCACCAATCGAAAGGCAAACCAGGAAATCCATTTCATAGTCAGACTGAGCTGAAAGAGTCTGGAGTTTCTCTAAGAACCACGCTGACCTTTGACGCTCAATTCACCGTCTTCCCATGTCTGTTTCGTGTTTGATCACGTTCAAAAGACGCACGAACAGCGCTGACAGTGATCCGAGAACTGCTGAATTTTGAAGACTTCCTCTCTCAGTGACAATCACTTCTACCGAACATTTTCCGAAATCGATATGTTTGGCAAGATATATCTCCTCCAACGTCATTGCTTGATCATTTCAGCTCCATATTGTTTTCGTCGTTATACTTAGAGGATAACAGACACGAAAAGAAGGGGCAGAATGTGTAGAGTGCTGACCAGGTGTGATGAAAATTCCTTCACTTGGCTAGCACGATCGAAGTGATTCGATTCGTGCCATGAAAGTGGGATCTACACGCCAGGATAACAATCAAACTTTTGTGTCATGGTGCATCTCACCATGGCACATGATTATGCTCGAAAGTCAATGTAACACCACGCTCATGGATGTGTGTCTGGGTACACATCGCTACAACCTCATGTCCCACAGGCATTGCAGAGGCCACGGCACTCCCATCAGCACAAGTACTATCGTTGAGCTACTCTCTAACATTAAACCGGGTGCTCAGCACAGAGCGAACTATTCTTTCGCCTTTTACTAAAGAATACCGTGCGCTGGGCACACTATCCGGTAAACCTCACTTTTTGGAACGCCCTTGACAGGGCCCATCAATCGAAAGACAAATCAAGCAATTCCTATCATGAAAAAGTTGAGTTGTAAAAGGGCAGAGTTCTCAAAGTACTATACACATTGTCAATTGATGCTTAACAGAATGTCAAGGCGATTTTTTCTTGTGAGAATACAGGTTCAAATGATGCGTGTACAGAAAACCGGCTTCTAGCAGTGACACACCACTTGTACCTTCTTGCAGTGACACACACTTGTACCAAGCATGGCGCAAAAGTGTGCTCATGGCAAGTAGATTCTTGTCCACCTGCGTCGGTTGACCATTTCATGCTGCTATACCTTTTCCTCATCTTACAGAGAGGAAAACAGACACGAACAGCCGGGGCAGATTGTGTACAGTGCTGGTCAGTTGTAGAGAAAAAAACCTTCACTCGTATCTGTGCCATGGGAGTGGGATCAAATGCCAGTATATCAAGCATTCTTCCGCTTCATGGTGCATCTGACCAGGGCACGTGATTATGCTCGGAAGCTGTTCTAACATCTGGCTGATGGATGTAAGTCTGGGAACCACTTGTTTTGCCTCAAGCTGGTGTAGAGTTCGTCAGTGCTACCTAAAAGAGCGAGCTATTATGCATGCTCTGCATCTCAAGATAGGGGATTCTTGAAGCTCAGAGGCTGTAAGGTAACCGGTCATGACTGCCAATGAACTCATATCCCACAAGTATTGGTGAAGGCACAGCAATACCATCTGTACAAGAACCATTTCCGTCCAAACCCCATGTAATGAATCGGGTGCTCAGCACAGAGCGAACTATTCTTTCGCCTTTTACTAAAGGATACCGTGCGCTGGGCATACTCTCCGGTGTACCTTTCTTTTTGGAATGCTCTTTACAGGGCCCACCAATCGAATGCTAAACCAGGAAATTTATTGTACAGAAAACTGAGCTGGAGTAGGTTAAGCCTTCTCAAAGTACAATGATACTTACCTCTACGTGAAGACGGTTATTTTCTGGTAATATTACTGATAGTCACCGAAAGCTGGCTCTCAACGAATTCATCTGTACCATGTATTCACTCCAATATCCCTTCTAGTTCCTATTAAACTCTCCATATACGCCCATGGATGATTTTTGCCCATTCATTTTCGCGGGCCTTATAATCCATAACGCCACATTTACCGGGCTTTCCAAAAATCTCACTCATATCGCCGGCCACGGCATTTTGCCCGGGCAGGTGCTGAAAACTATGTTTTTGTACTTTTTACCTTTTCAAAAGTTTTTTTTCACTTCCCTTAAGAGTTTCTTAAAAACAACTAACATTTTTAAAGACAATGTTTTATTCCTTGGTATTCTCATTTCCTATTCTGCCTCATTTATAAACTAAAGTACGAGTACAAACACTGAATACACTTATAGAATACATTAAAAAATGCGTATCGGTTACAATTAGAACTAACAAGTATACAAAGCATGCCAATTAAGACATTTTTCAAATTCATATAAGTACACGGTTGTAAATGTATGCTGCAATTAATAAATTGTTGAAGTTGGCTACGACGGGCAACGTGTCGGGCAGTACGGGTAGTTTCCAATTTTAGGGCAGCTCAAAATTTTAGGGTGTTATGCCGGGTGAGGCCCCCACAGTCGAGCCTCATGGGATGTTCAGGTCCCTCCTCGTCGGGCTACCGCCCTCCTTGTCGGGCCCCTTACATCCCGTGAGGCCTTCCTGCGGGGGCCTCACTGTATACATAAAACTCTTAAATTAAAGACACGAACTAACTGGACTATCTCAAATCTTCACACGAACATCAGTTTCGAGATAGTCCGGTCAGCTACATCTTCAGCGTCAGATGAGCTTCCAACAACACACTAAATGATTTAGATGTACATATTTTAGTCACTCGAAGGTTCCAAAATAGAGGGATAATACAGAAAATAAAACATTCATTCTTTCAGTGTCTTTAAAACCAAAATTTCCCCGCATAAAGAAATACCACACAAAAGGTGAGGCATGCTCAAAATTGGCCACCTCAAAATCATGAAAAATTAAGATGTAAAAAGTTATCCCTCTAAACTGTCTATCATATGCAAAATGGACTGACTTTTCCGAAAATTTCCAAATTTGATTAACCTCCAATGTTGATTAACCTAATCATGAAACTGAAAAAATTACCGACATAGTTTTTAGGAAAACAGAGTCAATCAATTTCTTCTCCTAATTTGCAAATATATTTCACAACCGTGACGGTTTGTGAGAGCCCGACACCTTTCAGAATCTCCTCATGACTTGCGCCCCTCCCACGCATTTTACAGCGGAGTGGATTGGTAACGATGATGGATTCGACTTGAGTCCGATCGGCGCTTTGGATCTAAGTTTCATCACGTTACGATGTGAGAAGAAGCGAGATGGAGAGCGAGATCGACGACCTGGTGGCGAAGTTCTGCGGCGTGACAACCGCGAGTCCTGAGCAGGCGCAATTCTTCCTGGACAGCACGGAGTGGCAGCTGGAGCCCGCGCTGCAGCTCTTCTTCGACTCCGACGGCGGCGCGCAGGGCGTCAATCATGCCACGGTCATGAACCTCGAGGACTACGACTTGACAGAGGACGAGAACATGGCCATCTCTGATCATGCCACGGCGCCGAGCGCCCTCATGGATAGCGAAGAGGCCTGGGAACCCATCCCTCCTGAAGCCATGGCAGCAGCTCCAGACCCTCCTCCTCCGAGCAAACCCCAGGAAACGGGAAGCGGCAGGAGAGCCAGCGCCGCCGCTCGTCTCGTCACAACTCTCCGCGACTTGGGGAAGCACCATGACTCCGACAGCGACTCTGAAGGCCAAGAGTATTACACCGGCGGCGAGAAGAGGTACCCTCGCCTCCGTATCGATGATGGTTTCTCGCAATCTTCAGCCGCTGATCGGCATGTTCGGTTTGGTTGTCCACTCCATCAGACCCACTGATCTGAAGTTGCGTCAGTGGCATGGTGGTGCAAGATCCTGCGAAGAAGATGAAGCATGGACCTCGCCGAGGATCCGCCGGGGATCATCACATGGAGCCGGCTGTGCTGAGAGCGCAAGATTCAGGTTCTGTAGCTGCGGAGGCGCCTCGGCTGCAGCGATTCTTTTCGGGGTCTTCCAACATGAGCCGACAGCAACCTGAGCAAGTTGTCTCGCCCGCATTGCAAGCAGCCTCTGCAGCTCCGGCTGAGATTGCGCACACCGTTCATTTCTGGCGGAATGGGTTCACCGTGAACGAAGGTCCTCTGAGACGACTGGACGACGTGTCCAACGTGCCCTTCCTTGAGGTAAGGTGTTGGAAAGATATTAGGGTTGGGATTACAGCAATAGGTTACAATAAGAAGAGCCGAACACATCTCATATCATCGTTGTAACATGTTCGATGCCCATGAAGCTCTCTAAAGTTTTGTGTGATTTGTTCTGCATGCAGAGCATCAGCAGGTCAGAATGTCCGAGGGAGCTGGAGTCCACAGATCGGAACATTCCAGTCAGTGTGAACCTCGTGAAAAGAATCACTGAAGACTGGCCGGTTATTCATTACCACCTTTGCCCCCTATTAATCAATCGCCAGATGATTTAACACTGGAATTGGAGCCCTAATCTTATGAAACATGTTAATACAATGCAACTATAGCTGTGATTCTCACCATGCGTGCTCAGAAGTAGGTTATTGTATAATTCTGCTGATCACGGCGATGTTGTGGTGAGTTGCAGGCACCTCCGGAGCCCAAGTACGTGCCATTCAAGGGGCTGGGACGCACTCTGGGCACAAAACCTGTAAGCTTGGAGGAGCGGATTGCGCCCTCAGTTGATGCACCACGGTCTTCGCAAGCTTTGACGATTGACGACGCAAGCCCGGTCACCTCCATTCAGGCACTGAATCTCACCTCTCACTTATTCCCACATGATCATTTGGCAGAAAACACGTTTCATTGGATTAGGGTTCCGTTTCCTTTGGAAGATCGACTTGTCCAGATTGTGTATTAGCAGATATACTAAGAGCCTGTGTGAATCTGCTATTAAACCGCAGGCATGTTGTGAACCAGAAATATATTTCACTCATTTCATCATCTTTTTTCTCTCTTAAATTGCCGATTTGTGTACCTTACGATTGTAGAAATTGTGCTGCTGCAGCTGAGGCTTTCGGATGGGACTCGCATGGTGGCTCGCTTCAACACCACGCACACGGTGGCGGACATTCGGGGGGTCATCGACGCGGCCCGACCTGCAGGCTCCGGGCCTTACCAGCTGCAGACCATGGGCTTCCCTCCTGTCAAGCTCACCAATCCCAAGCAAACCATCGAAGGCGCAGGTCTTCTCAACGCCGTCGTCATCCAAAAGGGCTGATATGTCACTTAATCAGGCAAGACTCAGCTTCGAGATTACCATTTAGTCACAGGCAAGTGTAAAATTAGAACCACTAATTCTCGCCATATCTTAGCAATTGAGCACTGGTGACTTGCAACTCGTGGTCATACGTCAACTGCAAATTGGCTTCGCTTGGATCACTCAAGAAAATCATTCAACACATCTCTCGTTTCGTTGCTGGTTTTCTGATTATTCCGCCCACTGCTGTGTTTTTAAAGCTTTACTCCGTCAACCTGCGACTCGAAATCAGTTCGTGAACAAGGCATCGACAACAGGAGGGAATCCCTGTCCTTTGACTCATCGACCATTGATTTAGTCACTTGTACCACAAGCAGACGAATATACTGGTTTGGATTTCGGTTGATGGGCCCTGTGAAGGGCATTCCAAAAAATGGAGTACACCGGTGGGTGTGCCCAGCGCACGGTATTCTTTAGTAAAAGGCGAAAGAATAGTTCGCTCTGTGCTGAGCACCCGTCTACATACATTACGAGCGCACGGATATGGTTCTTGTACAGATGGTATTGCTGTGCCTTCACCAATACTTATGGGGTATTTTTTCATTGGCAGTCAGGACCGGTCACCTTACAGCCTCTGAGCTTCAAGAATCCTCAGTCTTGAGATCCAGAGTATATACAATAGCTCGCTCTTTTAGGTAGCTCTGACGATTCTACAGCACCTTGAAGCATAACAAGTGGTTCTAGTTGGTTGAATACATGGGGAGACTGATAGCAACTGGAAGGGGATCCTACTTGGAGTGAATTCATGGGACAGATGAGAGGTCACAGTGCACAGCGGGTTTGTTCCAGAACGTGGTATCAATTAAGTGACGGGTCTCTGTGAGGCTTCGCCATTATTACACAATCACCAATACCTTCTCTGAAGGCGATTGCAACTTTACTAGAGACCAACCACTAATTCCCAAGACCATTGCACTCGATATCCTCACAAGCATCTGAATGTGTACCCAGACTTACATTCATGAACCTGATGTTACAACAGCATCCAAGCATGATCATCATGTGCCATGGTGAGATGCACCATGATACGGATGTTTAATTGATATCCTGGCATGCAGATTCCACTTGCACGCACAAATGTGATCTCTGTTTATCGCGCTAGCAAAGAGAAGCATTCTACGTTACAACTGATCAGCAGTTTACACAATGTTCCTTGGCTTTTCGTGTCTGTCTTCCTTTCTGTACAATGAGGAGAAGCTATAGGAGCATGAAATGGTCAATCGACGCTGTCGGACGAGATTTCTCTTGCCAAGAGCACACTTTCGGGAAATTACTTGGTACAAGTGCATGTCACTGCAAGAAGGTATCAAAAACATTTCGCCAGCTTTCGATTACTCTGCGACCATGCACCATTTGAACCTGTATTATTACCAGAAAATAACCGTCTTCACGTAGCGGTATTAAGCATCACGTGGCACGTATGGTACTTTGAGAAGTCTGGACTTTCTCTAGCACAGTTTTCTGTCAAGTGAATTTCCAAGTTTGGCATTCAATTGGTGGGCCCTGTGAAGGGCATACCAAAAAATGAGGTATGCCGGAGAGTGTGCCGGGCGCACGGTATTCTTCAGTAAAAGGCGAAAGAATAGTCCGCTTTGTGCTCAGCACCCGGTTTGGAGTCTGCGAGAAGCTCACAACGGTACTTGTACAGTCCGGAGTGCCGTGACCTCAGCAATGCTTGTGGGCTATGAGGCTGTAGGCATTCATGTCCGGTGATCTAACGGACAAGCTTTCAGATTCCCGTCTTTTGAATACCTACCCCTGGTTTCATGTTTGAGATGTAGATGAAGAGCATAAGACATGGCAAGCTCGCTTAAGTAGCCCTTTCTAGGAATTTTGCACCAGCTTGAACCATACGAAGCTGTGGTTCCAGTCTGTTGGATCAAATCTCAAACATCTGATAGCAACTGGAAGGGTGATACACATGGACTGAACACATGGTACATGTGTATGTCAAGGTGAAAATGCACCAGCGAAGTGTCACTTATTAATGGCACCATGAGACGAGACTTTTAGCCTGGTAGTCTGGTTGCTATCCTAGCATGGAGAGTCCACTTTGATTTTACAGGTTTAATTTCTGGAAATTGAAGAAAAAGAATGGTGTACCCCCTGAAACAATCAACTGACGCTGTTGTGTTCCATCGTCTCTTAAAGTTTTGAATGGGGAAACCGGAACATTGAACTCAATAGATGAATTTCCTGGTTTGGCTTTCGATTCGTGGGCCCTGAGAAGGGCATTCCAAAAAGTGAGGTATCGCGGTGAGTGTGCCCAGCGCACGGTATTCTTTAGTAAAAGGCGAAAGAATAATTCGCTCTGCGCTGAGCACCCGGATCTATGCGAATCCTTGCCACGAACATGGTTCTTGTACAGATGGTATTTCTGTGCCTTCACCAATACTTGTGGGATATGACAGTCATGGCCGGTTACCTAACACACTCTGAGCTTCAAGAATCCCCTGTCTTGAGATGCAGAGCTCGCTCTTTTAGTTAGCACTGACGAATTCTACACCAGCTTGAGGCAAAACAAGTGGTTCCCAGACTTACATCCATGCGCCAGATGTTAGAACAGCGTCCGAGCATAATCACATGCCCTGGTAAGATGCACCATGAAACGGAAGAATGCTTGATATACTGGCATTTGATCCCACTCCCATGGCACTGATACGAGTGAAGGTTTTTTTCTCTTCAACTGATCAGCACTGTACACAATCTGCCCTGGCTGTTCGTGTCCGTTTCCTTCTCTGTAAGATGAGGAAAAGGTATAGTAGCATGAAATGGTCAACCGACGCTGCTGGACAAGAATCTACTTGCCTAGAGCACACTTTTGCCCCATGTTTGTTTCAAGTGTGTCTCACTGCAAGAAGGTACAAGTGGTGTGTCACTGCAAGTCGCCGGTTTTCGGTGACTCTCTGTACACGCATCATTTGAACCTGTAATATCCCCAGAAAAAATCGCCTTCACATTCTGTTAAGCATCAAGTGACAATATGTATGGTGCTTTAAGAAGTCTGCCCTTTTACAGTTCAGTTTTCTCATGATAAGAATTGCTTGATTTGGCTTTCGATTGATAGGCCCTGAGAAGAGCGTTCCAAAAACTGAGGTATACCGGAGCGTGTGCCCAGCGCACGGTATTCTTTAGTAAAAGGCGAAAGAATAGCTCGCTCTGAGCTGAGCACCCGGTTACATGCTTGAGAGCGGCTCAGCAACGGTACTTGTGCTGACGGGAGTGCCGTGGCCTCTGCAATGCCTGTGGGATATGAGGTTGTAGCGATGTGTACCCAGACTCACATCCATGAGCCTGGTGTTACATTGACTTTCGAGCATAATCATGTGCCATGGTGAGATGCACCATGACACGAAAGTTTGATTGTTATCCTGGCGTGTAGATCCCACTTTCATGGCACCAATCGAATCACTCCGATCGTGCTAGCCAAGTGAAGGAATTTTCATCACACCTGGTCAGCACTCTACACACTCTGCCCATTCTTTTCGTGTCTGTTTTCCTCTAAGTATAACGACGAAAACAATTAGGAGCTGAAATGATCAAGCGATGACGTTGGAGGAGAAATATCTTGCCAAAGATATCGCTTTCGGAAAATGTTCGGTAGAAGTGATTGTCACTGTGAGAGGAAGTCATCAAAATTCAGCAGTTCTCGGATTACTTTCAGCGCTGTTCATGCGTCTTTTGAACGTGTTCAAACACGAAACAGACATGGGAAGACGGTGAATTGAGCGTCAAAGGTCAGAGTGGTTCTTGGAGAAACTCCAGACTCTTTCAGCTCAGTCTGACTATGAAATGGTTTTGCTGGTTTGCCTTTCGATTGGTGGGCCCTGTGAAGGGCATTCCAAAAAATGGGGTATACCGGTGGGTGTGCCCAGCGCACGGTATTCTTTAGTAAAAGGCGAAAGAATAATTCGCTCTGTGCTGGACACCCGGTTCGATGGGTTCGAGGTGCTCATCGATGGTACTTGTACAGATTGGAGTGCCATGCCCCCAGCAATACTTGAGGGATATGAGGCTGTCGGCATTCATGTCCGGTCATCTAACGGAAGAGCATTCAGAAATCCCATCTTTCAAGTACCTTCCCCTGGTTTCACGTTTGAGATGTAGATGAAAAGCATAAGAAATGGCAAGCTGGCTTAGGTAGCACTTACTAGGAATTTTGCAGAAGCTTGAAGCATAAGCTCCTGTGGTTCCAGTCTGTTGGATCAAATCTCGGATATCTGATTGCAACTGGAAGGGTGATACACTTGGACTGAACGCATGGTACATGTGTGTGTCAAGGTGAAATGCGAGGTCATAGTGAACAGCGGGTTTGTTTCAGAATGTGATCTCAATTAGGTGACGGGTCCCTGTGTGGCTTCCCTGTTTTATAACGCAATACCTCCTTTGAAGGAGATTGCAATTTTCCTGGACTTTCCAACCACTTCTCAAGATCATTGCTCTCAATGTCCTCTGCAATGCCTGTGGGATATGAGGTTGTAGGCGTGCGTACCCAGACTCGCATCCATGAGCCTGATGTTATTAGCTTCCGAGCATATTCATGTGCCATGGTGAGATGCATCATGATACGGAAGAATGCTTGATATACTAGCACCTAGATCCCACTTCCATGGCACAAATACGAGCGACGGTTTAATTTGCTACAACTGATCAGCACTTTACGCAATCTGCCCTGGCTTTTCGTGTCTGGTTTCCTTTCTGTAAAATGAGGAAAAGGTATAGTAGCATGAAATGATCAACCGACGCTGTCGGACAAGAACTCTCTTTCCAAGAGCGCACTTTGCGCCATGTTTGGTACAAGTGTGTGTCACTGCTAGAAGGTATCAACATATTCGCCGGTTTTCGGTGACCCCATGTATTATCACCAGAGGAAAACTGGGTAGACATGCTGTTAAGCATCATGTGACAAATATGGTACTTTGAGAGGTCTACTCTTTCTATTACTCAGGTTTTTTGTGAGGTGAATTTCCTGGTTGGGATTTTGATTGATGAGCCCTGTGAAGGACATTCCAAAAAATTGGGTACACCGGAGAGTGTGCCCAGCGCACGGTATTCTTTAGTAAAAGGCGAAAGAATAGTTCGCTCTGTGCTGGGCACCCGGCTGTTACCTGTCGTGAGCACGGAAATGGTTCTTGTACAGATGGTATTGCTGTGCCTTCACCAATACGTATGGGGTATGTTTTCATTAACAGTCAGGACCGTTACCTAGTACACGTTGAGCTTCAAGAATCCTCAGTCTTCAGTGTAGGTATACGAAATAGCTCGCTCTTTTATGTAGCATTGACGAATTCTACAGCACCTTGAAGCATAACAAGTGGTTCCAGTTGGCTGGATACATGGGGAGCCTGATAGCAACTGGAAGGGGATCATACTTGGAGTGAATTCATGGGTCAGATGAGAGGTCACAGTGCACAGCGGGTTTGTTCCAGAACGTCGTATCAATTTGGGTGAAGGGTCTCTTTGAAGCTTCGCCATTATTACATAATCACCAATAACTTCTCTGAAGGGGATTGCAATTTTACTGGAATCTCCAACCGCTTCCCAAGGTCATTGTACCCAATGTCCTCACTAGCATCTGAATGCGTACCCAGACTCACATCCATGAGCTGATGTTACACAGATTCCGAGCATAATCATGCGCCATGGTGAGATGCACCATGCCGCGAAGGTTCGATCGTCATCCTGGCGTCCAGATCCCACTTTCATGGCACGATTCGAATCACTTCGATCGTGCTGGCCAAGTGAAGCTTTTTCCATCACAAATAATCAGCACTTTACACAATCAAGAGAAATCTGGAACACAAATAGGTGACTTGGTTTCTGTTTTCCTTTCTGTCAAATGATGAAAAGGTTTAGCATGAAATAATCAAAAGACGCCGTCGAGGAAAATTCTATTGCCAAAGAACACAAGTCTTCGGACGATGTTTAGTAGAAGTGATTGTCATTGTGCGAAAAAGTGTTAACATTTTCGAGTCACTTTGTATTTGACATAAATCAATTGAACCTGTACCACATCAAGAGAAATCGTCAAAAGACTTTTCCCGCTCAGTTATTGGATTGGAAGCGTTTCCTGGTTGGGCTTCTGATTTATGGGCCCTGTGAAGGGCATTCCAAAAAGTGAGTTTACCGGAGAGTGTGCCCATCGCAGGGTATTTTGTTAGATTAGGAGAGAGATCGATAGAAAGTAATGTATTCTATATATTAATAAAGTTGACATACATATATATATGACCCTTGTTCACAGAGTCACAACTCTTCTATCAATAGTCACACCTCTTTGTTTAACTAGTGTACTAACTATACACAGTATTTATACGTATGTCTAACACTCCCACTAGTATACTAGGTTAAAGCTTCATCTGTGTGGATGAACATTATATCATCCTAAACGGTCTTCTTCTATATTGTAGGGTTTGGAGTGTCATTGTGGCTACGCGTTGTTCTTGGCCTTCCTCATGTTGCCTCTGCGGCGGACTCGCTCGGCTTGTGGTCTTTGCTCTTGTGCTCCCTTGTGGCTCGAGCGCCGGCGCTTGGCGCTCTGTTTCTTCGTTGTCGGCGTCCTATTGGTGAACGTCTTGCTGTCGATCTCCTTGGACTCCTTCCCTAGCGTGCTGTCGGACGGGCCGGTGGTGTAGGGGTTGAATGTCGGCTTCAGCTTCGCCCCAAACGCCTCGTTCAACTGCCTGTCCTAGGCCTCAATGTTGATGTCGAGCTCCGGCCTTGCGATCACCTTCTCTCCGATGGAGAGTTCCTTGATCTGGCTAAGAGACTGCAGTGCACATTGGAGAGTTCCTTGATCTGGACTGAGGGACTATAGTGCCGAGGTCGGTGTCGACGTCGGAAGTTTCAGGTTTGATCTTCTTGCCTTTGTAGTCACGCACCCGCTTGACGGTCTTGTTGGCGTCTTTGGTTGGATCATTGTCATCTTGCTACGGTTGTTGTTGTTGCTGCTGAGGCAAAGTCGACACTGGTTGGGTAGGAGCTACTGCAGTTGGAGTCGGAGTAGGAGCTGCTGCAGTTGATTGGATGGAGCAGCAGGGCCACAACATCTGGAGCTGAAGAAAAACAGCAACAAGGTAAGTATATTTACTTTAACTTTGCTTAAGTTCATTCCTTGTATTGTTGTGTTGTGATCTTGCTTGATTGTTTTGGCTTGAGAGGTCTTTGAAATGTCACTTCTGTTTGTAGAATGGAAGTAAGTTCTCCCACTCAAAGATTGCTCAAGAGATAGAAAACTCCTACTGAAGTTGAGAGGTCTAAAAACCAAAAGTGCTTGGCTTGGAGAACTTTGTTGTGTAGTGGGAAGTAAATACATGCCAAGTTTATTCAGACAATAGAGATGCTTATCTTGTGGTAATGCCTTGGTGAGGATATCATCTGTCATTTCAGCTGTAGATATAAATTGAAGTTTAATTTCTTGGGTTAAGACTTTTTCACGTGTAAAATGATATTGGGTGTTAATATGCTTGGAACGTGAATGATACTTTGGATTGGCTGTTAAAGCAAGAGCGCTTTGGCTATCTAAATAAAAAGGTGTAGAATCAGATTGGGGAAATCCAAGTTCTTGTAATAATTTTCTTAACCAAATGGCTTCAGCTGTAGCTTTAGCTAATGCCATATACTCTGATTCTGTGGAAGAAAGAACAACATATTGTTGTTTCTTGTTGCCCCAAGAGATAACACCGTTGGCTAAGAGAAAACAATAACCAGAGGTGGATCTTCTTGTGTCTTTGCAGCCAGCCCAATCTGCATCAGAATATCCATGGAGAATGGCTCTTGTGAGGAACGTTTGTAGCAGATTTCATAAGATAAAGTGCCTTTCACATATCGCACAGTTCTTTTAAGAGTTTGAATATGGGTTTCAGCTGGTGTACTTAGGTATTGTGCCAAACTACTGATTGTATAAGCGCAATTTGTTCGAGTATTGACAATGGCATGCATTAGGCTGCCAACTATTTGGTCCAACTATTTGGGAATAAAGGTGTTGGTCTTCTTGGGATACAAAAGAGTCTTCTTTGCTTAATCGAATCCCAGATTCCATGGGGGTGCTAATAGACTTGCAGTCTAACATATTGTACTCCATGAGTTTGGAAATAAGGTATTTTTGCTGATGAATAAAAGTCCAACCTTCAGATTTATTTCTTATGATGGCATTGCCAAGGGTGAAGTGTAATTCACCTTCATCTGACATGTCAAATTCTTGTTGTAATAGAGTTTTGATGTTGAGAATGAAAGTGAGCTGATTACTCACTAAATACAATCATCAACATAAACTATAAGAATGAGAAAAGTATTGTCAACTTTTCTTTGGATATATATACTAGCATCAGACTCTAATCTGTTGAATTTGTTGGAAGTAAGGTATTGGTCTAAACGCTGATACCAAGCACGGGAGGATTGTATTAAGCCATATAAAGATTTGCAGAGTTTGCAAACCAGGTCTGAATTTGAAGGTAATGAGAAACGACGAATTCCCGGCTTAAAGAATTCTACACCAGCTTGAGGCAAAACAAGTGGTTCCCGAACTTATATCCATCCGAACTTGCCAGATGTTAGAACAGCGTCCGAGCATAATCACGTGCCCTGGTGAGATGCACCATGAAGCGGAAGAATGCTTGATATACTGGCATTTGATCCCACTCCCATGGCACAGATACAAGTGAAGGTTTTTTTCTCTTCAACTGATCATCACTGTACACAATCTGCCTTGGCTGTTCGTGTCTGTTTTCCTCTCTGTAAAATGAGGAAAAGGTATAGCAGCATGAAATGGTCAACCGATGCTGGTGGACAACATTCTACTTGCCAAGAGCACACTTTTGCGCCATGTTTGGTACATGTGTGTGTCACTGCAAGAAGGTACAAGTGGTGTGTCACTGCAAGTCGCCGGTTTTCGGTAACTCTCTGTACATGCATCATTTGAACCTGTATTATCATCAGAAAAATTGCCTTGACATTCTGTTAAACATCAAGTGACAATGTGTATGGTACTTTGAGAAGTCTGCCCTTTCACAGCTCAGTTTTTTCATAATAAGAATTGCTTGATTTGGCTTACGATTGATGGGCCCTGTGAAGGGCGTTCCAAAAAGTGAGGTATACCAGAGAGTGTGCCCAGCGCACGGTATTCTTTAGTAAAAGGCGAAAGAATAGTTCGCTCTGTGCTGGACACCCGGTATGATGTGTGCGAGATGCTCATCGATGGTACTTGTACAGATTGGAGTGCCATGGCCCCAGCAATACTTGAGGGATATGAGGCTGTCGGCATTCATGTCCGGTCATCTAACGGAAGAGCATTCAGAAATCCCATCTTTCAAATTCCTTCCCCTGCTTTCATGTTTGAGATGTAGATGAAAAGCATAAGAAATGGCAAGCTCGCTTAGGTAGCACTTACTAGGAATTTTGCACCAGCTTGAGGCATAAGCTCCTGTGGTTCCAGTCTGTTGGATCAAATCTCGGATATCTGATTGCAACTGGAAGGGTGATACACTTGGACTGAACGCATGGTACATGTGTGTGTCAAGGTGAAATGCGAGGACATAGTGAACAGCGGGTTTGTTTCAGAATGTGACATCAAGTAGGTGACGGGTCCCTGTGTGGCTTCGCTTTTACAACGCAATCACCAATACCTCCTTTGAAGGAGGTTGCAATTTTCCTGGACTCTCCAACCACTTCTCAAGATCATTGCTCTCAATGTCGTCTGCAATGCCTGTGGAATATGAGGTTGTAGGCGTGCGTACCCAGACTCACATCCATGAGCCTGATGTTATTAGCTTCCGAGCATATTCATGTGCCATGGTGAGATGCATCACGATACGGAAGAATGCTTGATACACTGGCACCTAGATCCCACTTCCATGGCACAAATACGAGCGACGGTTTGGTTTGCTACAACTGATCCCTGGCTTTTCGTGTCTGGTTTCCTTTCTGTGAAAATGAGGAAAAGGTATAGTAGCATGAAATGATCGACCGACGCTGTTGGACAAGAACTCTCTTTCCAAAGAGCACTTTGCGCCATGTTGGGTACAAGTGTGTCACTGCAAGAAGGTATCAACATATTCGCCGGTTTTCGGTGACTCTCTGTACCTGTATTATCACAAGAGAGAAAAACCGTGTGGACATGCTGTTAGGCATCATGTGACAAATATGGTACTTTGAGAGGTCTTTTCTTTCTATGACTCAGGTTTCCTATGAGGTGTATTTCCTGGTTTGCCTTTCGATTGGTGGCCCCTGTGAAGGGCACTCCAAAAAATGGGCTATACCGAAGAGTGTGCCCAGCGCACGGTATTCTTTAGTAAAAGGCGAAAGAAAAGTTCACTCTGTGCTGAGCACCCGGTGAGATAGGGATCCAGTGCGCAGCAACGGTTCTTGTACAGATAAGAGAGCTGATTCCTCAGCAATGCTTGTGGGATATGAGGCTGTCGGCAAATATGTCTAGTTGTCGAATAGGCTGGCAGCTATCAAGAATCCAGTGTTTAGATCCCGATTATGCGAAATAGCTGCCTCACTTGGATAGCATTTGGAAATTCTGGGCCATCTTGAAGCATAACAAGTGGCTCCATTTGGTTGAATTCAATCTGGGGAGATTAATAGCAACTAGAAAGGATACATGGAGTCACACCATATTGGTGAAAATGGCGGTGATCAAGGAACTTTGGTGGGGCATCACAACTAGGAAAGGAAAGGAAAGGAGTGGCCAATTAGACTGTGACTTAAGTAGAGGTACAGTCTGGGATAAGGAATAAGAAGTGGTGTGGGATTCGACAGGAAGATCTGTTTCCTTCTAGCCCTCAGCTCAAAATCCAACCCTGGCTTATTTATATCAAATTATCTAGTTTTAAGTAGTTTTTTTTAAAATGAGAGATGGGACAAAAGGTTAGAATGATCGGGATTGTTACCTCCTGCCTAACAGCAAGGTACACAGATCTAAGTTGAAGGAAAGAGTAAAATTCAATTTGGTTACACATTCTGCCCTTCCGAGTCTGTTTTTCTCTTTACAAAACGAGTCCGAAGAAAAAGAGTAGCTAGGAATGATCAAGCGATGATGTTGGAGGAGAACTATCTTGCCACAGAGCAAGCTCTTGGAAAATGTTTGACAGAAGTGACTGTCACTTCAAAATTGAAGAGAGAAAGTCTTCAAAACTTCAGCGGATTTCGGGTCACTTTCAGTGCTATTAATGCATCTTTTTAAACCTGCACAAGGACCAAACAGACATGTATAAACGTCGCGTTGAGCATCATATGTCGGCGCGGATCTTTGAGAAGGCTAGAGTTCCCGCCCAGGTATTTGATGAGATGATTTCCTAGTTTGGATTTCGATTGATGGGCCCTGTGAGGTTCCAAAAAATGAGGTACACCGGAGAGTGTGCCCAGCGCACGGTATTCTTTAGTAAAAGGCGAAAGAATAGTTCGCTCTGTGCTGGACACCCGGTTTGATGAATTCGAGGTGCTCATCGATGGTACTTGTACAGATTGGAGTGCCATGCCCCCAGCAATACTTGAGGGATATGAGGCTGTCGGCATTCATGTCCGGTCATCTAACGGAAGAGCATTCAGAAATCCCATCTTTCAAATACCTTCTCCTGGTTTCATGTTTGAGATGTAGATGAAAAGCATAAGAAATGGCAAGCTCGCTTAGGTAGCACTTACTAGGAATTTTGCACCAGCTTGAAACATAAGCTCCTGTGGTTCCGGTCTGTTGGATCAAATCTCGGATATCTGATAGCAACTGGAAGGGTGATACACATGGACTGAACACATGGTACATGTGTATTTCAAGGTGAAAATGCGCCAGTGAAGTGTCACTTTGCGAATACAACACAATTTCCACCACCACCTTTGGCTACAGCCAAAGAGATTTGCAGTTCACTTCAAAATCATTGCATTTGCTCTCAGAAGCACCTGAATGCGTATCCCGTACATGAGCTATACTTACTCTGATGTTGTAAAAACTTTCAAGCATTACAGCCGAGTTATCTGCAGCATGTGACAAGATTTTAAGCCTGGAAGTCTGGTAGCTGTCATGGCATGGAGATTCACTTCGATGGTCCAAAGATGATCACTTTGATTCCTTTTCCGTAAATTGAAGAAAAAGAGTGATGGACCCCCTGAAATATTCAACCGACGTGTGTTGGAGGAGAGTTCTTTTGCCAAAGATCAGCACACTTTCGGGCCATGTTTGGTAGAAGTGACTGTCACTGTGCGGGAAAGTGATACATGCTTCATTTATACCTATCGGACAGACGCACACAAAACAAGTCTGCAGCGTTTGAATTACTACTGATTCTTTCAGAAACCAGACCCTTGAATCTCGGTCTATGAATTTCCTGATTTGGAGTTCTATTGATGGGACCTGTGCAGGGCAATCAAAAAGTGGAGTATTCCGGAGAGTGTACCCAGCGCACGGTATTCTTTAGTAAAAGGCAAAAGAGTAGGTCGCTCTGTGGTGAGCACCCGGTTTAACGTATGAGAGATGCTCAACAACGGTACTTGTGCTGACGGGAGTGCCGTGGTTTCTGCAATGCCTGTGGGATATGAGGTTGTAGCGATGTGTACCCAGACTCACATCCATGAGCCTGATGTTACATTGACTTGCGAGCATAATCATGTGCCATGGTGAGATGCACCATAACACGAAAGTTTGATTGTTATCCTGGCGTGTAGATCCCACTTTCATGGCACGAATCGAATCACTTCGATCGTGCTAGCCAAGTGAAGGAATTTTCATCACACCTGGTCAGCACTCTACACATTCTGCCCCTTCTCTTCGTGTCTGTTTTCCTCTAAGTATAACGACGAAAACAATTAGGAGCTGAAATGATCAAGCGATGACGTTGGAGGAGAAACATCTTGCCAAAGATAATCGCTTTCGGAAAATGTTCGGTAGAAGTGATTATCACTGTGAGAGGAAGTCTTTAAAATTCAGCAGTTCTCGGATCACTTTCAGCGCTGTTCATGCGTCTTTTGAACGTGTTCAAACCACGAAACAGACATGGGAAGACGGTGAACTGATCGTCAAAGGTCAGCGCGGTTCTTAGAGAAACTCCAGACTCTTTCAGCTCAGTCTGACTATGAAATGCATTTCCTGGTTTGCCTTTCGATTGGTGAGCCCTGTAAAGGGAATTCCAAAAAATGGGGTATACCGAAGAGCGTGCCCAGCGCACGGTATTCTTTAGTAAAAGGCGAAAGAATAGTTCGCTCTATGCTGGACACCCGGTATGATGTGTGCGAGATGCCCATCGATGGTACTTGTACAGATTGGAGTGCCATGGCCCCAGCAATACTTGAGGGATATGAGGCTGTCGGCATTCATGTCCGGTCATCTAACGGAAGAGCATTCAGAAATCCCAACTTTCAAGTACCTTCCCCTGGTTTCATGTTTGAGATGTAGATGAAAAGCAAAAGAAATGGCAAGCTGGCTTAGGTAGTACTTACTAGGAATTTTGCACAAGCTTGAAGCGTAAGCTCCTGTGGTTCCAGTCTCTTGGATCAAATCTCGGATATCTGATAGCAAATGGAAGGGTGATACACTTGGATTGAACATTTGGGCCGGAATAGTACTGGGATGGGTGACCTCCCGGGAAGTCCCGGTGCTGCATCCATTTTCCCACTCTACTAGATGGCTGAGTAAGGAGCTCCGAGATTTGTGGTGAGGGAGAGGTGGGACTTAGCTCCTAGGGAGAAGACTGCAAGCATCGAGAAGTGGCTGAACTCGGTGGGAGCCCTTGTATGTCTTAGATCTAGGAGAGGGGGTTTTCCCAAGATGTAGATAGTTGTTGGAATAGGCTCAAACGTCGAGATCTGGAGGGTGTGAGCTGCTGAACGAGGGAGTATAGTCGAGATCTATGTAGAAAGTGCATCCTGATAGCGAGCTGTTGCTTAGTGTTGGTGCATAGATCTTACTTACTACATCACTCACAAACTCTAGCCACCCGGATCTAGACTAGGAAGCTTAGATCTGCAGAAAACCCCCATTAACTCTCCTCTCGCAAGATCCACACACTCAACAATTCAAGATTGCTGTCAAGAACACCACTACACCGCAGGCCAGCAACGATCAGCCACCTCTACAGGCTATACCTAAACTCTTCTCATTCATTTGCTTTTACATTTCAGCATCTATAGAAATTCTTATCATTACAAGAGACTGCAATACTTGCTTAGATTGTGCCTTCAGAACTACACAACAGAAGAAGAAGACCGGACTGCACCAAGCAAAGGAACTCAAACAAGACAAGTCAAAGACACCAGGCATACAAAGCACACACACCCAGGTAAGCTCTCACTTAGCCCAATATTGCTCAAACCCTACCCCACTTAGTATTAACTTTGCAGTATTTCAAGATTTACAAGTATGGAGTGGTAGCACGAAGTCCATACAAAGCTACACCAGATTACAGGTCACATTCTACCACCCTCTCCCCAATCTCTATTGTTCCCTCCATATTGTCTGTGGTAGTTCTTGGTTCACATGCCACAGATCCAACCGCACCTGCACAAGGAAGAGTACACAACATCAAAACAAGCACAAGACAAGGGCCGAAACTCAAGTCAGAACCTCAAGGGCTGCTGCAGAAGACCAAAGGAAGACACAAGTAATTATTATTACTTACGAATATATCGACACCCTTAACAGGCGCGACGGATTTAATATAGGAGGAGTGACCCTAACAGAGCACTCAAGAAAACTAAACAAGACTCTACGACATAGAAGACACCAGACATTGAAGAATCAACAACACCGAAGCCTCAGACCTAGCACCAAAGAAGCATACAACTGCCGCTACAGACATGCACAGGTGAAGGGAAGACAAGGCGACAACTACCAGAAAACCAGGAGTACCACACAAACGCAAACCCACTTCTACAGACTCGACTACAGCAGACGCGACCACAACAGTAACCCCCTTCGAGGCCCAGCCGCACAAGACCACGAAGTGACCTCCTCCAGAAGACAAGAGCGCACAGCCCAAGATCAAAACCTCAACCTCCTCCAGGTAACCCAAACCCAGCGACTCCACACCCGGAACCATCAACTCCAACTTCCGAGCTACACCAGCCCAAGACCTAAAATTCAAGCACGAAGACAGAGACCCTACTCAACACAACAAGACAGGCCCCCTCGACACACGACACCAACGACACACGACACACGACACACGACACCAACAATCGAACCGAAGGCACCCTCCAACAACTCACAGAGAACTGCCCCCCCGACAGGCGAACAGGACAACTGCTCCACCGCCCCTCATCATCGACATCGCACGAAAACAGAAGATTTACATCAACCAATACAAGAAACACAAGAGGACTACATACTCAACCGAAGAAACCAAGAATACAAAGGTAAGTATATATCTAACACCGTTACTAACCAGCAATCTACAGGAGCAAGAGACACAAGTACAAAGGCAACCGGAGATTGGACACCCTCAGACGAGGGGCACAAACAACAATTCCGCCGAAGTACAGAAATACAAGAAACTGCAAGAAGACGCAGGAGCAGCGACCACACAATATCGACACACAAGAATTCACGCCCGCGAGAAGGATAGCAGGACAACAACCCGAGACGCAACCAGGCAAACAACAGGTCAGAAACACTAACAAAAGTTGCAGGTCAAGGATTGGAAGACGCGAAGGAAACTCCAACGCGCAAAGAAGGGCTGCTGAAGCAAGACGAATATTTCAAGGCGGCAGGTGAAAGGGAGGCCCTCGTAGGGACAGAGAAGGAGGATGACACAAGAACATTGATACGGAGAACAAGGCCACTAAGGAGAAGCCACAGACTGACGGCAGCAAGTGTAGGAAGGACCCTCCCAAGAAGAGCGAAGGCGGAGGACGTGACGACAGCAAGAGAAAGAAGGACCCTCACAAGAAGAGCAAAGGCAGAGGACGCGAAGATCACAGAGAGAAGAAGAGCAAGGAAAACAGCGAGAAGAGCAGCAGGGCCCCGGGAGAGAAACGCGAGCCCGCGAACAGAAGACAAGGAGGAAGCCCTCGCAGGGGGTAAGAAGGAGAAAGGCGAGAGCTCCCCAGTGAGAAGAACAAGATCCTCGAAGCGAGAAGAGAGTCTGAAGACAGCAAGCGAAAGGGAGGCCCTCGTAGGGAGAAAGGTAAGTCTCACCCCAACCCAAGCAACCCACTTTATAACTCACGATTGGTGCAGACAGCTCAAGCCATCATACAAGGCCGCCAAAGACGAGCAACATGCATGTGCTGTAGATCACATCAAGTCACATCAAGTACACATCGACCCTCCTTCACGACTCCAGGTAAGTCCCTTCACTCTCATTCAAATCCTTTTAAATCCAAAGCATAATCTAATCATGAGTAGCAGAAGAGGCATCATATTTGATGAGGCAATGGATGTGGACGATGTGACGTTGCATAAAGTAGCTGCCCCAAAAGAGAAAGGTTCGAGGAAAAATATGGAAGAGACCGGCAGCAGCAAGAAGAGTAAGAACACCCAAGAAGACAAAGGTAAGTCCACTAAACCACTACCACTAATTTCAGACCTAAATCTATGGCTAGGATTTGAAGTCATGGAGCGCATTGCGGTAGAAGAAGGAGTGGAAGCCCCTACGAGCGATGAAACCACAGAAGACAAGATGGCCAGAGGTTTCAAAGCCAACGAAGCGGAAGAAGCAATGGAGGCTAGTGAGGCATTCCCGCGCATCCCCCAACTCCTATACCCATGCAAGAGGAGAGGAGCACAAGAGCAACACTACAACATCACTCAAATCCCACAAGACATCAAGATCAACGAGGCCACAGGTTTGGCCTTGGACTTTCATATTGCGATCTTTTTCGAACCCCCCACCAACCTTATGTTGCATGATGATGTATACAAAATAATAACTAGAAGACTAGAACAAATGGACATCAAACTAGGCACGAACTTAATTGACCCAATCTACATTCAATGTCATAGCGTAAA
Source organism: Bryoerythrophyllum caledonicum (assembly GCA_963971425.1). Taxonomy (NCBI): domain Eukaryota; kingdom Viridiplantae; phylum Streptophyta; class Bryopsida; order Pottiales; family Pottiaceae; genus Bryoerythrophyllum; species Bryoerythrophyllum caledonicum. The sequence goes on from OZ020524.1 coordinate 8,930,325, forward strand.
AAGAGGGGGTCAAAAGGGAGTATGGACGGGTATGTTTAAACTACACCTACTCAACCCCGACACGGATGGTCTCATGTTGCTCAAAGGCCTTAGGCCTTTCATACTTGTGTTAGATAATCACAAGATCATTGGTAAGGTATGCAAAACATACCATCATACGGCTAACTCTACTAACCTCTCCGTGCGCATTAGAAGTGACTCCTTGGCAGGTATCCCGGCACACCAACTTTTTGTGGACATCCTCCACAATAGTTTCAACCGAGGTCAAGAATTCGAAATCACCGGTGTGCAAAAGGTTACAAGTGATCCCTACGCCTTCGTCTCCACCACCACCCCGCAACAAGCCTTGAAGATCCAACTCCAACACGTTACAACCCAACACGAAGTCCTTCAAGCGAAGAAAACCTTCACCGGGGGCCGTATGACACCCGAAGCAAAGGCAAAAAAGGATGCCCTCACTCTCACCTTATCCCCATTGCCTATTCTCATGAGTATTGTTGATACCACTAATGCTATCCACAAAGTTCTAGGAATTGACAACACCAAGAACATATGGTTCCACAAAGAGAATGGTGAAAGGCATAATGGGAGTGCAAATGTGGAATGTTCTAACCCTATCGTGTATAGGAAGTTTGTGAAGAAGACAATCAAAATTGGTGAGAATCACGTGGACTTTGCCCCACACCGAAGGAGTTTAGAAGGAGTAGATCCTCCAACCCAAGAACAAGTGGAGGGTTTTGGGTTCAATGACATCAACACCGCCATGGTCAACACCGTTGCGACATTCAAGATACAAGACACCCCCACCTCCACCAACACCAACGTCACGAAGAAGGACCTAGAAGATGCATTGGAAGAGAACAACAAGAAGATGAGGATTGAGAATAGAGAATACACGGATAAGCTCCACAAAGAACTTGTTGCACAAATGGAGAGCATTCAAAACTCCATGCAAGCCACCATCGAAGCCATGAAAGCCATCAAAGGAAGAGTAAAACCAAGACAAATTGAAGACACACCGCCAAACATGTGAAGACAATAGACCACACGGTAATACATATTTACCATACCATTAGCTACAATACTCTACATCAAGTACTAGAGCTATACAAGTACAAAAATACGTTATACCAATACTGTACTACTCACTATACTCAATACAATCATTGTATACTACACACATGGCCCAAGACACATACTAATACACACATAAATACATATACACACATATACATACACACATACACACATACACACATGTATACACATATACACACATACATATATTCATACACACACTTATAGATATACAAAGATACATACATACATACATACAAACAACCACACATACACACACCCACACAAATACAAATAAACAAAAAGATACACACACATACGTAGACACACCCACATACACACATATAAAAACACGGAAACGCATACACATACAATCACACGCCCCACCCATAAACAAACACTCACATACACCAACAAATATAACCACATATAAACTCACATACATACACACACTCAAACACATCAAAACAAACATACAAAGAATCACATACCCACACATCTACATAAAAATACACAACAAGTCCAAAAAGTACATAAACATCCACCCATACAAAGACATCTACACAACCAAATACACACACATAAACTCAAACACACACATAATACATACATACACACACAAATACCCACACACCCACATACTAAAAAATAATAATAATAACAACAAAATCCACACAAATACAACCTCAAAGACAAATAAAAAGAGATATCATAAAAACACATATAAACAAGTCCAAAAAAACCAAAATAATAATAATAATAATAATAATAATAATAAAAATAACACACACCCAAATATAACACTTAAAATCACTAACATAAACAAATCACCAAAAAAACCCATAAACAAAAACTTACAAACAAACATGAACAAAAACACCAAAACCAAAAACATAAAAACAAAAGATTATCCAAAATACACATATAAACCAAAAATAGTAAAACAACATATAAAACCCTTACACTATAAAGGCTTACTAATACTTAGCAAAGACATAGAAAACAACCTAGGACCCATGCCCAAAGTACTAAAAAGACACCCCAGAATACATAAGATAAACGCCAAAAACTACTTTATACCAAACACCATAAAACTACAACCAGAATACAAACATATTACTAGAACAATTGCACCCCTCCTCAATACCACACACGCCCCACACCAAGTACATAACTCAACACACCCAAACGTTGCCCAGTATACACAACAAAAAAATATGCACCCATCAACACATATACTATACGCCATAGTAATTACCATTCACCCCAAACCTGACAAAAGTAACCGACTGATAGAATTACAAAACCCAAACACAACCACATGGACTAACACACTATTACAAACCCTATCAAACTTACAAAACCCACCCGAAAGAAACATTAACATTCCACACCCTTACACAACATTCATGGAAGCTAACCTAAACACCATAAACCACAACACATCAATAAACAAAAAGATATATAACTTTATACATAACCAAAACACACCCCCACCAAATGACATGATAAAACAAAAATTTCCCTACCTTCCAGACACAAAGATAAACGGATCACTAAAATGCCTAAATCCCTTCCCAGAATATACACACCCACCCCCAACGACACATCACATTTCATCACAAAACCACAACCCACATACAAACAACAACAACACAAACAAAATAACAGGGAACGCTTCATCCCTTAACACCGCACTCCCAAGCCTACAAAACATAGTTACCCACACTAACACACCACCGGCACTCATAGTTATACAAGAAACAAAAGTCTCGGCCACAAAATCCACAAAACACATACAAAGACTATTTCCAAATACATATACTAAAACAATTACCAAAACACATACAAATAAAAACTATCAAAAAATACATATAAATACATATATATACACAAATATAAATACTACCTACAATACGCACACACACACCAACACAACACCCACCACATATGAAAAAAGATGCAAAAATACAAGTCAATATATACATATCAAGAATAACACAAACCAAAGTACAAAAACAAACACCAAACTAATTAACAAAAATAACATACAAAACAATAAACCAAAACAAAAAAATAAACCTAAGAAAATCAATACAAGGGAAACCCACTTAAAAGAAAGAAAACATAATACTCACATTCTTCAATACAAGGGAAAAATCAAAAACAAAACAAAACAATATATTAGACAAACAAAAAAACATACAACCATTAAACATAATAACAAACCACCACACTATAAACTACTACTAATACTTGGAGGAGACATAGAAACCAACCCAGGACCTATGCCAAACGTACTAAAAAGACATCCAATACAACACAAAAAGAATGCCAAAATATATTTCATACCAAACACAATAAAATTACAACCGGAATATAGACATATTGCCCAATCATTTGCACCTTTACTAAACTCCACACATACACTACACCTATCATACGCCAACACACACCCACACATTATCCAATATATACAACAACAAAACGAACATCCCTCACCACATATCCTATACGCTATAGTAACTACAATCCACCCACACATAGACGAATGTAACCTCATATTAAATCAACAAAATCCAAACATAACTCAATGGACTAATGCACTACTAAACTCCCTTGCTAACCTACATAACTCTCCCGAAAGACACATTAACACCCCACACCCTTATATATCATTCATTGAAAATAACCAAAACATTATAAACCATAAAACATCAATACATAAAGAACTTTATGATTTCATACACAATCATCGTACACCACCATCACAAGATACTATAAAACAAAAATTTCCATACCTCCCCAACAATCTAATTATTGAATCACTAAAATGTCTCGACCAAATACCAGAATACACCCACCCACCCCCCCCACCCCCTTACCTACATCCACAAAACCAAAACAATAACCCAAATCATGAAAATACATATATAATCACATGGAATGCCTCTTCTCTAAACACCGCCCTTCCTAGCTTACAAACTCTGGTTACATATACGAACACACCGCCAGCCATTATAGTTATACAAGAAACAAAACTATCCGCCACAAAATCCACAAAATACATACAAAATATATTCCAAGACTATAAACTCATTTTCAACAATACACATGCACTCACAAGATGTATCCAACAAAGGAGACCATACACACCGGGCCGTGGAGGTCTCCTTACACTAATACATAAAAAATATGCTTTCCCGGGCAACATCAAGAAAATCCCTACCCCTGTGCACATATCTCCTTACCTGCAAATAACCAAAATCACTAACTATCCACTACAACCATGGCTAGTCCTTCATATGTATATGCCATCTCACCCCGAAGATACTAGATTTATCAATGACATACAAAACACTATCACAACTCAAATAAATAACAACCCAAACCACACATATGTACTATGTGGTGATTTCAATAGAGACATAGCATTAATTGGGCGCCACAATGGAAATCATAACACCCCTCCTCAAATCATAGACCACCAATGGCGCCAATTCACCGAAAACCTAAACTTCAATTACATCAAAACCGACACACAATTCTCTAGACAAGGGGGCTATAATTATAGTGATTGGAGTCTAATAGACGGATTCTATATAAATGCCAACAATAATACACAATACACTTCTACAACAAACAAAGATATTATTCTAAACTCGGACCACTCACCTATACATCTACACATACCAAATAACACTTTAATTAATAGAACTCCCACAACACTAAACAATGACACTATACGCATACTCAACCCCATTCCAAAAGATAACTTAGAAAAATTCAATACAAAATTCTTTGAAGAACAATCCACACTAATAGACTCCCTCATAAATACTCTTGAGAATAACAACCAACTATCACGAGTACAATGGCAAGAAGCATGTGTAACCCTAGACACACTCACCAAAGAAATCTCCAACACACTAGAACAAACTTGTAGAGCACACCCAATACCCCAATTAACAAACAGAATATCTCAACAAGGAGGATATCTACCACGAAAACTCTCTAAAACTTGGAAACAACATCTTACTATATACCATGTTATACGAAAAACTATAAGACTTGTAAAAAATAATTCCCAATGGCGCAACCACCCCATATGTAATGAACTACTAACTCTACAAAATAGCCAAATTCCCACCCCACCGCCCCCGGATATGCCCCATGATACATGGATAAAAGATATCGCATTAATTGCAAAAAACGCCAACATACAAGCCAGAAAAATAACTTCAAAACACACCAAAGATAACGTTAAAAAAGCCATCTCAAAATATAGACAAATATATGAAATAAGTCCTAAAAAAATCAATAGAAGAGTCTTTAAGAATCTAGAATCCCCACCACTAGATTGTATCACAGATCAATTTAACAATATTTTAACTAGCCCAGAAGACATTGCGAATGAAATATTCAACCAACAAACAAAAACCAATAGACCAACAGTACCAACATGCAACTACCAACTACAACATCATAATAAATGTACATGTGCAGTACGCCAATATCCATGGCATGACCTTGATGGATATACCCTGGAGAAAAGAGGTGAACCAGAAATCCCACTACATCAATACCTTAATAGAGCCACATACGACACATGCCTTCAAAATCTTGGTAACAACAAAGCCCCAGGCCCAGACCGCATACCAAACTCAATACTCAAAAACATGCCTCCAAAATTTCATAAATTATTATTCCTATTTTTCTCTCACTGTTATAAACAAAAACAAATACCGACCTCATGGAAATCAAGTGCAACAATATTACTATACAAAAAAGGTGACCCATCTATACTACCCAACCATAGACCAATTGCACTAGCTAACACAATATACAAATTCTTCACTAGTACACTCACCTTTATACTATCCTCATACGGCGAAAAATTCAAAATCCTACATGATAGCCAAGAAGGATTTAGAGCAGAGAGAAGCACCACTCGACAAATACAAACTATAATAGCTGCACTAGAAGACGCAAAATTCACTAACCAAGATATATACATATTATATGTTGATTTTAAAAATGCCTTTGGTTCAATAGACCATGCCCGACTTCTAGCAATAATGATAGACCTTGGCTACCCAAAAGATGCCATCACACTTGTAGGAAACATCTACTCCCAGTCATCCACTCAATATATTGGTGAACACTTTGGGAAAACAAAACCCATACCTATAGAAAGAGGAACCATACAAGGAGACACCCTTAGCCCATATTTATTCATTATATTCTTAGAACCACTACTTAGATGGCTAGAACGAGGCAACAACGGATACACGTTTGGCACATCACAAGTCACAATAAACTCTGCCGCATACGCAGATGACCTCGCCGTCATAACTAACAAAATCAAACATGTACAAATACAACTCAATAAAATTGATAGATATTGTAAATGGGCTGGTATGGACGTAGGTGTTCCAAAATGTGCCGCTACCGGATGCCCAAACAAATCCAAATTAAACCCTACCACTTTCAAAGCCCTAATACAAGCCTCTAACATTAATTACCGCAATCAACCAATCCCCACACTACATCAAAATGAGCCATACATATACCTAGGTATAAATCTTGTCCCTTCACTAAAATGGAAAATCCAAATCCACGCTACAACCACAAAACTCATCAAACAATGCAAAGAACTAACAACATGCCCAACCACCATGAAACAAAAAATAAAAATGGTTGATACCGTACTACGCCCAGGTGTGGCATACAGTTTCTACGGTGTACCATACTCTATGCCAGCTATCAAAAAACTTGATAAAAAAATAATAGCCATACAAAAAACCATATGTGGATTACCAAAATGTATGTCAAATGCAATAACCCAACTACCACATAACCTATTTGGACTTGAAGCTTTCTCCCTAAAAAACGCATACCTCCGATGTATAGGCGAACAACTGCAAAATGCTTTAAACGATAAAGGAAGACTTGGGAAAATATATAATGGATTAACTCACTATGTCCTTGCCCAATATGGTGGCGCTGAAAACATACCGAGAATTAAAAAAAGTGACTGCATAAGATCACCAATAACACGAACATTCTTCTTATTAAAACATATAGCTAAAGCCCACCTTAAAAGTACGCTCCCGAACTTCCTCACTAATCCTACAACACTAGAAATACTATGGCGCCAAGAAACATTAAATCATAACACACTCAATGCCTAACTCTCCCAAAAGCTTCTACAAAAACTCCTCTCAAAAAATATTTTTGAACTAAACCAAATTACCTTACCTAACGGTACACACATCATGAACAATGAGGACTTCAAAACCTACCACTTCACCCCATCTAAACTAATAAAGAGTGCCCTAAGTGTTGCTAAACAACTATTTTGCCACATAACATGCCCCACTATATGTCATACTCCTTGCAACATACATCCATACTCTCATACACTTAAAGATCCATTCATCACCCTCAACAATAACATCATCCCAAGAAATATTCCCACACCAACCAATCCCCCTAACCCTCCACATACATACCACCCCCGCCCCCCAACATACATCCCCAAAAACCCTACCACATATCCCATTAATAATATCATAAACCATAAACATATCCAACACACAGACACAAATAACATACAAAATACCTACACAAAATACCTATGCCAATGGCAACACAATGATAATACATACAATAAATGGCTCCCCCAAAGAGACCTTTTTCCACGGCATGACACCAATACCTCCACACATAACACTGAAAAATTAAAACAATACTACCAAAAGATCCAAAACAAAATATACTCAGATATCATCCTTGCCCACCATCCACAAGAACAATCCTCAGACTCAAGGTCCGTAACGCCACCCATAATTATCCCACTCTTAAACATCTACACAACAGAATGCAACCCCGAAAATGATATCCTTACATCCTCAAACACAATTCAAATAGATAACAATCAAGCACATCTATACGAAGAAAACGGCCGACATTTACACACCATACCCATTACCCGGCTCCAATGGTTATGGAACCAATATCATACAAAATTACAATCCCCTACAAACATTGAACCAACAACCCAACCCTTTGAAACCGAACTAATATGGCTTTACCAAAGATATAAATATCGAATACCAAAAACTGACCCCCTCAAAAATGCGCAATACACAATACCCACCCCCATTTTAGATTCACTAATATCATCCTTTAACATCGAACACTCATACTTTTCCTCCCCAATCACATGTCCTACCAAACTAAATAAATTCTACTCACCGTACGAAAGAGACAAAATATTTGGATCCCTAGGCAAGGCCTTTGAACACAAATGGATCGGAAATGGAATAGCTCACCCCCACAACGAGAAAGACATAGAACAAGCCATACATTGGGCTAGACTTGCCGCCAAACACGATCCAAACAACACAAAAACAATCATCGTCACACCGAACAACAATTGGTACCAAAACAACAACCAACATTCAAACCCATTCCCAGATTCCCACATCATTGCATTATTCGAAGCAGACACAATACCATACGAAGAACCTAATATCCCACCCGAGCTAAAAAAACCCCGAATAGAGCCATCTACATTACAAATACTATGCGTCCATCATCAAAATCAAAACCTGGGCTCCCTAGAACAACTTGCGGAACTTACCTCCATAACAGACAATCTAGACATACAACGACCATACACAAAACCGGCCCCACCAACACCCATACAAACCCCCGTAAACAAAAGTAAAAAATGGTCAAAATTAAACTATGACAACAACACATTAAACTACTCCGTCATACCTCCCCCTCTCCCAAACTACCCAGCTCATACCACACCAAAATTTAACCCCGCATACAGTTATTACACCGACGGCTCCTTTAAACCACCGGAACAAATTAGCCCGGGCTCTTGGCGAAGAGAAAAAGCTGGCTATGGCATATATAATTCTACCAAAGAAATTAAACTAGCCAAAAGACTCCATGGACTACAAAATATCCTCAGAGCAGAACTCATGGCCATTCACAAAACACTACAAATCATCACAACAAAATACAAAAATGAACCTGCACATATATTCACCGATTGTATAAATGCACTCTACCTACTAAACACTCAAATAACACACCCAACCCTTCACAACAGTCACCCCGACCAAACCATACTAACATCAATGGTACAAATGTTACAAAAACGTACACAAATCACAACCCTTCACAAAGTCAGAGCCCATGCCAACATTGATGGCAACGAACAAGCAGACAAACTTGCAAAAGAAGGCCGAGAAAAAACACACAAAAACGCCAAAGACCCTCACGAACATGCTCATGCCACCCCATACTACTTTCAAAAAGAAGATTGGCCTTCCAAAGAAGATACCCCCGACAAAGGCCCAATTAGATTTCTGGGCAAATATCTCAAAAAACAAGACCTCTACAACAACCTGGACACAATCTCAGAAAATATTCCTAACATAAAAAAATGGACTAACAATAACGACATAGACAATGAACTCTCTACAAACTTTTGGAAAAACCCCATCATCTCAGACTCACAAATAACGTGCCTCATCAAATTCCGTACGGGTCAGTACATGGGAAACGCTCGCAAACAACTCTTCTTTGGAATAGAAAGATTCCCATCCATAACATGCCCCATATGCCCCTCCACGGACCCCGACACATGGCTTCATGTGCTACTCAAATGCCAAAACCACCACATACACTCTCTAATTGTTAATAGACATAACAAAGCGGTATGGGAAGTCCGAAAACTAATCACCTCCTACAATAAATCGAGATGTTTCATACTTATGAACGCCGGCACTTTTAATAGCAATCCACAAGAAAACACGGTCCCCCCATGGCTACTTCCATGCTCATGTATGACCCAAAGATGTCATTGCAACGCTAGGCTCAAACCGGACATTCTTTGTGTCAAAGGTTTACCATACAACGACCCACCACCCGAGAACATCAACCAAGACTACACCATTCAATTCATTGAATTCACATATTGCAACGATAGATTTTCTCCGGAAACAATACAAAACAAAATTGACAAATATCAACCCCTCATTGACGACATCATTGCCATTGGATGGAAGGTAGACCCCCTTATTGTTATCACATCCGGCGCTCGTGCCACCACCTTTATCCCATCTATGAAAACTCTCGAAGATACCTTCAAGATACCCATTGATACAATTAAAACTACCTTTAAAAATATCAACACCATCGCTATTCAACATGCCATGTCTATTTTACTGCATAAACGCAAAATCGAAAACAACCAAGTCCTCCCTGATAGGCAAGACCCCCCTTAGGAACTTCGCCACTCTGTCTCTCCCTGATTGGCTGCCTGTTTGGTTTTGCTTTTTGTTGTTTAGTTTGATCGTGGTTGGTCGTTGTTGGTTGGTTTCTGGCTACTCGTTACATAGTGTCTACCCTCGAAAGGGGGAAGTAGTTCCAGTTTGCTAATTCCTTGTCCGGTGGGCATGGTCTTAGCAATGGAACGAACAGACACTTTATTCACGCCGGTTCCCTTCGGGAACCGGCGTTCTTCTTCTTCTGGACTGAACGCATGGTACATGTGTGTGTCAAGGTGAAAATGCGAGGACATAGTGAACAGCGGGCTTGTTTCAGAATGTGATATCAATTAGGTGACGGGTCAGTGTGTGGCTTCGCCTTTTTAACGCAATCACCAACACCCCCTTTGAAGGAGGTTGCAATTTTCCTGGACTCTCCAACCACTTCTCGAGATCATTGCTCTCAATGTCGTCTGCAATGCCTGTGGGAGATGAGGTTGTAGGCGTGCGTACCCAGACTCACATCCATGAGCTTGATGTTATTAGCTTCCGAGCATATTCATGTGCCATGGTGAGATGCATCATGATACGGAAGAATGCTTGATATACTGGCACCTAGATCCCACTTCCATGGCACAAATACGAGCGACGGTTTAATTTGCTACAACTGATCAGCTCTTTACGCAATCTGCCCTGGCTTTTCGTGTCTGGTGTCCTTTCTGTAAAAATGAGGAAAAGGTATAGTAGCATGAAATGATCAACCGACGCTGTTGGACAAGAACTCTCTTTCCAAGAGCACACTTTTGCGCCATGTTTGGTACAAGTGTGTGTCACTGCAAGAAGGTATCAACATATTCGCCGGTTATCGGTGACTCTCTGTACCTGTTTATCGCCACAGAGAAAAACCGTGTAGACATGCTGTTAAGCATCATGTGACAAGTATGGTACTTCGAGAGGTCTACTCTTTCTATCTCTTAAGTTTTTTATGTGGTGATTTCGTGGTTTGCCTTTCGATTGATGGGTCCTGTGAAGGGCGTTCCAAAAAGCGAGGTGTACCGGAGAATATGCCCAGCGCACGGTATTCTTTAGTACAAGGCGAAAGGATGGTTAGCTCTGTGCTGAGCATCCTGTCTGACGGAGACTTCGCGCGCTGCAATAGTTTTTGTACAGATGAGAGAGCTGATTCCTCAGCAATGCTTGTGGGATATGAGGCTGTCGGCAAATATGTCTAGTTGTCGAATAGGCTGGCAGTTATCAAGAATTTCCTTTCCTTTCCTTTCCTTTCCTTTCCTAGTTGTGATGCCCCACCAAAGTTCCCTGATCACCGCCATTTTCACCAATATGGTGTTACTCCATGTATCCTTTCTAGTTGCTATTATTCTCCCCAGATTGAATTCAACCAAATGGAGCTACTTGTTATGCTTCAAGATGGCCCAGAATTCCCAAATGCTATCCAAGTGAGGCAGCTATTTCGCATAATCGGGATCTAAACACTGGAAAGGAGTGGCCAATTAGACTGTGACTTAAGCAGAGGTACAGTCTGGGATAAGGAACATGAAGTGGTGTGGGATTCGACAGGAAGATTTGTTTCCTCCTAGCCTCCAGCTCAAAATCCAACTCTGGCTAATTTATATCAAATCATCTAGTTTTAAGTAGTTTTTTTGAAATGAGAGATGGGACAAAAAGTTAGAATGATCGGGATTGTTACCTCCTGCCTAACAGCAAGGTACACAGATCTAAGTTGAAGGAAAGAGTACAATTCAATTTGGTTACACAATCTGCCCTTGCTTTCCGAGTCTGTTTTTCTCTATACAAAATGAGTCCGAAGAAATATAGTAGCTAGGAATGATCAAGCGATGTTGTTGGAGGAGAACTATCTTGCCAAAGAGCAAGCTCTCGGAAAATGTTTGACAAAAGTGACTGTCACTGAGAGAAAGTCTTCAAAATTTCAGCGGATTTCGGGTCACTTTCAGTGCTATTAATGCATCTTTTTGAACCTGCACAAGGACCAAACAGACATGTTTAAACATCGCGTTGAGCATCATATGTCGACGCGGATCTTTGAGAAGGCTAGAGTTCCCGCCCAGGTATTTGATGAGATGGATTTCCTAGTTTTGCTTTCGATTGATGGGCCCTGCGAAGGGCATTCCAAAAAATGAGGTATACCGGAGAGTGTGCCCAGCGCACGGTATTCTTTAGTAAAAGGCGAAAGAATAGTTCGCTCTGTGCTGGACACCCGGTTTGATGAATTCGAGGTGCTCATCGATGGTACTTGTACAGATTGGAGTGCCATGCCCCCAGCAATACTTGAGGGATATGAGGCTGTCGGCATTCATGTCCGGTCCTCTAACGGAAGAGCATTCAGAAATCCCATCTTTCAAATACCTTCTCCTGGTTTCATGTTTGAGATGTAGATGAAAAGCATAGAAATGGCAAGCTCGCTTAGGTAGCACTTACTAGGAATTTTGCACCAGCTTGAAACATAAGCTCCTGTGGTTCCGGTCTGTTGGATCAAATCTCGGATATCTGATAGCAACTGGAAGGGTGATACACTTTGACTGAACGCATGGTACATGTGTGTGTCAGGGTGAAAATGCGCCAGTGAAGTGTCACTTTGCGATTACAACACAATTACCACCACCACCTTTGGCTACAGCCAAAGGTGATTGCAGTTCACTTCAAAATCATTGCATTTGCTCTCAGAAGCACCTGAATGCGTATCCCGTACATGAGCTAAAATTACTCTGATGTTGTAACAACTTTCAAGCATTACAGCCAAGTTATCTGCAGCATGTGACAAGATTTTAAGCCTGGAAGTCTGGTAGCTGTCATGGCATGGAGATTCACTTCGATGGTCCAAAGATGATCACTTTGTTTCCTTTTCCGTAAATTGAAGAAAAAGAGTGATGGACCCCCTGAAATATTCAACCGACGTGTGTTGGAGGAGAGTTCTTTTGCCAAAGACCAGCACACTTTCGGGCCATGTTTGGTAGAAGTGACTGTCACTGTGCGGGAAAGTGATACATGCTTCATTTATACCTATCGGACAGACGCACACAAAACAAGTATGCAGCGTTTGAATTACTACTGATTCTTTCAGAAACCAGACCCTTGAATCTCAGTCGATGAATTTCCGGGTTTGTATTTCTATTGATGGGCCCTGTGAAGGGCATTACAAAAAGTGGAGTATTCCGGTGAGTGTACCCAGCGCACGGTACTCTTTAGTAAAAGGCGAAAGAATAGTTCGCTCTGCGCTGAGCACCCGATTTGATGGAGATAATTCGCACAGAAATGGTTCTTGTACAGATGGTGTTGCTGTGCCTTCACCAATACTTGTGGGATATGACAGTCATGGCCGGTTACCTAACACACTCTGAGCTTCAAGAATCCCCTGTCTTGAGATGCAGAGCATGCATAATAGCTCGCTTTATTAGGTAGCATTGACGAATTCTACACCAGCTTGAGGCAATACAAGTGGTTCCAGTTGGCTGGATACATGGGGAGGCTGATAACAACTGGAAGGGGATCATACTTGGAGTGAATTCATGGGTCAGATGAGAGGTCACAGTGCATGTCAGCGGGTTTGTTCCAAATTGTGGTATCAGTTAGGTGAAGGGTCTCTATGAGGCTTTGCATTTAATACACAATCAACAATACAGTACCTCCTTCAAAGGAAATTGCAGTATTACTGGAATCTCCAACCACTTTCCAAGATCATTGCAGTCAATGTCCTCACAAGCATCTGAATGCGTACCCAGACTTACATCCATGAGCCTGATGTTACAACAGCTTCCGAGCATAATCATGTGCCATGGTGAGATGCAGCATGATACGGAAGTATGCTTGATATCCTGGCATCTAGATCCCACTTCCATGGCACGAATACGAGTGGAGGTTTTTTCGTTACAACTGATCAGCGATTTACACTAACAGGGAAAGGTTTAGTAGCATGAAGTAAGCATCACGTGACAAATATGGTACCAATTTGAGTATGTAACGAAAGAGTGTGCAGGTTTCCGATGAGATGAATTTTCTGGTTTGGCTTTCGATTGATGGGCCTTGTGAAGGGCATTCCAAAAAAATGGGCTACGCCGGTAGGTGTGCCCAGTGCACGGTATTCTTTAATAAAAGGCTAAAGAGTAGTTCGATCTGTGCTGAGCACCCGGTTTAATGTGGACAAACAGCTCAACAATGGTACTTGTACAGACGTGAGTGCCGTGCCCTCTGCAATGCCTGTGGGATATGAGGTTGTAGGCATGTCTACCCAGACTTACATCCATGAGCCTGATGTTACAATAGCTTGCGAGCATAATCATGTGCCATGGTGAGATGCACCATGACGCGAAAGATTGATTGTTACCGCGGCATCTAGGTCCCTCTTCCATGGCACTGAATCGATCGTGCTAGCCAAGTGGAGCTCTTTTCATCACAGCTGATCAGCACTTTACACAACCTGCCCGGGCCTTTCGTGTCTGTTATCCTCTATATAAAACGAAGAAGAAGAAAAATAGTAGCATGAAATGATCAAGCGATCATTTTGGAGGACAACTAAGGTAAGGGTCTCTTGATCCGACCCTGTTTCTTAAACCGTCCTCTAACTCAGAGTACCTACAGTGTACCTACAGTGCACATGTCAGAGGGGGACGGTTTAAGAAACAGGGTCGGATCAAGAGTCCCTTACCTTATCTTGCCAAAGAGCACGCTTTCGAAAATGTTTGGTAGAAGTGACTGTCAGTTTGAGAGAAAGTCTTTCAAATTCCAGCGGATTTCGGGTCAACTTTCAGTTTGAAGTCATGCATCTTCGAAACCCCACAGGCACCAAGCAGACATAGCATCCAAGACATAGCGTTGAGCATGCAAATGTCAAGTTCTCATTGTGAACTCCAGACTCTCCCAGCCCATTGTCTTATAAGATGGATATCCTGGTTTGGCTTTCGATTGGTGGGCCCTGTGAAGGGCATTCCAAAAAATGGGGTATACCGGAGAGTGTGCCCAGCGCACGGTATTCTTTAGTAAAAGGCGAAAGAATAGTTCGCTCTGTGCTAAGCACCCGGTTTGATACTGACCATCTGCACGCCAATGGTTCTTGTACAGATGGGAGTGTTGTGCATCCGCCAATGCTTGTGGGATAAATACCTTGCTATTGCGTCTGATTTGCGTGGATTTCTTACGCTTAGAACTTTTAGATTGTTCACAAGTGACAGTTCTTTGTCTTCTTTTCTTGTGCAAAGGGAGGTGCGGTAGATTGATAAGTTATATAGATTCCGCCTTCCTTGGTGCAGTCTATGTGAGGAGAGGCTCAGTAAAAGACCAGATTGAAGTGCAAAAACTCGTCAAATCAGTGCCACTTTGCAGATATAGGCTAAAATCCTCATTTTCTCACTGCAGTGCATATTTTAGTACAAATTCATAGTCGAAGGTGAACGTAGACAGCAATTCAGCCCCACTTTAGGTATCTAGTAGCGGGCAAACGACACAAATAACAAGTGAAGTCAAAACCCTCCCATTTTAAAGACACAATTCTGATGTCCTCAAAGTTGACAGAAACAGCCAAACTCTGGTTTATCACTTTCCATTTCAAGAACAGTTTTCAACGCTGAAGAAGCGACTGAATTATACAGCTTTCTAATTTACACGTGATGAACGTCTCATACAAACGCTCACAATGGAAGAGAACCTGACTTCCAACAAATCACCTCCAATTACACTTCTGGAATCACTACCAAGACCTGAGTACACGATGATCGGGCAAATCCTCTCGGCCTTCATAACGGAGGAATCCTGGAAAATGGATAAAATTGCAAAGACAAAGAATCATTCTGAAGTAGGCAGGCAGCTCTTAAAAGGAACGGCACAAACACAGGAATTGCTGTGTCATCCGCACTTGAATTGCTTCTCGATGACATATACCTGCAACATCATCTGACAGCCAATGAGACCGACAGCAATGGAGAAACAAAAGGATATCTAGGGCTGACAACTAGAGCGGTTGTGCATTCCTGAGTCACGTGTACTTCTCACGAAAACAACAGTAATCTAGCTCCTCGAAGGCAATAATAGTAATCTAGGCAGAGCAGAATCAATACAAACAAAGGGAGTAACACAAGATTCACGATTTTTTCCCTCAGTGATACATTAGGTGAACATGTGAAAACGAGATCCTAACAGCAGTGTCAACAACAAAAATAGAAGCATCCTCACCTGCTCAGAAGCACTTCTCAACCGATTTACTTCCTTCTGTTGAATATATACAGCATGCTCCACGAACATAATCCAGTGGTCTTATTTCAAGACGCTGCCGAATCCTTAATTTCACTAGCCTCCGCATCCGAGCTCCCTGGAGGTGGCGATGGCGAAGCCGAAGCCCGAGGTTGCAAAGGAGT
Organism: Bryoerythrophyllum caledonicum; assembly: GCA_963971425.1. Classification (NCBI taxonomy): domain Eukaryota; kingdom Viridiplantae; phylum Streptophyta; class Bryopsida; order Pottiales; family Pottiaceae; genus Bryoerythrophyllum; species Bryoerythrophyllum caledonicum. Next base: position 8,947,078 of record OZ020524.1, read on the forward strand.
CGTGCTTGCATCTGAAAAAGCATGACTACCTCATCACAAACAACATAAAATTACACTGAACCAAAAACCTAGGTGAACCGATAGAAGAAAAACCTAAAAAAGTAAAGAAACGAACCTCGAGCATTCAACATCCGATCCATATTTGCAATACGTCCTTGAATGACACGAAGCGTCGACATGAGCGACGCCACGCGCTTGCGCACCCCGGACAGCTTCGCCGCATGCTGCGCCACCATCGGAATCGGCGTGTCCTCTAGCAACTTATCCAACTCTGCACCAGAATGACCATCGTCAACCTCAAGAAAAGCGCACAAGCGAGTCGTCGCTGAAGCCACTCACCTTTTGTAAGGCGGTCGATGCTGCTGGTGAGCAAGCTCTGGCTCTTGAGCGCGCCCTCCACTCTCGCGTCGAAGTCGCGCACCACGGGGCCCAGGACCGACGCCAGGCCTTGCGCCATCACGTCGGCCGAGGCGTCTGTCCGCTGCGCTCCTCCTGTTGCGGCGTCCATGGCTGCCGCAGCTCGATCACGAAGCTCTGCAATTGTTGCCATTGACAGAGTTGTGTCTAGTTGAAGGTGCGAGACGAGTACCCCAGTATGATGAGGGTATCTCATCAGTATCACCACAGCATCAAGAGGGCATCTCGGTCGTATAAGCGGGTACCAGGACGGTATCAAGGCAGTATTACCATGGTATGGTGCAGATATCTTTTTCCTTCATCCTTCATTTACGGCATCAGAACTGCGGTCTCTTTCCATTGTTTTCAAATTTTCTCTCTCGTGTTGATGTCTTTTGATATTCATCGAATTTTTTTTTATTAAAATCAGTTTTGAGATATAACTCTATATATTTTACAACATCACGGCATAATCCATTCTCACCTTATCTGCCAATACCATCAAATTCGCGACGGTTAACCCTAACCCTAATATGTGCTATGATTACGAAGAATCTTCTTAACCCTAGACCCCAAACCTTGCCTTCTGAATGCATGTCCTCGTTGGATGTGGAACCATCAGTAACAGATATAGGGTTAGGGTAGCACTCGTTAGTTGAGGGTACCTGTTTCGTTCCAGCTTTGAAACTTAAGAATCCAACCTACTGTCATCTTCATGTTCTAAGAGAAAGAGCGTGTACTCGAAACATGCGAGTTCACAGCAATTCCACAAGAATGAAGCAAAGTTTGGGGGAATGTGGCGTGTTATCAGGTTGTATTGTGTCACTGCCATTTCCGATTGAGGGAATTAGTCAAAATTCTCTGTACGTGCCTGAAAATCATCTTCCAACACTGAACAAAGTTCTACCCTCAACCTCAGTCTCAAAGCCGACGAATCAAATAGTGAACGGTGCGTCGACGACAGAGATGTGGACTTAGGTTTCTTAATCCGACACTCATGTAAGTCCCATGCTCACATCATCAGTTGCGCCAGTCCAATTCTCCGCAGCCAGTTGGTGCCATTTGGATGGAGCAGTACCTTTGATATTTCCATGCGTTTGGTGAACTGTACCATCGGAGAGAAGTAGAAGTCATCTGCACCATCGCTAGGGTATGCACATAAACCCAACCTCGAGAAGCGCATCTCCCCATCCTCCAGTTTGCATTCTCTGGTTTCCATCCTCCGACTTGGATTCTCTCTCTCGAGCTATGGCGGAGGTGGAGGTGGCGATGGACAGCAGGAGCAGCACAGGCGAGAGCCCGGTGTCGTACGCCTCCGGCGCCCTCCGCTTCGTCGACATCGAGGGCTGCCTCATCCACGCCTACGACACGGTCGCCCGCTGCCCCGTCGGCCAGCTCTACACCGACGGCCGACGGGTGGGAAACGTCGTGCCCTGCGCTTCTCCATCGCTGCCGGGTTTCGACTTGCTCGCATCTCTCGAGGTAAAGCAATCCACTAATTTCCACCTCGCATCTTCTCGAGGTTTAGCAATCCTCTAATTCTGGGTCTTTTTCTGTTTGCAGACATCTGTTGTGCCGGTGAGTTTCTACGGGAATGAGGTTGGGAGCACGCACCTTGCGACGGTCCCGAGCGAGGACGTCGATGCCTCGAAGCCCATCCGGTTCAACGACGGGAAAGTGGACGCGCGGGGGCGGCTTTGGGCGGGCACCATGGCCTTGGACCCGGACCAGAACCCGGAGTCGGGGCGGCTGTATTGCTTGCAGCGCGCGAGGAGCCGGTATGATCTCGTGGAGAAGATCAGCCCCGTGGGCATCTCGAATGGCACCGAGTGGGATGGGAGTCTCATGTATTACATCGATTCCAAGCGCCCGGTATGGCGTCAATTGATCCAGAGGATGAGCTTGGCACTGATGTTGGAGAAATCGACCTGATGAGCGTTTCTTATATGTGTTTCTTGTAAATTTTGTTTGAACAATCGATCTAATGTGTGTTTCGTGTTTGATGTTTGATCTGATGTGTGTTACTTGTTCGTAGTTGGAAGAATGTACCTGATGAGTTTCTGGATAGCGTGTGTTTCTTGCTTCATGTTTGAAGAAATCCATCTGATGAGTGTTTCTTGTTTGAAGGCTCGATCTGATGTGTGTTTTTGTGTGCTTTTGGTTTGATGTCTTGACAGGAGGTGAGCGTCTTCGATTTCGATCCAGAGGATGGGTCGATCAGCAACCGGAGGCGCGTTTTTCACATTCCGGATACACGAGGTAGTGGGGAAGCAATTGGAATCACCTGAAGCGATGCATGTTTTTGAGTTCTTGTGTACAGACGAGTGCATGTATTTCATTTGTAGGCGACAATCTAGTGAGCGTTTTGGGTTTTGCAGGGCTTCCGGACGGGATGACGATCGATGCAAATGGCAAGCTCTGGGTGGCGTTGTTCGGGGGTTCGAGTATAGTGCAGATCGACCCCGAGACGCAGACGGAGCTCATGGCGATCAAGGTGCCGGCTCTGTGTCCCACCAGCGTGTGCTTCGGAGGTACATATCAAGCCTCAGATGGATTTCTACATCGTGTGAAGGGTGAGCTAACCTTGCAAGTGTGGTGGATTGGATGGACAGGGAAGGATTTGAGCGAGCTTTACGTGACGTCTGGAGCTTCGGGTATGTCGCTTCTCCTTGACTCGGTGCTTTCAGATCCTCGTCCACTAGCAGCTTGTCACCTTTTCTAATGGGGATGTGATTGGCAGGTGAAGAGGGGAAAGGAGGGAATTCGGAGCACCGAGGGGCTTTGTTCCGGGTTCACGTTCCAGGAGTGAAGGGGAGGTCATTTTCACAGGCGTTTACACAGGAAGAATCACGTCTGCAATAAGCATGGTGGATCTGAAGAGAGGTTATCTTCGTCCTCCGGCTCACAAGGATGCCTGGTCCTCCTTTTGAAAGTAACGTCAACGATGGAACTGCTCGTTTGTAGAATTTCCCATTCGGAAGCTCCACTACTTTTACCAGAACACTTCCATGTCATGGTGCGTTTGTACCAGGGAACTCCTCAAAATGTACGTGATGAAAGTTAATGGCAACCCTTTGCATCTTCGTACCCTCCTAATATGTCCCTGTGTACACTGTTGCTGTAAACCAAATCTCCGACCTTCACCATAGGCCCAAGTACACTGACTTGCTGCTGAAACATGTTGTAACCTGAGTACATGAACAAATAGATCACGACATGCAAAACAACCAGACTGGAGCCTCAAGCGTTGGTCGCTGTTTGCGACCCGCCAAGCCTCTCAGATAATCACATGCACATTGGGGGTACACACCAGAGCTGTATACCATCCTCAAGTTACCACTGCAGAAATGAAGGATCGTATACAGCTTTGGAATGAACTCCAACGCTCACATGGTAACCAAACGTCTAGTCCTTCAGAACATGTTTCTGATCACACCCAAGTGGACACGTGATCCACGCATCACTCTCTGCACAAACAAGCACAAGAGCTACGAGCAATCAACAGAGAAGGGGAACCTCGAAAAGATGAAGGTTTGTGGAGCTCCAGGCAGCTTTTATACAGATGGGGACGGAGGCGCAAAACCCTAAACAACCCTAAAATGGACATGAGCCGTTGATTGCCACGATCCTCGAATCCCGATGCACATCCCCTATTATTATCGTTGATATTCTTCTACATGTACAGGGCTGTTTACGAGAGGACTTTACAGAGGGTGTTGTTGCTGCTGTCGCGGGGCAGCCAGTGATCTCGGAAGGCGGCCATGGAGTGATCCGGGTACGAATCCGGGCTGCCGATGGTGTCGAACTGGGAGAGCGCGGACTCCATGGCCAGCCGCACCATCTCCTCTTCTTCTTCTGCTTCGTCGTCCGGGCTCTGGATCATGGCGTCGTGGAACGAGTTCCAGATGCGCGGGTCGATTGGCGGTCCCTGCAAATCAGTGACAACATCCAGTAATATCAGTCCTGATCAGGAAAACATGTCAAGGTGCATGATAAGACTCCCTGTGTTGTAGGAAAGCTCCCTATACTCTAGTATAACTTCTCAGGCAGTTATAAGGGTGGTCATTTCTAGATTGCTACATTGCTGTGTGACAGTTTGGAGGTGCCTGAGAATACGTAATAACACGCATCTTCATGCTCACCACACGACAATGTAGCGGTCTAAAAGTAATCATAGAAATCCAACCTAACTTCCCAGGCAATGTAGACGTGACCATGGATTATCTTGTAGAGACGGTGGATACATTACCTTGCAGCAGTCCAAGTAGTGTTGGTTGGCCTGGCTTCCTTCCACGGTGCCTGGGAGGATTCTGGTGCCGTACCAGGAATCATCATCATCTGCAGATTCTAGGAGAACATACCTGCAGAATGACATGATTAAAAGAATGTGAGTCGGAGTCGCATACCAGAACAGGTGGGGAGCTTGCCTTCTTCTCACAGTGGATGTAGTGTAAAATTTCTTCTTTCTTAACAATGTCAGAGTGCATCATAACTCTTCCTTATTGTAGTGTAATTCTAGTCATGAAGAAGAGCTGTACACTACCTTGAGAAGAGCTCTTCTTCAGCGTCAGGGCTGAGAGACGAGAGCCAATCCAAGTCACTGAACTCTCTGTCCGAATCTGTTGATTTTCTTCTGCCTGCACCTGCTTCTTTCTCAGACTGTGCCTTCGGTGACTCCCTCTCACCGTCCGGCTTGGGCTGACCGTAGAGCCAGTTCGGGCTCTTCAGCTGCACCTCCCTGAACCATCAAGACAATTTTCAGTAAGAACAACATATGAATGAGAGATGCAGCGTACTTGCTAGAAAAACGGCAAAACTTTGTGTTATCTTCAGTCTCACTTACGCAGCGTCTTTTGCAACTCCAGCAACTGAGCTACTTTTGGGTCCAGTCTCGGCGTGCATTCGCACATTTGTAACAGGCCCACAGATCTCCTGAATCACAGACAACCATCATCAATTTCTCAACAAAGAGTTGGCTTTCATTCCAGAGAATATTGAAACCAGTCGTATGGAATAAACAACCTCCAACACAACAGATTTGGAAAAAGAGTGCAAGTATTCACACAAGTGGACGAATTTCTAGATTCTGGAGTGTATCAAGAACAGAGATCATGGTGCAAGAACCTGAAGCTTATCGAATGATGTCAACTTGAGTCGGTGGAAATCTTCTCGACATGGAGAGGTGGCATACAATCTGTTCTTCCTGGACTTCAAAGACTTCAACGAGGAATTTCCGCTGTTTCTCTTGGCCAACTTTCTGCAAGACCATGTTGTAAATGAAACAGAACATTATTAATTAACCCCAAAATACCCCATAGTTCATCAAACCTTACATGAATCAAAGAGAAACTTCTAGAAAAGGGCCAATTATACACCAATAAAAAGAAGAAGAAAAAATTCAACAGCATTGACTAATCTGGATATAAATGAGATGATGTTTGGAATGGGTGCTTACTTGTCATCTTCAGTTACTAGGTCCTCCCCTCGGCCTCCAACGTGCAGATAGTAGTCCGATTCCAGCTCCCAAAGATCAGGTTTCCCTTGCTGAGGTTGAAAATGGCCAAGGAACCTGCATGATGAGCGAAGTAGAATCAGGAAAATAACATTAAAAAGCCATAATGACCTGGGTTAGAGAGAAGACATACAAGTTCATGGCATCCTGTTTTTCACCGTCCGTGATGGTATTGCTGTAGTACCGCCTGATGGACTTCAAAAACTCCTGTGAATGCGTTGTCGCCTTCCACTTCCCCTGCCTCTCCGGAAACACCTGCAAATAACCTCATCATTCAGTCCACATACTCCCAGCTTCTTCCAACTTTAGAGGACGCCAAAAAATGACAAACAGTGTAAGACTCTTAAGAACAATTGAAACTACTTCAAGTTGAGTTCAGAGAAAATCTTCCATACTTGCTAAGGTTTCTGCCACCAAGCTCTTCAATTCTGAACGAATAGTAGTACTGTAACAAATCAAAAGAACGGGGAGGGGGGGGGGGGGGGGTGTATATTATTGACTTTACAACTCAATTATGACAATATTTTCCCCGGAGATGAAGACCATCTTACATAGTTATGAGCCTCAGAGCCGCCATACTGCAGCGCCAACGAATCCCCCATGTTCTGGTACATGTCCATGAGCACAGCCGCCACCCCGCACTCCGGGTCCACCTTGGGCACATCCGTGAGTCCCACGCCCTGCAGCTGCCGCCCCAGCGCCTCCAGCCCGTACGCATACTGTGCCACGTTCGTCCTGTCGAGACAATCAATGCAGTTGGTCCTCAGCACGCCACTCTGGTAGCACGGCTGGCTCGCCTTGTCGATGACTGGAGGCTTCTTCTCGACCTCTTGGAAAAGGAGCCTGCCGTTGCTGAGGCCGCTGTTGCCGACCGTGGAGAACAGCTTGCCCAGGTCTAGAGAGAGTTGGCGGTTTCCCAGGTCCATGGCGAGGCGGCGGTCTGTGGAGAGGTCTAGAGAACCGGGCCTGTCTTTCAGGGGCGAGAGCCTTGTACCAGGTGTAATCCTGCATAAAAAGTATCACTTAATCATGTGGTAGTAGACAAAAAATGTGTACCAATCATGTGATAATTCTATAGGGAACAAATCACCAATTTATCAAGAAATGGATCTGTAAGTGAAAAGAAAAGAAGAAGCGAAATTCATGGATTTGGCGAAATGTTTGTAAAGTCTAGGAAGCTGATTCGGCCTGTCAAGGGAGATAGCTTTCAAACCAAAAACAATTACATGAAGAAACGGATTTGTAAGTGAAAGAAAGAGAATACTAAAATGCGTTAGCTTAAAGTGCACATGGATTTACAGTAATGTTATTGCCTTGAAGTTCATGGTACATTTAGTCATGAATATTCATGATTGAAAATACAAGAAGCGAATATTTCCTTATGCTTATTTCTGAAGGTCATGAAAACATATTATTCTTGTCATGTTACAACATACTCCATGCACAACAAATGACTTTTGACATGGCCCAGGTGTGAGAACTTACGGTGGGGCAGTTGGAATGAGACTCTGTTGAGAATTTCGCTTGGAGACGAAAGTTTTGCCGCTGTAGTAAAATCCGGTGAGATCCAGTGCGTTCGATGCCACGCCTCCCAGAACCGCCAGCACGTTGGCTGATTTACTGCCACTACGACACACAAAAAACGAATTCGGTGAGTCCTTAGAACACACCTATAAACGAGAAACACCTGAACCCACTCAAAATGTGAGAATAAGAAGGTAGAGAACACTCTTCTCGCTTATTCAAGCCATGCAACATACTTCCAAAAATGATTTACATGAAATCAAAATACTCACAGATAGAGCTTAGAATGAGAAGCTCAACTCAGTTTTTCAGTTTTCAAAACTTATTATAATTATTTTATGAATTGAATCCTTCTGGATCTTATACTCGTTAACCCATTCTTGTGCACATCATCTAACACCAGTTTGGTTAGAATGTTCCATTTCATGACCAAGTGCAAGGTAATTGAACTAGAAACTAAGGAAATGTATGTAACTACATTTGTAGAAGCCACAAATCATTGACAGGGATAGTGCCGTCTGCCTCAAGGAAATATTCCCACTTAGAGGTATGAGGAATAAATGATTTCTAGAGAAATACTGTGAACACAGAAAATATACCGCCAACACGGAACTGACCTCTTGGCAAACTTGTGGAAATCCCAATGTATGAACTTGAGCCGCCGTTCCTCAGGGTACACTTGATTCAGGTACCCGACTGCATCGGCAAACTCTCTTCTCAACATCATTTCACGAGGCCGTTTCTCCACTGTCTGCATATCAAAACCAAAAAAATATTTGTTAAAAACAACAATTATTGTTTTTCACTACACACCGTGTGACAGGAAATGATTAGCATTCAGAGGGGCATCTACCTTGATGAGGCTTAAAATAATAATGGGGTTCCCATATCTATTTGCAAGGTCGTCGAAGTGAAGCTTAGTGGCATGGTACACGGGGTCAAACCTCTGTACTGTCAATTCCACAAAGCAAAGAATGATCTCATTTCCTGCTCTCATTCCCGAACCGTTATACCTGTCAACTCTTCCTAATGCAATCTACAACCATGCAACTGTAACCTTCTTGTCACTCCCTACTACCACCTTCAACTGCAACCTTCACCTGCAGCTTCAACTTCACCTGCACCTTATGCCAGATTAAGTAGAAACCTTACTGGAATCTTCAACTCGTATAACCTCCTTTGTACTACTACATACAAGGAACAAAAGCCGAGGTCTCATACACTTCTCCTTGATTATAATTATCACAGATATTGCTTATCCTTGATTATATATCATACTTAAATCATAATGCTTGACTCACAAAACTAGCAAGAAAGTAGAGTTATCCAAAAAGAAAGCCCGAGTTTCATAGGATCCATCCGATCTTTTGTAATCTTCATAGTAGTGTTGGTCTGACATTGTCTCCTCATCAAAACTCATGCCACATGCCCTGAGGTTTAAGTACTTTTCGGATGACTCTGTTACTTACAGATGATGTCCGGCTTTGGGCTGAGGCGAGAGATTTCCTGGGACCAGAAGAGAGGAATGGAGCCTCGGTGTTGCACTACAGAACTGATTTGCCCAGTGCAAGGGTCGATCCCGGCCTCCTCATTCGACACCACCTGCTCTGTTTCCACGTCGTTGGCCACTCTGCCTTTGTCGTTCACACCTCGCTTCAAATACCTGCACTAACCACCCACTTCGATAAATGTGAGCCACCCAATACCCTTGGTAATTCATAGCCATCGATCAGAAACTCATCCACAGTCAGGCTTCTGCAGCTCAACTCACCGTGTACCAGCAAAATGCCTAGACCGCCTTGCAATCAGTGTAATGGCAAAAATACGCCCAAATATCGACAATCTTGTCTGCACACACAAAAAAAGGAGTTGGTTTCGGCGTTCCGAAAAAAATTCACCTAATCACAATCCATGCAATCCTAACTCACCTGTTGAAAGTAGCCATGAACAAGGGCGACGATCCACCGAGTGTTCTTGAGCGCGTGACGAATCCCACGCGTCAGGAAGGCGTTCCAGACGAACATGTTGTCGTGAGGCATGTGGTTTCCGTCCGCAGACTTCACATTGGTCTGCAGGTTGCGCATGATTGGGTAGGTGTAGCTGAAGTAGAAGTCTTTCGTCAGGTCCACACCTCCCAGCAACTTCTTGTACCTAAAGGAGCCCGAAATCCAATTCATCATTGACCTAAAATCCTCCAATCCATAGAAAGACATTCTGAAAGACACTAGGAGGTGTTACAGCCCATCCTCAATCTTCACCGAAAGAAAGAAAAAAGGTTGAGAATGAGCATTTTCCTCCCTTGAAGATGAAGAACCCATTCTCGCATGCCTCAACCTCCGGAGAAGGCCATGATACGCACTACTAACTAACTGTCCTAAACTCCAACAATCCTAGACAAAAGCGTGACGGTTGAGAAAGAGAACCTGAGTTCCACCTTCGAATGCGAGGCTTCAGTCTGCACGGTAGAGTGCGGCACAGTGATCAGCTGGCTCTCATCGATGCAAAAGATGGGGTGTCCACAGACCGTCCCGATCTGCCGCCGCTTCGTCACAAGAATCATGTAGTACGACTCCATGAACTTGATAAAACCTGATGATCAGAAGCAATTGCCATCAGGTGGAGAGATCACACACATGCTGAAACAGAAGAATGGTTTGATCACGTACCCACGATGCCATAGGCTTTGGTGACGAAGGTGAGTCCGCCAGTGGACTTGTTGCCCTCGGCGACGCGCGCCAGCAGCAGCAGGATCTCCGCTTCCGTGTAGATGGTGGGATCCTCCAGCATGCTCAGCTCCGCCGCCTCCGACCGGTCGATCTTCAGCACCTGCCAATTCTCCTTCCTCTTGTCGCGCCCCACCAAATAAAACTTCTGCAAAAAACCACAATTCAATCACCTTTCTCAGCAAACCCAAGACTGGCGTGGTGAGTGCAGTACACATACCGCGCGCGTCTCGTAGAGCGTGAACTTCGTGAGCGAGTAGCTGGCCAGATCCTTGTTGCTCTCCACCAACGGCTTGGGACTGGTGCTCGTCGGAGGCGCCATGGCCACCAATCGACCGGTGTCCTCTCACTCAACAAAACCCATCTCTCACTGTCATGATCCTCCAATCCACCAACTCCTACAGAAAAGACCCCGTCTCGCGCAGATTCCTTACACGGATCCCACAGAAATCACATCCCTCCTCTCAGTCAGCCGCTCCCACAAACCCCCGCCATAGCCAACCTGCCGCAACGAGCTGGCTCACTGTCATGACCCCCCGATCCGCGAACTCCTACACAAACGATCCGGTGCTACTACTCCCTTCCCAGCTCATCAGCTCAACGCGGATGGCGCAATGCCATGTTTCTTCACGGCAGGACGGAGGAGGTGGCTCTTCAAGGAGCGGCATCTTCATCATGATGAGTAGGAAAGTACACATATGACAGGCAGAGGCGAGAATTGGTCGCCTCCTCGACTTCACCTGCAACCTGCATGCGTACTTGGAGTTACCTGCGGTGGAGAGAGAAAAATCTGTTTCGGGACGCGAGCGGCAGCGGCACACGCACCATCTGTCACACCTACTTCCCGGTGCTACAGATCATCACATGGCCCACAGTCAGTCTCCTCTGCATCGGCGACCGCATTCCCGTCGCGCTGAAGAATGGAATCATGTCCGGGGTTTGGATCGCATTGCCTGCTCGATCGATCTGCTACGTCGCTGCAGAGACGGGCACAGCACTGCGTCCCCGACTGGCGCCCGCCGCGCTTCCCGAGGCGTTGTTGACGTCCTCGCGACGTCCTCGCCAGCTGATCAGTTGACAACCTCGATGGAATCTTTCATAAGTAACTTGAATTTCTTGTCGATGGACATTCTTTTCATCCATCTATTTTTTTTATGATTCCTTATTTCATTTATAATTAGATTTTAATTTTTGAAATGTGACTTTACATTTTTAGTATGGTCAATTAGGGGTTAATCCTGACATGTTCATCTTTAAGATGGAAATATACTTCTAGACATCTCTAAATTCCCATAATCAACTTTAAATAGGAAATGGCTCTGAGATCCATGCTACAACATACGGCTCTTTCATCCTTCTCAAACTTGGCTAGTACTACCAATGATTTAATTTTAGAGACCCCAAACTTTTGCAGTTCCTTCATCCTTCTCAAATCTGATACTACTAATGATTTAATTTCAGAGACCACTCAATTTTTTTCATACACTATAGCTATTCAGAGTGAGAAAGAGTAGAATTAAAGTCAATGGACAAGATAACTTGTTCAAACTTAGAGTTGTCAAAATTAACAGATGCTAAACTTATCCAGGTGTTACGAACAAGAAGAAGAACTCCGGTCTCATGGAGGAGGCCGGCGTGAATAAAGTGTCTGTTCATATCACCACCAAGTCCATGCCCACCGGACATGGGTTAGCAGTAATGTTACGAACATCATTATCTCACCACTACTAACAACCCCATTTGTTTCTCACTCAAAAAGTGTCTCCATTCACTCATCAAAATTATGGAATAGCTCCTTCTTCTTGTTCCTTTTGACCATTAATTGACTCACTATCACTCGGATCAATAGTAAGTGGAAAATGATGGATTTGCCAATGGTGCACATAGCTTTGTGGTTGTGAACACAATACCATCCTATAGCATCCGTAGTGTGTTCACACTTTTGAAAAAGTATATATTCCAGGCTTGTCTTTGGAAAAGCAAATATATTGATTTTGGTAGCAATTATTAGAGTTGGTATCAAATGGCTTGTAAACAACAAAATTTCTCCAAAATCGATTTATTTCATTTTCATGTTTTACCTGTACAACAACCTTACAACAACCTTGTTTGTTGTGGCTGCTATGTGTAGAGGCTACTATTTTGAGCGGTTATTCTAACAAAAATGGTGTATTATGGTTGTTACATGCAAGTGTCGTTGATGTAGAGAGTAAAAACTTGTTCTCAACCCAAGCCGCGTGTTATAATGAAATTGTTGTTGATGCTTTTGTAAAGGAAGCTGACCGTATAGTTTCATTTTTCCTTTCTTTTTTAGGATTAATTTTGAAGGACCCTCTTGTAGTTTTACAATATCCATCTATTTGGCACAATTGTAGGCTTTGATGACTGTTTAACCTTTTATTGCTCAAGCAACTAGTTTTTCATCACTATCTGTGCTAAATTTCAATTTGTAAGATAAAAAGTGAGAAGTAAATTTTGAATTCTTTACTTGATTTGGAGGCACAATGCAAGCACAATTTGTGAAAATCATATTCATCCCTCACAACAATTTTCCCTCAGGTGGGATATCCCCCCTCAACAAAAATCTTGGTCACAAATTAACATTAAATTTATGAATGTTGAATGGGTTCAATAGATATTGAATGCAGTTGATGAACTTACAGATAGTAGGGCCAACAAAACATGTCCAGGTGTTACACCAAAGAGGCCTGCATGAGAGGGCCTCACGAGTGGAGAGGCACCTAACAAGGAGGGTCAGGCTACAGCCCTTGCCCTCCTCGCTGTATGCCTCCCTTCCCTTCTCTCACGCGGGCCTCTTCCTATACTTAGTGTTCAGAAACATTCTAGAAGATGGCAATCCTTTCACTACTAGCAACCCTGCCGCCCCTCACTTACTACTTCAAGCATATTAGAGATTGGTGAGTAAGCCGGGTCACAAAAAACAAGAAAATAGCACCCTTTTCCACATTATACGTTAGTGAAGGGCGACACTTTTTGACTGAGGAGCGACAAGGTTTCTTGTAGTGTTTTTGGCAACCCATAGTTACACAATGGAGAGCTGTTCTACAATTCCAATTTCTCCATTTGTTTATTAGGAATTACGACGTCTAAAACTTGATTTACGCAAACATATCATTGAGGGTGTCATGACAAACTAGCCTGGGACATGACACGAGCAGTAGCCAATGGTATAACAGAACATCATAAACACCTTCACAACGGTGGAGGAATGATGAGAGATTTGAGTAAGTGCAAAAGGACGTTCTTGTCAACAGTACATGGATGCTAGCATTTTGTATGATAATGGCCTTTTGAGAATGTGGCCTGTCTTGATGAAGTGAAGGTGGTTGTCACAACCAAATTGATTCAAGATCACAATGTATTTTACCTTGTTTGTGGCACTTGAAGCATGTTGACACTGTTGTAGTTCTAGTGCAAAAGTATCATTACTGCCACCAAGAGGCTTGTCCTTAACCCTTAACCCCTAAAGGACCAAGTGTCAAAAATGGGCTTTTTGAAAGTTTGGTCTAAGTTCCTATGCTGTCAATTTCCATCATTCTTCTTTGAAATTCTTACCATAGAAAGGCATTACCAACACCTTAGTGTGAAAACAATTTTTTCCTAAATTGGACATTTGATGAAAAAGTTATAGGGTTTTGAATTTCAAATGGGGAGAGCGGGCACCTCGGGCACCTCTAAAAACTTTTGCTAGGACACCCTGTCGAATGTGAGATTTTCAATACTCCCAAGTATTATTGTTCCCCTTCATATTGTCAAAAAAAAGTTCTTGTCTTTTAGTGAAAAATAGCATACCAACTCAAGTCAAACATTTTTACACATTGTCACTTATTGTTGGGCAAGGTATCAAAAAGAAATCTTCTTTTCCACATAAAACCTAGATATTTTTATATTTTTCACTTTTTATTTTTTCCACAACAATATGTGGTGTAAACCTTCTTATTGACCGTTCAGATTATCAATCCAAAACATATTAAGTTCATAAAAAATTAAAGTGTGAATTAACAAATTTTGAACCTCCACTCCTTGCACAATTGTTTTGAATATGTTACACTTCTTCTCTACCTTTTAAAATTGTTGAATAAGGAACTAGCATCTTGCTTAACAAGATGGTAGTGGATTTAGACCTTGTGTAGTGCAAAAATTTGTCACCAAGTGAAGTCAAAGTCTGCTGATCCACTCAACGCAAGGAAGAAAATGAACCATTTTCTTGACTTCAAACTCTATAATCTTTCAATCCGTGCGGTCAAAGTTTATGAAATTTTGGTTATATATTACTTAACAAGTCTTAATTGAGATCCTACGGTCAAAACTAGAAATAGAAGTTTTTGTTTCCTTTGTTGTTCAATGCTCTAGAATCCAAGAATTTTGAAGCGTTTTTGGTGTAAAACTGTCACGGTACCTTAGGGGTTAAAGGACGGAGCTATGATGGTGGCATAATCTCAATTTTCATTCAAATATGTGCTCTAATTCTTCATCAAATACAAGCAGAAATATTTTTATTTCATTTTTCACAAATGACACCACATGTTTTGTTCATGTCACAAAAACCACAAGATTTTTTTTGTGAAAATTCAAATTATTGTGATTTTTTGAAGAAAAATTGAAGAATATTTGTATCATATGCAAATTTTGCGTAAAAAATATGATAATGTCACTGAAGGTGTACATTATTGTGTTGAAACTTGTGGAGCAGATGAAACTTTTGTGTTCAGCTAAAATTAGAAAATTGGTCATCCCTGGTGATAGGCCCAAAGTTCAAATTGCAATAACTTACTCAATTTTATGTATTTTTCAAATTTCAAATTGGATTGGAAATTTGATTTGATCAGATTCATTTCATAGTTGGGCTCAATTTCAAAAAGTATCATTTTAATGACTCAAATTTAGATTTAGAGCTAAATCTAAAAGTTTCTAAAATACACTACGTTGAGTTCCATGTCACAAACATTTTCTTGTTTAGAGAAAAAGTTACACTCTCTATGAAGGGTATCTACAGTGCATGTGGCACATGCACTCATTGATAACACCTTCACAAAAACTTGGATGAAAGTAATGTTTTATCATCACGTGAGAAGCATTTTACATTCTTCCATCAACCAGATTTTGGTCGCCCTGACGTTGAAAGGTTAAAGCAACATCTATTGCTGGTCATTTGTTTGATATTTTCTCTAAAATTATCAACAATATTGAGTGTACAGTGTTTACAAGAAAAGGGTCATACTTTCATCCTGCTAACATACTATTTTCTTCCTATTTTTATTTGCAATTTATTTCATCCATTAGATTACTTCACTTGTACACGGACTAAGGTAGCCCAACCCATCATTGCCACCCTCCTGCCACTGCCACTCTATAAGCAGGTGCACATGGCCTTGGACCCAAATCCCTTTCAATCCGTCGGGCTAAACCTATTTGATCACCCTCGTTCCATTCCGGGATTCCAGTGACCAGATGGGGGTCAAATGCTAGCCGCACAGCTAGCATGAGCATTTGCTTTATATTTGGTCCCAATTCCTCAAAACTTCAACCCACATTCTGGCCTATTTCCAGACTCCCACATCATTGTGTTATTTGAGGTAGACTTGAAACTATATGAAGAACCCACCAGTACATCCAAGTATAAAAAAATCCAAGACTTGAGTCATTCACCATACAAATACTATGCATTCACCACCCAAATAATAAT
This sequence comes from Bryoerythrophyllum caledonicum, assembly GCA_963971425.1. Taxonomy (NCBI): domain Eukaryota; kingdom Viridiplantae; phylum Streptophyta; class Bryopsida; order Pottiales; family Pottiaceae; genus Bryoerythrophyllum; species Bryoerythrophyllum caledonicum. Next base: position 8,962,940 of record OZ020524.1, read on the forward strand.
ATTGGTAACTAGGAACAACTTGCTACACTAACTTCCATAACAAAGAACCTCAATAGATTCCAACTATTTACAAAAATAGCCCCTCCCACACCTCTTTAAACCTCGGTGAATTGCAACAAAAAATGGTTGCAATTCAAATTTGCAAACATGACATACGCTCGCCCCACCACACCACCCCCGCTCCGAACATAACATGGCTACACCCTTTCAAAATTTTCTCCCGCATAGAGTTACTACACCGATGGTTACTTTAAAGAACCATAAGAAAGAAGCCCAAAGTACTGGCATAAAGAAAAAACAGGATATGGCATATACAGACTCACCAAAGAAATAAAAATATCCAAGAGATTACATGGACTTCAAAATATCCTCAAAGTAGAAATGATGGCCCTCCATAAAGCCCTCCAAATTATCACTACAGAAATACGCTAATGAACCTGCACACATCTTTACAGATTGTATAAACGTATTGTATCTATTAAATACACAAATAACACACCTTACTCTTCACAATAGCCACCCCGACCAAGCCATACTAACATCCATGGTTCAAATGCTACAAAACCGCACACAAATTACAACCCTTCATAAAGCTAGAGCACATGTCAATATAGAAGGAAATAAACAAGCAGATAAACTAGCTTAAGGAGGATTGGACAAATCCCATAGAAATGCCAAACACCCATAGGAACATGCCCATGCTACCCCATACTACTTCCACAGAGATAGTTGGTCTTCTATGGAAGACACCCCGGACAAAGGCCCCATTAGATTTTTGGATAAATATCTCAAAAAACAAGACCAAATCCACAACCTTGATTTAATCTCGGAAAGTTTCCCTAGCATAGACAAATGGACCGGTAACAACAATATTGATAATGAATTCTCTACAAATTTTTGGAAAAATCCTACAATTAGAGACTCGCAAAAAACATGTCTTATCAAATTATGTACCGGACAATACATGGGAAATGCCTGCAAACAACTCTTCTTTGGAATAGAAAGATTCCCATCCATAACATGCCCTATATGCACCTCCACGGACCTGGACACATGGCTACACGTACTCCTCAAATGTCAAAACCACCACATACATTCCCTAATCGTCAAGAGACACAACAAAGCAGTATGAGAAATCTAGAAACTAATTGTATCCTCAAACAAATCCCAATGCTTTATACTTATGGACGCCGGATCCTTCAACAACAATCCACAAGAAAACATGGTTTCCCCATGGCTACTTCCATTTACATGTGGAACCCAAAGATGCCATTCCAATGCCAGATTTAAACGAGACATGCTATGCATCAAAGGACTACCATATAAAGCCCCTCCACCGGACCACATTAACACAAACATCACTATCCAATTTATCAAATTTATATACTGTAATAACAGATTTTCACATGAAGCAATTGAAAATAAAATTAATAAATACCAACCACTTATTAATGACATTACAACTCTTGAATGGAAAGTTGACCCCCTTACTATCATCGCCGCCGGAGCTAGAGCTACCACCTTTATCCCATCTATGAAAAGTCTCGAAAAAACATTCAATAACCCCATCAATCAAATTAGAAAGGGGGGAGTAGCTCTATACTACTAAACCTTTTTCTTGTGGACATTGGTTTTGTGGTAGAACGAACAAACACTTTATTCACTTCGGTCTCCTACGTGACCAGAGTTCTTCTCCTTCTTCTTGGTCCCAATCCCACCAAGTATCCACCCCATTTCCATCCATTCACTCTTCGTCACCTCTAAATTTAGGCTTACTATTAATCAAGACCCCGAACCTTTGGTCAACGCTAATGGAGGGTACCTAGTGGCAAAAATAGGCTAAACATGGCTGACCACTTTGAAAATTCATAACCAATTTACATGTCATTGGAAAAATATAAAATAAGATGGGTTGAGATTGTAATTTTATTGCCTATCACTGGAAAGATATATGTATCATTATTTAGGTTCTTTTTATATGCACATTGCTTCATCTATCGTTCATGGGGGTTTACCTTAAGTGATGCGCTAGCACACGCTGTTGTAGGTAAGGGTCAGCTTTCACACCTCCGTACTGAATGATCAATTAATTTTGGAAATGATTGTTTGGCTTCCAAAAAAAAGAAAATAAATTTATTCACAACCTTGAAATCAAACATCACTAAACTTCACATTTTGAGGAGAATTGTGGAGTTTGAAGCTAGGAACTTGGGACTCCAATATGAAATTCTCATGCATGCACTTCCAAAGGCTAATGCTCTTCCAAGCCCCACTCCTCCTTAATTTCTTTATTGATGTAGATTTAGTTTAATAATGTTTTTCTTTTAGATAATTTTGACAATCAAGTGAACAAAGTCAAAGTGAAATTGAGGTGTCTAAATTCCAAGAATTTGAGAGCAACACAAGTAGGTCCCTTTGAATTCTCTCCACATCCTTCTATTCTAAATAATTTCATCATTACGAGGATTAGAAGTATTGCAAGGTGAAGCTGTTACCATATCATGGACACTACCAGACACATTGAATGAAGAGCCGTAGCTTGAAAGTTTGACTTTACATTTGAAGGCCAGTTACATAACCACAACGGCCATCATCAAGAGGGCTCATCTGCACAACAAGGACAACTATCTTCCTAGGACTTCGAGTATCTGTACATCACCGACCTCTTTCCGAGATGCTTTGAAGGTTAGGTCGCCATGACCGAACTCGTTGCACGTGAGCGTATTGGCTTACTAGTGGCGACTGGATGGACGAGATCTGTGGCACCATCAGGTTCGCAGACACAGTTCTCTGAGAACAAACAATTCATCAGACAAAGAAGCGACTAAGAGATCATTTTACTAGCACTTCAGATGATCAGTATGTACCTGCTGCAAGGCAGTCGACTTGGATAACATGGCTCGTAGCTGATTGACACGCTTTGCAGCGGCCGTGCTGACCACCGAAGGTTCCTTGGGAAGTACCTGGAAATTTTACTCAAGGGATTTGAGTCTGTGATGAAATGAATGGACGCACGTGAAGGTGGGAAAACGTGGATAACTTACTTGGTGTTGGTATTTGGAGGCGTTGGTGTTTGAGTGAGTTGTCTTCCTGCTACTTTGATGAGTCATGTTTCCTAAGTCTGAGAGTTCTAACAGCACATCTGCACGCCCAACAAGGACATTAGCTTCATGTTGAGCAGGTGAGAAAATTGATACCAAAAGACCCTCTAATTTGACAATACACAATGCCGTCAGCGTGAAAAGAGAATGATGTGGTGTAGACTGGTACAACGACCGAAGGTCTATCAATTAAATCAGAAACGAGATCGTATCCAGAGAGAGAGTTAGAAAAACAGCAAGAGAGACCTTTATCAGAGCAATCCAATCAAAATAAAAATGTCCCAAAACTATGAATTAAGTTCAGAAAACCAATAAAATAAATGTACCATGACTGACAAAGTTTTACTTGAGGAATCAGTATCTTCAAATTAGCTCTACTATTTAGAGAGATTGCAGGAAAAGTGGGATTACCTTCGAAAGACACTAGTCGGTAGCAGGAACCGACGTTCAACATGGTGTCTGGAGGCAGCAGCTTCAGCTTCTGCTTCACAACGGCGGCGCCATGATCCACGGAAGGAGGAGGCAGAAGCGCAACATAGTGACCCGGGTGCTGCAGCATCAGTTGGCGAGCGCTGGATGAGCACAAGTCAAGCTTCTCCACTTTGCCGTTAGGGTGCTCCAGCGTCGCACACGCCGGGTCAACTGAATTGCAGTTACCCATGCTTATCCTCCTCTAAACTATCTCCAGTAAAACCGAAACTCTTCCAGTTCTAGCCCAATTCACAAAAAAACTTAACGGTCCACTACAAGGTTCGCACTAGATTAGCGTAGAATCATTCATCTTGTTTACACAGGCTACTGCAGCTTGATGATCCTCAAAAAACAATTCTCCTCGGAAGAAACTCCAATGAGCGCGCAATCTTCTGAAGTCTGAATTACCGGCGCTAGTTCCCTCGCTTCACGAAAAAGATGGACCCATGGTGATCTGAATCTCTGCAGTAGCCATCAAAGCTGGTGACCGACAGCGCCTCGACCCATCCAAACGCTGGAATTCCAAGCGCACAAACAACATGCCACCAACTTGGAAAACGTAAAACTCGCACTACTAGTCGCCTTCCACTCGCCGCAACCTCTACTACTCACATTCACGCTGAATCAACTGCCACGAAACTGAACCGACACGCAATTTCCAGCAACGTTACAGCAAAAATCCGCGACTGCCTTCCTCCCAACTACTTCAAACGCCAACATATCCCACTAGCTCAAATCACCCTCTACCGATATTGAAACCTGTAAACGCCGCAGAAAAATTGGCGCTTTGCGCACACACCTGACACAGTCCCTGACTTCCTGCTCCACCTTCCACGTCAACCGCCCCAGCAGTTGCGTAACACCAATTCAAAAGCTGGAGCTGATAGTGCGCGCAAGCACACAGGCACAGCCAGTAGCCTTCACTCGTTGTTTCCTTGTCCGCGTCACGCCTGATAACCACCTCAGTATCGCCCGAGTATTCTCCGGGTATCGGATCTGAAGCGGCGAATACTCAGCAGAGACCTAGTGAGACGTACTGGATCTATAGTATTTCTCCAGAATCTGGTCATCGCAAGCGTGTCCGTGTCAGCCAACTGGACTCTCACGGTAGCCGTCCCCATTTCGCGATATGACACGCCTCCGTATCAACCGACACCTGAGTATCACTTGGCGGTACCTCATGGGATGATAGCAGACAATCTTTTCCATATTTCCGAGAATCTCTCACCGAAGGCGTGTCCGTGTGATCGCGTTTGCGCCAACTGGGCTCTCACGTAGCGGTCGCAGGACCCACCTTGGTATCAGCTGAGTTTCACCCTGGGAAGAGACCAGGTAGAAGACCAGTATCACCCGAGTACCGCATAGATATCAGTAGAGGCCTTGAATGTAACTTACTCCCAGCTTCCACCAGCCAAAGCGTGTTGCGGTGTGCCAACTGGGCTCGCTTGCAGCAGCAAGGTGGTTGTCGCGGTCCCACCTGGATACTGGTCGGGCAATACTGACCCGATCGATGTTGGGGCGCTCGGGGCCGTGGGATGGGGGATCTGACGGAGGAGGCGCAATGACGGGCTCGACGTGTGCTCGAGCATTGGATCGTGATTCGGTGCCATCTTTGTCGTTCATGTGGCACTTCACGACAGACGTGGGTAGCTGCTTCGGCGTGGACTGAAGCGGTGGTTGAGTAAGGGCCTTACCACACGGGAGGGGGAGGAAGTTTCACAACTTCCTCCAACATGGCACTAGTGGCACCAAAAACATTCTTTTCCTCCAACATGGCACTAGTGCCTGTGGACTTCGAGGCACTAGTGCCTGGTAGTTTTCGCATGCAATTATTGTGCCAAGTCATTGCCATGTAGATTCCAAAGCAACATCCAATGCAAATTCCAAAGCTACAAAGTTGCTCCATGTCCTTCTTGCCACTCCCCCTACTTCCTCTCATGTGGCAACCACTTGCTAATTTGAAATAATGTGAGTCATCCAACTCACTGCCTTTCCTCTCGTGTGGTTTGGCCCTAAGTCCTTTTTCACTGAGAAGAAACCTTGTCAAGTTAAGGTAGAGGCACCCAATTCGGATCAGCCACCCAATTCGGATTAGCCACCCAATTCCAATCATTTAGAGTATGCATGGCATGGTGAATGAAAATGGTAAATGCATGAAATGGTGCATGAAGCAACCCAAAACCAATAACTCAAAATCTGAAAACCCCAACCATTATTGGCATAGGGTTATGAAGTGTGCAATTTTGGCTTGCTCTACCTCAGTTAAGCTCTCATTGGTCGCCTCGCCTCGAAAGTCGAACAAGGCCAATTGATATTGAGTACCTTTCATGAGCTGGTTATCTATGACATGCTTCTCCCTTGTACTCACTCTCACTTCTTGACATTGGGTGAACGAGGGCACCAAATCTCACCTACTCTAGAGTTTGATTATGGGTCCGGTAGTGTTTGGGCTTTTAAATTCTATATCAATTCCAAATCTTTGTGATTAAACTTGAAAAAATATTTGTTGAGTTTCATTCCTAATTCCGCATCTTTCTACATAAATGTTTTTGACATACAATGTAATTTGTGTCCCGAATTGACATATGTGATCAGAATTGGGTGCTTTACCTTATTAGGAGTACAATATTCACAGTTCTACTTCAACCAGAGGCTGTTGCTTAAGAAGAAGAAGAGAAATACCCTTGGCGTTGGTCGGTTTTGTACATAATTGATTCATATTGGAGACCTCAGACTGTCTAAAAACTTTGAAAAAATCAAGGATTATATCTAAATTTATAATCATTTTGTGTATCTGATGTGTAATGCCAATGTCATATCCATGTAAAATATAGGTGATACTCATGTAATATGTAGATGATACCCATTGTGTCCAAACTACTATGAATTGGAAAAATAAATACTTTGGCAAGGAGTGTCTAAACTGACCAACGCGTATGGTACTACTCTTATCGACCAGCGTGAATTAAAAAATGTATTGGCCTACGCTATTACTATCTATCCTTGATAATATCACATTCTTTATTTTACTAAGAAAAAAAACCAGATATAAACTAGGTGTCACATCTCTCTACATTATATATTTTCATACAGAATATGATGAATACCTAGGAGATATCCAGTAGACGAGGCAGTGACACATAGCTATGTGGCTGAGACTGGATGTTGATTGGCTGATGGCTGAAACTGGATGAGGCAAAGGAGCGGATAATTGAGCTACGTTGCCCCAAGGGTATCCTCAATTCTCTCCAACATCAACTGTAATCAATATATTAAATAGAACAATGAAGTGCATTTGACCTCGACAATGACCACCTACAAGAGAGGTCGCCCTACCACTGGCGCTGCCATCGCAGAGGCTCGAGTAGACGAGAAGTCAAACCTTTTTTGGCGAGGAGCTCAAGCAAATGCTGCAAAACATTGCAAATCACGATCTCACCACAATTCCGATTTTGTCGTGTGTTTCAATGGTGACCTTCCACTAGATAATCTCATGCCTCGGTCTCTAGAATAATCTCATGGCTGAATCTAACATTTGATAATTGATGATATCAAATATAAAGAATGTTTAATCCAAGTCTCAATGGATAATACACCGCACAGTAGCATCGTTATGATATCAATAGGGGTACCGTACCGGTATTAGAGCAACTCCACCCTTGACGCCAATCTAGTCACCCCAAGGCGGTGGACAACCATGTAGAGCAGACAACTTTATACGTTGTTGAAATTCTTGACACCAAAAATTAGCTCAAATGCAAAGCCTGAGAAATGTCTAAGCACCATGTGTCGACAAGTGCCACACATGGAGGTTGCAAAAGGTCGAGGTGGCCTACATCATGCCGCCATCATTTGAGAGCAATATTTGGAGCGACCTACAAGTTGATGGTTGGTGAAGGTGGGGGCAGAGAGCCTCAACCACTTCCACACTGCCACATGGCGGCACGAGAATAGCGCTCAAGGACGGCAAAATAATTGCAAACCCGGTAGATCTTGGTTTTTGGCATCGGCGACTCTGCTTCATGGCAGCCCGGATTCCGAAACAACGATTGCGACGGGGCACTTTCTTGCCTCTGACACAACAAGCCAACAAATTTGTTGGGGCGCTATGCTCCGGTGGAGATGCTCTTAGACCAATTCATGGACTATAATATTCTATAGTTGGTTCCAAGTGCTAGGTGGCAAGGAATTCCTATCAAAATATATTTAGGACTGATTGCCATTATGTGGAAATTATTTATTGGAGATAGTTTCCAAAACTTGCTCAAGCAGGCGGCTAAACTGATGTAGTTAGGGATATGCCTCGTTTAGGTTTATCAAAATGGGAGTATTGTATCCTAAGGGAATAAAAAATTCTTGGAAATAATTAGATTTTCCGTCCTAGCAGTGCTTTTCATCCGTCCACCTCTCGTTATTGTCACACTTACAAAACAATTGTTGAGCATAAAAAGTGATATCATTGTGAAGAGAATATTTGTGATCCTCTTCACAATCACAATCATGTAAATGTGCTACAGATAAGGATTGATGAAATTATTGAAGGGTCATGAAACATGTGAGAATGTAGCAGGGTAAGTTGGCCAAGCTTTGGGAGTTGTGAATGCCAATAAGGCCCATAATTACAGTTGATCAAGGTGGATTGGGATGGATCGCCAAGCACCACAGCACCACCCATACCAAGAGCTAGCCCCCCGCCCTGGGTTAACTGACAAGTTAAGCAACGTGCATGTATGGAGAGAGCAGATTAAAATAAATCTATTTTTCAGTGATAGCCAATAGAATTGCAATTTCAACCAAAGTGTTTTCATATTTTTTGATGAAAATTGATATAGCTATCAATTTTCAAAGTGTGTTGCCATGTTTAGTGGGTGTTCACCAATAGGTACCCCCATAAGCAACGACCAAAAGCAAGGGGTCCTGACTAAAAGAAAACCTCCATTTGAAGTTGAATGGGTGGTAATGGGATGGAAGTGGCTTCGATATACCCCAATTTTATAGGCTTTCAATATGGGATTTGGTTGGCTATGGAGGCCCTTACAATATATCACAACTAGGCTTGAAAATCTTTGGGATGAAGGTCAATATCAATTTAAATATTAGAGTAATCTTGAAAGTCCTCTAATAAAAGGAAAGAGAGGGTGAGATTTGAATACGGAAATTTAATTAGCATGAGTAGATTTCATGCCTTCTCTTTCTTGCACCAATATTCCTGGGCCCTACCCAATTCCAAATAGAGGTCCCATATAGGACTTCAAGTTCCTGAAGTGTTGATCGGTACTCTCCCCACAACTCTTCCATGCCAAGTCACCTTCTCCACTTACTAATGTAAGATCTTATGATGTTAACTTTCAATCCAAGGATTTTCTTAATGGAGAAGAGATTAGAATTTTAGAATATAATCTATCTCAAGCCCAAATTACTAAATCTTCTTTTCGTAAGGTTCTAGTAAGGTCAATTTAATCCAATTACAATAAGTTAACCCCTGATCTTTTGTTTTGAAATATGAATGTGGTATGCTCCTTGACTTCTTACAATATAGAACCATTGAGTTGTGTTTTCTTCTATTAAAAAAGAAAAAATAGAATGAAAAGTTTAAGAAAATGCTCTTAGTATTTCCTTGAAGTTGTCAACACAGATTAAAATGCCATAGACTTCGAAGTGAATGCAGAAAATCCTCTCAATACAGATAGGTTTGACTTACAACAATGTCAAATTTTTGAAATTTTCAAGGTCTATTTTGTAATCATTATGATTTACATGATGCTAATTCGTTGTACACCAATCTTTCGAGGTAGTGGAGGCATATATCATTTTCAAAAAACCGTGCAATGAACTAAGGTTTGAACTTTTTCAATGATCATATTTTAGTCTTGATTTTAAAAAAAGAGGTTATAGTACATCCTCACTAGAAAATGAAGTAATAATATAAAATAAAATCCCTCCAATTTTTATGGAGAAAATTTTGTAATTTTCTTAGGTCTCAGCATAAGGTATGAAAACCCTTGACTTGCCTTAATACAAGTTGTGCATAAAATAAGGTTTGTATTTGTAAAGTCTACATGTTTGTGTTGAGGGTATAAGAAAATATTGAACTTGTTTGGATAGCACTAAGGTAGAGGCACCCAATTCCAATCAACCACCCAATTCCGATCATTAGAGTATGCATGGAATGGTGCATGAAAATGGTAAATGTATGAAATGGTGCATGAAGCGACCCAAAACGGAGAACTCAAAATTTAAAAATTCTAGTCATTATCGGCATTGGGTCATGAAGTGTGCAATTTTGGGTTGGTCCACCTCAACTGAGCTCTCATTGGTCGCCTCGCCTCGAAAGTCGAACAAGGCCGATCGGTATTGAGTACCTTTCATGAGTTGGTTATCTATGATATGTTTTCTCCCTTGTACTCTCTCTCACTTCTTGGCATTGGGTGAAGGAGGGCACCAAATCTCACCTACTCTAGAGTTTGATTATGGGTCTGGTAGTGTTTGGGCTTTTAAATTCTATATCAATTGCAAATCGTTGAGATTAAATTTGAAAAAATATTTGTTGAGTTTCATTCCTAATTCCGCATCTTTCTACATGAATATTTTTGACATACAATGTCATTTGAGTCCCCAAATGGCTTAAGTGATTGGAATCGGGTGCCTCTACCTTACATCTCTTTAAAAATAACAAGCATTTTTCTAGGAATTTTGTGTTGAAAAGATTACATTTCCATGAGGATACCACTAAGTCCCATTTTGATAAAATTGTTTTTGAATTTGTAATCAAAACCAACGACATGCCATTAGTGCTTCTAATGCCAAAATTCCATTTTTGATGGACCACCATAGTATTGCATACTGGAATAAGGACTTGTTCTTCTAAACACTAAAAGTTGATCAATGTTGTATAGATAGATATTTTATCTTATGTCTTACCAAACTTGACATCATTTTTTTATGATGATGTAATCCTTGTAGGGAAGGAGAACATTACAAGAAATCTAAAACATCATGGCCCGAGCAATGAATAGTGGACTACATGTACTATATTAATTCCAAACATACAAATATGATTTTGACCATTTCAAATACATTTGTGAGAAACGTAGTCACATTTTAGAATGTAAAATGTAGAGTGAAAAGGATCTAAAACCATGAAAGTACTTATGTAAGACTTCTCTTCAATTTTAGTTCCAAACCACCAAAACTAGACTTCTATGATTAAACACATGTATTTATAACTCTCTACTAGAAGCAATTTTTTTTTCCGAATTGATGAAGTTTGATTAATCTTTAATGCCTAAGAGGACCATGAGAGCTTGGGAGAATCTACAAGTGTAATTGATTTGGCAAAACATCATCTACACAATGGGTACATTTCATCACAATCCCACATGAGTGTAGTTTGCTAATGCCTACATGGATTGGAGATTGGAGAGACCCGTTGGAAAGCAACCGAGGAGCTCAAAATGCTTTCCGAGGACGTGAGAGACTATGGCCAACTGTGGAAAGAATTAGAAGAGAAAAAACCCCAAAATTGACCCTGTTAGGGCTTCATAGACGTTAAAGGATTAGAAGTGAAAGTAAAAATGCAATATGGCTCAATTAATTTGCACTAAATGCCATGTTTTTTTCTTTTGAGGTCCTAAATTGATATTGTTCTCTATGGTTTAATTATTTATAGATGCCACACATCTATAGGGCACTCATCTTGGAAGAATATAATCAATGCATATTTTCATCTCTTCCACTAAAATTTTGAAATAAATCCCTAATCTTTCTACTTTGAGTTTTCCAAAAAAATACCATATATAAAAAAATTTCTACATGGTTTTAGATGAACCATCAGCAATCTATAGAGCACCAAAGATTGCACTACAATCGCATCATTCCTTTTCTTATGGTATCATTTGAGGACAAAATTGCAAGTGGAGAATGAAGCAAGGGCCTTCTTTCTTTAATTTATTGTGTTGCTTCTTGTCCATGTGATTGTGCTAAGCATACATCTCAAAATTGCAAGAATACTCAAATTATTAAAATGAATAAACATTATTTAGACACTTATGACAAGCGTATAAATGCATACACTATAAAAGTTAAAAACATAAACTTACATTGAATAAGATATTCTATAATCCTACCAAAATTATTAACACATGGCAACAAAAATTTGTACACAAACCAATCCAAAGTGATGACAATTCAAAGCTTATCTTCATTTGAAAATTTATTTATACATAGAACACTCAACTTCAAAATGATTTCAAATAGCTACAATATTACTAACAAAAAGCAACATAAGCAAGGTTTTACACCCTCTATGATATTCAAGGTATTTTAACCCCTTTAGTGTTGAGCATGACAAAGGAGACCTATAAGATTCTATGACTGTCATAGATTATGCAAAACATCATGAACACATTGGATACATTTCACTACGACACTAATTCATAGAAATTATTTTTGTGGGGGCTGTAGCGGTCAGGTTTGACATTTGAGAGTTGCATGTGATCCCAAATTTCAGGGCAAACCTGCATACTAGAATAGGTATAGCCCACAATTTGGTGGATTTACAAATGTTCTCCCAAAATAGTGTCTGGATACCTCTCCTTGGCATTAAAAGATTAATCAATTCAATACATGATTGAACCTCATTGGCAATTGTAAACATTATGTATTTTGCAAAAGAACCATAATTATATCTTTTTCACTTTGCAATTTTGTTTATCTTGTTTGGAAATTTCATGGATTGTCATGAGAATTAATGCCATGGTCATTTCTTTTTTAACCATTGTCATACCAATGTTGGACCATCAATCCTCCTAAATATTCCACAATAATCAAAGCTTAGAAGCTTTTAGTATTTTTTCATGCCATTTCTAGTCCTTGGTCAAATGCTACTACATAAAGAGAACACCTCTATCAATTTCACTTTCATATTTAATCAACCTTATCCTTAACAAACTATAATTGATACTTCTAAATCCAATTTTCAATATACAAATTCTCAATCACAATGATAGATTCCATAGTAGATCCAAAGTTAAACCTCACAATCACATCTGTAAGACACATACAATGAACTTTACTTCGATGTTACAACTTGGAGAAACCACTTCAGACCTTAAAGGTGCAAATGTTGCTTTTAAGACACTTTGGACGATTGCAACTTCAATGAGTCAACTTTCTTACATCTAGAATATACTTTTTAATGATAATGAAAACCTCAATAACAACTCTAGTCTTCTTTTCTTCTATTCTAGTTTTATCCTTGACCCTAAAATTACCAAGAGTCCCCTAGAGAACTCTTGAAGGTTTGGGCAGGTTCTTACAATGTCAATTTATAACATTTTCCTTTGATATTTTTACTGTAGATGGACATTACAATAAGCTTAGTGGAGTCCAATTTTTCCTAAGTCCGACATTTAATGAAAAAATTACAGGGTTATGAAGTTCAACTTCGGAGAGCGGGTACGTCGGGCAACTCCAAAAACTTTTGCTAGGGCACTCTATTGAGTGTGAGATTTTCTTTAATGACAACCTAAAAGAAAATACAGTCCCTCCTTGGCTATTACCATGCATCTGTCATACTCAAAGATGCCACTGTAATGCAAGATTCAAACCAGACCTACTATGTGTTAAAGGACTTTCATACAAAGACCCCCCACCCAACCACATAGATCCTAGTCTCACCATCCAGTTTATTGAATTCACATATTGCAATGATAGATTCTCTCCGGACACTATTGCAAACAAAACAAATAAATACCAACCACTACTTGACAACATTCAAGCACTAGGATGGAAATTAGACCCCCTCATTGTCATCACCGCGGGTGCTAGAGCCACCACCTTCATTCCCTCAATGACAATCCTTGAAGAAACATTTAAAATCCCCATCACTTCAATCAAAACCACCTTTTCAAACATTAACATTATTGCAATTCAACATGCTATGTCGATACTCTTACATAAACGTAAACTTGAAAACAACCAACCCCTTCCTAACGCTTCGAACCCCCCTCCGTAGATCTACACTTGCATTTTGCATTTCACCGTACTTGCCCCCAGGGTCCTATGATATTAATTACTTGTTACTGGATACATAGTGTCCACCCTCGAAAGAGGGAAGTAGTTCCATACTAATAACCCATGCCCGGTGGGCATGGACTTAGTGGTGGAATGAACGGACACTTTACTCACGCCGGCCCCCTTCGGAGACCGGCGTTCTTCTTCTTCTTCTTCTTCTTGTGAGATTTTCAATACTAGCAAATATATTATTTCCTTTATATAGTCAAAAAAATCCTTTCTTTAATGTAAAATAACATAGTAATCAAAGTCAAACATTTTAAAACATTGTCGCACATTGTTGGCCAAGATATCAAAAAATCATCTTCATTTCCACATAAAACCTAGAGATCTTCATATTTTTCACTTTTTATTTTCCTCACGGCATTATGTGGTGTAAACCTTCTTATTGACCATTCAAATTCTCATTCTAAAACATGTTCTGTTCACACAAAAATATTATGTGAATTGACAATTTTTGAACCTCCACAACCTGCATAATTTTTTTGAATATGCTACACCCTTTCTTTACCTCTAAAAATTCGTGTACAAGGAAGTAATATGCTTAACATGATAGTAATGAATTTAGATCTTGTATAGTGCAAAAATTGGACACCAAGTCAAGTCTAGTCAAAGTCTCCTGATTCACTACACGAAGGGAAGAAAATGAATTCTTTTCTCTGCTTCAAACACTGTAATTTTTCAAACCGTGCGGCCAAAGTTTGTGAAATTTTGTGAGTATACCACTCACTAAATCCGAAACAAAGATTCTATGGTTTAAACTACAAATAAATGTTTCTTTTCTTCCTTACTCATTGTACTAAACGAACACTTTTGAAGTGCTATTGGTGTGAAATTGTCAAAGAAATTTAGGGGTTAATCAAGATACCATGACACTTTTGCATGCAATTTCCTAGCTACAAGGTAACGTAAATATGAATAACTAAACCTCATTAAAGTTTTTGCCATTTGAGTTTGCAATGACAATCTTTGATGTAGGAAATTGATTTTATAATATTTGGTATTAAAGCATATTCTTAAGTTAAATTGGAAACAACATAGAAATTATAATCAAAGATCGTTATCTTGAGCTAGAAGAGCTTCTACCTTGTTAAAGTTTGGTAAGTCCAAGTTTCATTCAAATCATTTCCAATAATTCAACCATTAAAAGTACAATTCTACTATATTTTACAAAAATACACATTTCAATTAAACACGTTACATACAACCTTGTGGCTATACTAATTGAAATTGATGCAAGCTGAATGGGTGACTTAATACTTCAAGGTACACAGCTCGCTACAATTGACATTACCTAATTAAACCTCTACACTAGCATCCTCATGGATTCTCCATTCATGCATCAAATCCAAGCCTATAATCTTTTCCGTAGAACTCCTGAAATGCTGCATCATCTCTTCTAGAATTTACTGAATGTGCTAAAATCACACTCAATACCTCTCCTATGCATGGTCTAGTTGCCGGATCCAATTGCCAACACCTATCTAGCAACTCATGTATCCAATCTTCAACATGCTTAGGCACCAAAGGTCGCTCACCACTAAGTACATGATCGTAGTCATTCAAAGGACAATCTTTGAGCGGAAGTTTCCCAGTCAATATCTCATAACATATCATGCCATATCCATAAATGTCAGCTGCTTTAGAAAACACCTCCAACCTCTCATTCAACTTGCGCTCCTTGCATGCTTGCAATATCTCCGGTGCCCGAAAAAACCCAGTTCCTACAACTCCAACCGAGCATTCGTAGTCGGCTACAAAACATTGCCACTTTGGCCAACCAATTTCAAATTCCCTCACAAGCACATTTGACGCCTTCAAGTCCCTATGAACAATATCTTGCCTATGTAACCATTCCACCCCCAATGCAACTCGAAACATGATGAATTCAACATCCTCCTTTGGAAATGGCCCACAATCTATGCCACTTCTCACCTTCATTTTCTCATCAATCAAATGACGGAGATCAAAATGCTCCTTCTCCATCAAGAAAGCAAATCTCCCATCCTTCAATAAAATACCACGATGTACTTTAGAGAAGAACCTTGAAACCTTAATGGGTGTAGAAGAGTAAAAATTTTTCTTGTTTGCTACATGGAACTGTAGCAATCCTTGGGGGAATTGGGTCTTCAAATGCTTCAAGAAGGTCCCCTTCTTAAAAACCTTTAGCACATACTCTGTTCCATGCCTCACACCCCCATCATTCCCTATAGAATACCACCACTTGACCTTGCAATCATAGAGCTCTGCTTGCCCACCCTCTGCAAACTTCTTCCCCATCACCAACTCACCATCACGCAAGGACTGTCCTCCCACTAAATCATAACCAAACGTTGTAAAAAAGCCACCCCAAGTAGGATGACTTTCCAAAGCCATGAACTCTTCCACATTGCTCACTTCAGCCACTTCTTCATCATCAACATTCAAACAACACAACATGTATTTCTTCCACTTCCCCCGAGGTCGCAATGGTTCCGCTTTCTCACCACCAAACTCTGCCAACATACTCCAATGCGTTTTCGAGCGCTCAATCTCCTCCTCAATGCTAACATACTTCCTCCACTCCAACTCCACTATATTCTCACGCTCCGCACATGAACCCATTGAGGACATGTTGGCATGCTCAACCTCACTTGCAACTCCACCCACCTCAACCATAGTATCCAATACTCCCACCTCTTTTGTGGGGGGTGGACATCCACTTGTGCTTGCCATCGCTCAACCAATTTGCGAATCACTCTGCCAAGCAAATAGAGTCACTATAGTAAGCCAATGGACACATTTCTCCAAAAACTCATTCCCAGCAAAGCCCCACAACTCCGTATTTAAGAATGCAAAACCAATTACACCCACAAATCCATTACTGAACCTACAAAAGCACCTAACTCCACAAATCGAGAACTGAATATACAAAATCAGAGACACCCACAAACCTAAAGCTAAGCACACCAAAGCAAAGACAACCACAAAGTAGCCAACGAGACATCTGCAAAACGCGCCATATTCAAGAAAAGAAAACACAACCCGAACACCTCGACGACGACACCAAAAATCAGCAAAAACAAAAATGAACAAGAAAGAACAAGCGTCGCAGCTTACTAGTGAAGTGGCGGAAGGTGATGCAGTGAGCTTGGGTCCTGGGAGCAGCGACGCAACAGCAAGATGGGAAGTGGGATGCAAACCCTCGTCCGCTGGGGTTTGGTCCAGCCGTCCAGGCTCCGTCGTAAACCGGCGGAAGGTGATGCTATGGCAGGGAGAGTAGCGCTGCAATCGCAAGGTGGGGAGTGAGGTCTTAGAAGCAAACTCTCGTCCGGTGGGGTTTGTCTCGACCTCAGTCGGAGAGATGATGAGCAGTAACGGCATATCCTCGGCATATTCTCCGATGCCCTCCCTGATATCAGGGAGTGACCGGTTTTTGACTGCATCAAGGTGATGGAAACGTCCAGGAATGAGATGCTCCTGTGCTCATTCCCTTGAATCTGTCAATGGTATGGGCGAGTAGCCATACCTTGAAACTGTCAATGGTAGTGCCAGAATGCAGTCACCATCGTCCAGTGCACTGATGAAATTGAATAAGAGCTGGCTCCTTTCATACGAGGTTGGATACATTCTATCCCAGCATCATCGGTACAAAAAGATTGGCACGCTAGATGGGGTCATCGGAGGTGTCCAAGTGATGCGAATTGAGACATAGGAATACGGGAGATTCACATGTGGAAGATGAGGACGAAGAATGTGCAGATCATGGAGTTGTTGACGCCGTTAGGCGGCATCCGTCCTACTGCGTCCGCTGCTTTCTGTTCGATTCATGTCTCATGAAGAGCTCAAAAGCGCTGAGAGAGAAATCGCTTGTACTACACACCAGCGTGCAGGCACCAAACTGAAGGTGACCAGAACAGTGTATGGGATTCGTCTGTTGGCTTTAGTCCACTGGTTCCATGGGGCTTTCTTTCTGACACCCCATGCCGTTCATATTTGGTGAAACTTTCAAAGCGAAATATGTTGAGACGTGTCAGAGGTATGTCGAACTTTGAGAGCCGATATTGGACCCATTTGAACTTGGGGTTAGTGCTTAGTTTTCAAGCATGATCATTGATGGTAAAACGGTATGAAGTGTGGGAGTGAAGTACGTGACATAGAGAGTGATTTCACACACAATTCATGCATGTTCATTGTCGTCTGAACATGATTCGGTTGGCAGTACTGTATCAGGTTTTCGCCCTCGCCCTTTTCAGGTTGTTTTTTAGAGGAAGATGTCAGAAGTTCAGCCCTGTTATACGTGTTTAAATCACTCCACCATCCAAGGACAAGAGTATGAACTCACAAGGAGAATACCTGGGAGCATGAAGTACCTCACACAGAGTACGTGCACACAGATCAGTCCCAGGAAGGTGCTGATAGTCTTGAGTGGTGCAACTGAGGCGAGTGAATGTACATCGTACTTCTTGCGAACAACATGTTTAGCTGAATAGACAACGCCTTGAGCATGTTAAGCTGCTAATAGCACGTTTTGGACGTCCATTTCTGGACGCTTCGGTGAAGCATCGATATATAGTGTCCAAACTGTGCACATAGCGTAAAAATGTCGATTTTAGAGCGTCGAACACGACCCCACCTCGTTGTACTAGTGAAAATTCTCCCGATGCAGAGTGTAAAATTGCCTCAACTGCATAATGTTGATAGCATTATCGACTTTTCCAAAATGAAAATGCTTGTTAAGTTCGACCATCCGACCAGAAGCCAAATTTTATTTAGTGTTCGGTAACATGGGCGGCATTTGACGGAATTCGGCAGTTTGGAAATTTTGAATAAATTTAGAGATGCCAAAGTATCCAATTCTGAATGAAAAAAATGCCTAGTGTTTCCTACAATTGAGTCTCTATGGTAAGCCACATGATACATTATTCTCAATACTTATTCCAAGAAATGAACAAGCAAGAACAAGAAAGAACAAGAAAGAACAAGCAAGGACAACCTAGAACAAGCAAGGACAACCTTGCAGCTTATCGGTGAACCGGCGGAAGGTGATGATATGAGCAACAGCAGGTGGGGGAGTGGAATGCAAACCCTCATCTGGTGGCCCTGGCTGAGTGGGAGGGACGGTGAGCAGTAACAGCATAGTCTCGGATTCCCTGCCTGACATCGTAGAGTGACCTACTTTTGGCTGCGTCACGGTGTTCTTCACTCGACTGTGACAGTGGTATTTGTTTCGCTTCTAGACGGAGTGGCTCTTCCTACACCTCATTAGAACAGCAATATACTTGAAGACATGGCGATTGAATCTACCATTTCAGTGCTGGGGGAGTCCTCAAGAGAGCATTAGGAAATGAGAGATGCGATTTTATTGCTCAAAGTGTGAGTCTAAATTTACAATAACAATTACAATAAATGAATGGGGATGTCAAACACCCCATTTGGTTGTAAGATCAAGTTTTGTTCATGACAAAGTAAAGACTTTGTCATGAACTGAACTTGATCTAACCACCAAATGGGGTGTTTGACATCCCCATTCATCTATTGGGACATTAAATGTGTGCTTGACTAGACGAAAAAGGCTCTACAACAGGCGTTCAAAGTTGTGAATTGCAGTTCCCATGCTTATCCTCCTCTAAACTATCTCCAGTAAAACCGAAACTCTTCCAGTTCTAGCCCAATTCACAAAAAAACTTAACGGTCCACTACAAGGTTCGCACTAGATTTGCTTAGAATCATTCATCTTGTTTACACAGGCTACTGCAGCTTGATGATCCTCAAAAAACGTCAATTCTCTTCTGAAGAAACTCCAATGTGCGCGCAATCTTCTGAAGTCTGAATTACCGGCGCTAGTTCCCTTTCTTCACGAAATAGATGGATCCATGGTGATCTGAACCTCTGCAATAACCATCAAAGCTGGTGACCGACAGCGCCTCGACCCATCCAAAGGCTGGAATTCCAAGCGCACAAACAACATGCCACCAACTTGGAAAACGTAAAACTCGCACTACTAGTCGCCTTCCACTCGCCGCAACCTCTACTACTCACATTCACGCTGAATCAACTGCCACGAAACTGAACCGACACGCAATTTTCAACGTTACTGCAAAAATCCACAACTGCCTTCCTCCCAACTACTTCAAACGCCAGCATATCCCACTAGCTCAAATCACCCTCTACCGATATTGAAACCTGTAAACGCCACAGAAAAATTGGCGCTTTGCGCACACACCTGACACGGTCCCTGACTTCCTGCTCCATCTTCCACGTCACCGCCCCAGCAGTTGCGTAACACCAATTCAAAAGCTGGAGCTGATAAGCTTAGTGCGCGCAAGCCCACAGGCACAGCCAGTAGCCTTCACACGTTAAGTTGTTTCCTTGTCCGCGTCACCCCTGATAAGTATCGCCTGAGTATTCTCCGGGTATCGGATCGGAAGCGGCGAATACTCAGCAGAGACCTTGTGAGACATACTGGATCTATAGTACTTCTCCAGAATCTAGTCATCGCCAGCGTGTCCGTGTCCGTGTGAGCCAACTGGACTCTCACGGTAGCCGTCCCCATTTCGCGATAACACACGCCTCCGTATCAACCGACACCTGAGTATCACTTGGCGGTACCTTATGGATTATAGCAGACAATCTTTTCCATATTTTCGAGAATCTCTCACCGAAGGCGTGTCCGTGTGATCGCGTTTGCGCCAACTGCGCTCTCACGTAGCGGTCGCAGGACACGCCTTGGTATCAGCAGAGTTTCACCCTGGGGAAAGACCAGGTAGAAGACCAGTATCACCCGAGTACCGCATAGATATCAGTAGAGGCCTTGAATGTAACTTACTCCCAGCTTCGACCAGCCAAAGAGTGTTGCGGTGTGCCAACTGGGCTCGCCTGCAGCAGCAAGGTGGCTGTAGCGGTCCCACCTGGATCCTCGTCGGGCAATACTGACCCGATCCACGTTGGGGCGCTCGGGGCCGTCGGATGGGGATCTGACAGAGGAGGCGCCACGGTGCGGTTGACGTGTGCTCGAGCGTTGGATCGTGATTCGGTGCCATCTATCTCGTTCATGTGGCACTTCACGACAGATGTGGGTAGCTGCTTCGGCGTTGACTTGGGCTCCAGAAGCGGTGGTTGATTAAGTCCTTTTTTACTGAGAGGAAACCTTGTCAAGTTAAGGTAGAGGCACCCAATTCGGATCAACCACCCAATTCCGATCATTTAGAGTATGCATGGCATGGTGAATGAAAATGGTAAATGCATGAAATGGTGCATGAAGCAACCCAAAACCAATAACTCAAAATCTGAAAACCCAAGTCATTATTGGCATAGGGTAGTGAAGTGTGCAATTTTGGCTTCCTCTACTTTAGTTGAGCTCTCATTGGTCGCCTCGCCTCGAAAGTCGAACAAGGCCGATTGGTATTGAGTACCTTTGATGAGTTGGTTATCTATGACATGTCTTCTCCCTTGTACTCACTCTCACTTCTTGGCATTGGGTGAAGGAGGGCACCAAATCTCACCTACTCTAGAGTTTGATTATGGGTCCGGTAGTGTTTGGGCTTTTAAATTCTATATCAGTTCCAAATCTTTGTGGTTAAACTTGAAAAAATATTTGTTGAGTTTCATTCCTAATTCCGCATCCTTCTACATAGATGTTTTTGACATACAATGTAATTTGTGTCCCAAACTGACATATGTGATCAAAATTGGGTGCTTTACCTTATTAGGAGTACAATATTCACAGTTCTACTTCAACCAGAGGCTGTTGCTTAAGAAGAAGAAGAGAAATACCCTTGGAGTTGGTTGGTTTCGTACAAAATTGATTCATATTGGAGACCTCAGACTGTCTAAAAACTTTGAAAAAACCAAGGATTATATCTAAATTTATAATCATTTTGTGTATCTGATGTGTAATGCCAATGTCATATCCATGTAAAATATAGGTGATACTCATGTAATATGTAGATGATACCCATTGTGTCCAAACTACTATGAATTGGAAAAATAAATACTTTGGCAAGGAGTGTCTAAACTGACCAACGCGTATGGTACTACTCTTATCGACCAGCGTGAATTAAAAAATGTATTGGCCTACGCTATTACTATCTATCCTTGATAATATCACATTCTTTATTTTACTAAGAAAAAAAAACCAGATATAAACTAGGTGTGACATCTCTCCACATTATATATTTTCATATAGATATGAGGAATACCTACGAGATACCCAGTAGACGAGGCAGTGACACATAGCTATGTGGCTGAGACTGGATGTTGATTGGCTGATGGCTGAAACTGGATGAGGCAAAGGGGCGGATAATTGAGCTACGTTGCCCTGAGGGTATCCTCAATTCTCCCCAACATCAACTATAATCAATATATTAAATAGAACAATGAAGTGCGCTTGACCTCTACAATGACCACCTACAAGAGAGGTCGCCCTACCACTAGCGCTGCCATCGCGGAGGCTTGAGTATACGACAAGTCAAACCTTTTTTGGCGAGGAGCTCAAGCAAATGCTGCAAAACATTGCAAATCACGATCTCACCACAATTCCGATTTTGTCTTGTGTTTCAATGGTGACCTTCCACTAGATAATCTCATGCCTCGGTCTCTAGAATAATCTCATGGCTGAATCTAGCATTTGATAATTGATGAT
The DNA here is from genome assembly GCA_963971425.1 of Bryoerythrophyllum caledonicum. NCBI lineage: Eukaryota > Viridiplantae > Streptophyta > Bryopsida > Pottiales > Pottiaceae > Bryoerythrophyllum > Bryoerythrophyllum caledonicum. The sequence goes on from OZ020524.1 coordinate 8,985,209, forward strand.
ATCAAATATAAAGAATGTTTAATCCAAGTCTCAATGGATAATACACCGCACAGTAGCATCGTTATGATATCAATAGGGGTACCGTACCGGTATTAGAGCAACTCCACCCTTGACGCCAATCTAGTCACGCCAAGGCGGTGGACGACTACGTAGAGCAGACAACTTTATACGTTGTTGAAATTCTTGACACCAAAAATTAGCTCAAATGCAAAGCCTGAGAAATGTCTAAGCACCATGTGTCAACAAGTGCCACACATGGAGGTTGCAGAAGGTCGAGGTGGCCTACCTCATGCCGCCATGATTTGAGAGCAATATTTGGAGCGACCTACAAGTTGATGGTTGGTGAAGTTGGGGGCAGAGAGCCTCAACCACTCCCACACTGCCACGTGGCGGCACGAGAGTAGCCCTCAAGGACGGCAAAATAATTGCAGACCTAGTAGATCTTGGTTTTTGGCATCGGCGACTCTGCTTCACGGCAACCCAAATTCTGATATAGCGATTGCGATGGGGCACTTTCTTGCCTCAAATACAACAAGCCAACAAATTTGTTGGGGCGCTATGCTGTGGTGGAGATGCTCTTAGACCGATTCATGGACTATAATATTCTATATTTGTTTCCAAGTGCTAGGTGGCAAGGATCTCCTATCAAAATATAATTAGGACTGATTGCCATATCTAGAAATTATTTATTAGTGATAGTTTCCAAAACTTCCTCAAGCAGGCAGCTAGACTGATGTTGTTAGGGATATGCCTCGTTTAGGTTTATTAAATGGGAGTATTGTATCCTAAGGGAATAAAAAATTCTTGGAAATAATTGGATTTTCCGTCCTAGCAGTGCTTTTCATCCGTCCACCTCTCGTTATTGTCACACTTACACTACAGTTGTTGAGGAAAAAACAGTGATATCATTGAGAGTAGTAGGGTTATTAACAAGAGAGTTTTGAAATTGGGAAACTGGTTTTAAGGGTTTGGGTGATAATATCAAGGTGTGCTAGTACCAACTGTGATATTATCAAGGTTAAATTGTACTCAGGTTTCCAGATAGCAAGGTTGGTTCTCATAAGCAGCTTTTCACTTGTAATGAGTTACACTCTAATCAAGATTCATTCTTTTTGTATCTAACAACTTTTCCCAGTAGTTTCTCAAGTGGTATTAGTACTCCTATTATCCTACAATTCAACACTAGAGTGCTAAAATGACATATTTTTGACACTTGCATAAAAAGTCATGAGGTTTTGGAGGATTTAAAAATAATGAACTCTAAAAAGAATAGAATGATAGATTTTCATTCTTGGATCTTTTGGAAATTATGGAATAAATTTTCCATTGACTTTGCTTTGTTATTTATGAAATTACCATCGTTGTAGGGTACAATAACCTCTATACTCCAACCTCTTTCAAAATTGATTCTCCATCGTAACATCATCTTACAAGGGACATGTAATAGTAAATTTGTCTATCATGAATGAGATGAGCCAAATTATTGAGAAGATGGTGTGATAAAGTATCTATTTGACTTGATTTAGAATATTTGTGATCCACTTCACAATCACAATCATGTGAATGTGCTACAGATAAGGATTGATGAAATTATAGAAGGGTCATGAAACATGTGAGAATGTAGCAGGGTAAGTGGGCCAAACTTTGAAAGTTGTGAATGCCAATAAGGCCCATAATTACAGTTGATCAAGGTGGAATGGGATGGATCGCCAAGCACCACAGCACCACCCATACCAAAAGCTAACCCCCCCGCCCCGGGTTAACCGACAAGTTAAGCAACGTGCATGTATAGAGAGAGCAGATAAAAATAAATCTATTTTTCAGTGATAGCCAATAGAATTGCAATTTCAACCAAAGTGTTTTCATATTTTCTGATGAAAATTGAAATCGTTATGAATTTTCAAAGTGTGCTACCATGTTTAGTGGGTGGTCACCAATAGGTACCCCCCATAAGCAACGACCAAAAGCAAGGGGTCCTAACTAATAGAAAACCTCCATTTGGAGTTGAATGGGTGGTAATAGGATGGAAGTGGCTTGGATATACCCTTATTTTATAGGCCTTGATTATGGGATTTGGTTGGCTATGGAGGGCCTTACCTTATATCACACCTAGGCCTGAATATCTTTGGGATGAAAGTCAATATTAATTTAAATATTAGAGTAATCTTGAAAGTCTTCTAATAAAAGGAAAGAGAGGGTGAGATTTGAGTACGGAAATCTCATTAGCATGAGTAGATTTCATGCCTTCTCTTTCTGCACTAATATACTTGGGCCCTATCCAATTCCAAATAGAGGTCCCCCATAGGACTTCAAGTTCCCTAAGTATTGATCGGTACTTTCCCCACAACTCTTTCATGCCAAGTCACCTTCTCCAGTTACTGATGTAAGATCGTATGGTGTCAACTTTCAATCCAAGGATTTTCTTGATGGATAAGAGATTAGAATTTTAGAATATAATTTATCTCAAGCCCAAATTACTAAATCTTCTTTTTGTAAGGTTCTAGTAAGGTCAATTTAATCCAAATACAAAAATTAACCCCTAATCTTTTGTTTTGAAATATGAATGTGGTACGCTCCTTGACTTCTTACAATATAGAACCATTGAGTTGTGTTTTCTTCTATAAAGAAAAGAAAAAAGAAAATGAAAAGCTTAAGGACATGCTCTTAAAATTTCATTGAAGTTGACAATACAAATTAAAATACCATTGACTTGGAAGTGAATGCAAAAAGTCCTCTCAATACCGATAGGATTGACTTACCACAGTGTTAAATTTTTACAATTTTCAAGGTCTATTTTGTAGTCATTATGAATTACATGATGCTTATTCCTTATACACCAATCTTTCAAGGTAGTGGAGGTATGTAACATTTTCAAAAAAACCGTGCAATGAACTAAGGTTTGAACTTGTTCAATGATTATATTTTAGTCTTGATTTGAAAAAAAGAGGTTACACTTCCATGAAGGTACCACTAAGTCGCATTCTCATAAAATTGTTTTTGGGATTTGTAATCAAAACCAACATCATGCCATTGATGTGTTTATAATGCCAAAAGTCCACTTTTAATATACCATCAAAATATTGCATATTGGAATAAGAATTGGTTCTTCTATACACTAAAAGTTAACTCAATATTGTATAGATAGATATATCATCTTATGTCTTAACAAACTTGGCATCATTTTTTTTTATGATGATGGAATCCTTGTAGGGAAGAAGCACATATTATAATGAATCTAATATATCATGGCCTGAGCGATGAATAGTGGTCTGCATGTATTATTTTACTTCCAAACATACAAATATGATTTTGACTATTTCAAATATGTTTGTGAGAAACTTAGTCACATTTTAGAATGTAAAATGTAGAGTGGAAGGGATCTAAGAACATGAAAGTACTTATGTAAGACTTCTCTTCAATTTTAGTTCCAAACCACCAAACCTAGACTTTTATAGACTAAACACATGTAATTAGAATCCTCCACTAGGAGTATTTTTTTGGTTAATTCTTTAATGCCTAAGTGGACCATGAGAGCTTGGGAGAATCTACTAGTGTAATCAATGAGGCAAAACATCACTTACACAATGGCTACATTTCAACACAACTCCACTTGAGTGTAGTTTGCTAATGCCTACATGGATTGGAGATTGGAGAGATCCGTTGGAAAGCGACCGAGGAGCTTGAAATGCATTAAGACGACGTGAGAGAAAATGGCCAAGTGTGGAAAGATTTAGAAGAGAAAAAGCACCAGAATTGACCCTGCCAGGGCCTCATAGGCGTTAAAGGATTAAAAGTGGAAGTAAAAATGCAATATGGCTCAATTAATTTGCATTAAATGCCATTTATTTGATATTGTTATCTATGATTTAGTCATTTATAGATGCCACACATCTATGTAGAGGGCACCACTATTGAAAGAATATTATCTGTGCATATTTTCATACCTCCCACTAGAGTTTTGAAATAAATCCCTAATCTTTCTACTTTGAATTTCCAAAAAAACACCATATATGAAACAATTTCTACATGATGGTTTTAGATGAACAATCAGCAATCCATAGAGCACCAAAGATGGCACTACAATCACATCATTCCTTTTTTTATGGTATCATTTGAGGACAAAATTGCAAGTGGAGAATGAAGCAAGGGCCTTCTTTCTTTAATTTATTTATTGTATTGCTTCTCGTCCATGTAATTGTGCTAAGCATACATCTCAAAATTGCAAAATACTCAAATTATTAAAATGACTAAACATTATTTAGACACTTATGTCAAGCGTATAAATGCATACACTATAAAAGTTAAAACATAAAGTTACATTGATTAAGATATTCTATAATCCTACCAAAATCATACGCACATGGCAACAGAAATTTGTACACAAATCAATCCAAAGTGATGACAATTCAAAGCTTATCTTCATTTGAAAATTTATTTATACTTAGAACACCCTTCTTTAAAATGATTTCAATAGCTACAATATTAATAACAAAAAGCAACATAAGAAAGGTTTTACACCCTATATGATATTCAAGGTATTTAACCCCTAAGAACCGAGCATGACAGAGAAGACCGAGAAGATTCCATGGTTGTGATAGATTATGCGAAACATCATGAACACATTGGATACATATCACCAAGACATTAATTCATGGATATTACATTTGAAGGGGTTGTAGTGGTCAGATTTGGCATTGAGAGTTGCATGTGATCCCAAAATTGAAGGTGCACCTCCATTCTAGAATAGGTAAAGCCCACAAGTGGGTGGATTTATAGATCTTCTTTCAAAATACTGCCTAGATACCTTGTTTGGGCTCCTTGGCACTAAAAGATTGATCAATTCAATAGATGATTGAACCTCATTGCAATCGTAAACATTCTGTATTTTGCAAAAGAACCAAAGTTATATCCTTTTCACTTTCAATTTTGTTTATTTTGTTTGGAAATTTCATGGATTGTCATGAGAATTAATGCCATGGTCATTTCTTTTTTAACCATTGTCATACCAATGTTGGACCATCAATCCTCCTAAATATTCCACAATAATTGAAGCTTACAAGCTTTTAATAGTTTTTTCATGCCATTCTTTGTCCTTCGTCAAATTCTACTACGTAATGCTAGCACCTCTATCATTTTACTTTAATATTTAATCAACATTGTCTTAGACAAACTATAATTGATACTTCTAAATCCAATTTTCAATATACAAATTCTCAATCACAATGATAGATTCCATAATAGATCCAAACTTAAACCTCACAATCAAATCTATAAGACACATACAAAGAAGTTTACTTCAATGCTACAACTTGGAGAAACCACTTCAGACCTTAAAGGTGCGAAATGTTGCTTTTAAAACACTTTGGACGATTGCAACTTTAATGAGTCAATTTTCTTATATCTAGAATATACTTTATAATGATAATGAAAAGCTCAATAACAATTCAAGTCTTCTTCTCTTCTATTCTAGTTTTAACCTTAACCCCTACATTACCAAAAGCCCCCTCGAGGACTCTTGAAGGTTTGGGCATGTTCTTACAATGTCAATTTATAACATTTGTCTTTGACATCTTCACTGTAGATGGACATTATTAAAAGCTTTGTGTGAGTCCAATTTTTTCCCTAAATTCGACATTAAATGAAAAGTTTATAGGGTTACGAAGTTCAACTTGGGACACCGAGTATGTCGGGCAACTCCAAAAACTTTTGATAGGGCACTCTATCGAGTGTGAGATTTTCAATACTAGCAAATAATATTATTTCCTATTATATCGTCAAAAAAAATCTCTTGTCTTTAATGAAGAATAACATATTAAATCAAGTCAAACATTTGAGCACATTGTCGCACATTGTTGAGCAAGGTACCAAAAATTCATCTTCCTTTCCACATAAAACCTAGAGATCTTCATATTTTTCACTTTTTATTTTCCTCACGGCATTATGTGGTGTAAACCTTCTTATTGACCATTCGGATTCTCATTCTAAAACATGTTTTGTTCACACAAAAATATAATGTGAATTTACAATTTTTGAACCTCTACAACCTGCATAATTTTTTTGAATATGCTACAGCCTTTCTTTACCTTTAAAATTTGGTGTACAAGGAAGTAATATGCTTAACATGATAGTAATGAATTTAGATCTTGTATAGTGCAAAAATTGGACACCAAGTCAAGTCTAGTCAAAGTCTCCTGATTCGGTACACGAAGGGAAGAAAATGAATTCTTTTCGCTGCTTCAAACACTGTAATCTTTCAAACGGTGTAGCCAAAGTTTGTGAAATTTCGTGAGTATGCCACTCACTTAATTTAAAATGAGATTCTATGGTTGAAACTAGAAATAAAAGTTTTTTTCTTCCTTACTCATTGCACTAAAGGAGCAGTTTTGAAGTGTTTTTGGTGTGAAATTGTCAAAGAAATTTAGGGGTTAATCAATATACCATGACACTTTTGCATGCAATTTCCCAGCTACAACGTAAGGTAAATATGAATAACTAAACCTCATTAAACTTTTTGCCATTTGAGTTAACAAGGACAATCTTTGATGTAGGAAATTGATTATATTATATTTATTATTAAAGCATCTTCTTGAGTTGAATTGGAAACAACATAGATATTGTAATCAAAGATGGTTATCTCCTACTAAAATAGCTTCTACCTTCTTGACGTTTGGTAAATCCAAATTTCATCCACATGAGTTCCAATAATTCAATCATCAAATGTACAATTCAACTCCTCTTTATAAAATTTAAAATTTAAAATAAACACATTACATACAACCTTATGGCTATACTAATTAAAATTTATGCGAGCTTGATGGATGTCTTAACACTTCAAGATAGACAATACACTACAATCAAAATTACCTATTTAAACCTCTTCACTAGCATCCACATGGATTCTCTATTCAAGCATCAAATCCAAGCCTATAATCTTCACCATAGTGCTCCTGGAACCATGCATCAATACGTCTAGCTTCTTCGGAATGTGCTAAAATCACATTCAATATGTCTCCTATGCATGGTCTAGTTGCCGGATCCAATTGCCAACACCTATCTAACAACTCATGTATCCAATCTTCAACATGTTTAGGCACCAAAGGTCGCTCGCCTCTAAGTACATGATCGCAGTCATTCAAAGCACAATCTTCAAAGGGAAATTTCCCAGTCAATACCTCGTAACATATCATGCCATACCCATAAATGTCGGCTGCTTTTGAAAACACCTCCGGCCTCTCTCTCACCTTGAGCTCCTTGCATGCTTGCAATATCTCCGGTGCCCGAAAGAACCCAGTTCCTACAATTCCAACCGAGCATTCGTAGTCGGCTACAAAACATTGCCACTTTGGCCAACCACTTTTTTTTCCCATACAAGCACATTTGACGCCTTCATGTCCCTATGAACAATATCTTGCCTATGTAAACATTCCACCCCTAATGCAACTTGAAACATGATCAATTCAACTTCCTCCTTTGGAAATGGCCCACAATCTATGCCACTTCTCACCTTCATTATGTCATCGATCAAATGACGGAGATCAAAATGCTCCTTCCCCATCAAGAAAGCAAATCTCCCATCATTCAATAATATACCACGATAGACTTTACAGTAGAACCTTGGAACCACAATGCGTGTTGGAGACTTTAAATTTTTCATGGCTACTTCGTGGAATTGTAGCAATCCTTGGGGCAATTGGGTCTTCAATTGTTTCAAACAAGTCCCCTTCTTAAAAACCTTTAGCACATACTCTATTCCATCCTTCACATCCTCATCATTCGCTCCAGAATACCACCACTTGACCTTGCAATCATAGAGCTCTGCTTGCCCACCCTCTGCAAACTTCTTCCCCATCACCAACTCACCATCACGCAAATATTGTCCTCCCAGTAAATCATAACCAAACGTTCCAAAAAATCCCCCCCAAGTGGAATGACTTTCCAAAGCCAAGAACTCTTCCACATTGCTCACTTCAGCCACTTCTTCATCATCAACATTCGAACAACACAACATGAATTTCTTCCACTTCCCCCGAGGTCGCAATGGTTCCACTTGCCCGCCACCAAACTCCGCCAACATACTCCAATGCGTCTTCGAGCGCTCAATCTCCTCCTCAATGCTAACAAACTTAGTCCTCTCCACCTCCACTATATTCTCACGCCCCGCACATGAACCCATTGAGGACATGGTGGCATGATCAACCTCACTTGCAGCTCCACCCACCTCAGCCACAGTATCCAATACTCCCACCTCTTTTGTTGAGGGTGAACATCCACTTGTGCTTGCCATCGCTCAGAACGAATTCAACCAATTTGCTTATCACTCTACCAAACAAAGAGGGTTACTATGGTAAGCCAAAGGGTACATTACTCCAAAAACTCATTGCCATCAAAGCCCAACAAATCCAGACCTAAGAATGCAAAATCAAGGACTCACACAAATCTAAAAAATGAATACGCAAAACCAATTCCACCCACAAATCTATAACTGAACTTACAAAAGCAGCTAACTCCACAAATCAAGAACTAAGTATACAAAATCAGAGACACCCACAAACCCAAAGCTAAGTACACAAAAGCAAAGACAACCACAAAGTAGAAAACGAGACATCTGCAAAACGCGCCATATCCAAGAAATGAAAACACAACCCGAACACCTCGACCACCACACCAAAAACAAGCAAAATAAGAATAATCGAGAAAGAACAAGAGAGAACGAGCGAGAACAAGCGTCGCAGCGATGCAACAGCAAGATGGGGAGTAGGATGCAAACCCTTATCCGGTCGGGTTTGGACCAAGCTCCGTCGTGAACCGGCGGAAGGTGATGCAATGGCAGAGAGAGCAGCGCTGCAATCGCAAGATAGGGACTAAGATGCAATCCCTCGTCCGGTGGGGTTTGTCTCGAGCTCAGTCGGAGAGATGAAGAGCAGTGACGGCATATCCTCGGCATATTCTTTGATGCCCTCCCTGATATCATGGACTGAACGACTTTTGACTGCATCAAGGTGATGGAATGAGATGCTCCTGTGCACATTCCCTTAAATCTGTGAATGGTATGGGCGAGTAGCCATACCTTGAAACTGGCAATGGTAGGGCCAGAATGCATTCACCATCGTCCAGTGCACCGATGAAATTGAGTAAGAGCTGGCTTCTGTCATACGAGGTTGGGTACATTCTATCCCACCATCATCGGTACAAAAAGATTGGCACGCTAGATGGGGTCATGAGAGGTGTCCAAGTGATGCGAGTTGAGGCATAGGAATACGTGAGAATCACATGTGGAAGATGAGGACGAAAAATGTGCAGATCATGGAGATGTTCCCGCCGTTAAGCGGCATCCGTCCTACTGCGCAGCTGCGGCCCTCAACCCGCTGCTTTCTGTTCGATTCATGTCTCATGAAGAGCTCAAAAGCGCTGAGAGAGAAATCGCTTGTACAACACACCAGCGTGCAGGCACTAAACTGAAGGTGACCGGAACAGTGTATGGACTCTTCTGTTGGCTTTAGTCCACTGGTTCCATGGGGCTTTCTTTCTGACACCCCATTCATCACTTTATGGTGAAAGTGGCAAAGAAAAATATGTTGAGAGACGTGTCAGAGGTTTGTCGAACTTTGAGAGCGGATAATATCGGAGCCATTTGAACTTGGGGTCAGGGCTTTGTTTTTAAGCATGACCATGGATGGAAGAATGGAATGAAGTGTGGGAGTGAAGTATGTGACATGGAGAGTGATTTCACACACAATTCATGCATGTTCGTTGTCGTCAGAACATGACTCGGTTGGCATTACTGTATCAGGTTTTCGCCCTCGCCCTTTTCAGGTTGTTTTCTAGAGGATGAAGTCAGAAGTTCAGCCCTGATACACGTGTTTAAAATCACTCCACCATCCAAGGACAAGAGTATAAATTCACAAGGAGAATACTAGGCAGCATGAAGTACCTCACTCAAAGTTCCTGCACAAAGATCAGTCCCATGGAGGTGCTGATAGTCTTGAGTGGTGCAACTGAGGCGAGTAAATGTACATCGTACTTCTTACGAACAACATGTATAGCTGAAAAGACAACGCCTTGAGCATGTTAAGCTGCAAATGGGGTTGTTTCGGACGTCCATTTCTGGACAGTTTTGGTGAAGCATCGATGAATAGTGTCCAAATTGTGCACATAGCGTAAAAATGTCGATAATAGAGCGCCGAAGACGACCTTACTTGTACTAGAGAGAATTCTTCCGACGCAGAGTGTAAAATTGCCTCAACTGCATAATGTTGATAGCATTATCGACTTTTCGAAAATGAAAATGCTTGTTAAGTTCGACCATTCCAAATTTTATAAAGTGTTCGGTAACATGGGCGGCATTTGACGGAGTTCGGCAGTTTAGAAATTTTGAATTAATTTAGAGATGCCAAAGTATCCAATTCTGTATAAAAAATGCCTAGTGTTTCCTACAATTGAATCACTATGGTAAGCCACATCATCAGCTGTAATCAGTATATTAAGTAGAACAACCAGGTGCGCTTGACCTCGGCAATGACCACCTACAAGAGAGGTCGCCCTACCACTGGCGCAGCCATCGCGGAAGCTGAAGTATATGAGAAGTCAAACCTTATCTGGCGAGGAGCTTAAGCAAATGCTGCTATACATTGCAAATCACAATCTCACGACAATTCCGATTTCGTCTTGTGTTTCAATGGTGACCTTCCACTAGATAATCTCCTGCCTCGATCTCTTGAATAATCTCATGGCTGAATCTAACATTTGATAATTGATGATATCAAATATAAAGAATGTTAAACCCCTAAAGGACCAAGGCAATTTTTCCTCAAAAACACTCCAAAACCGCCATTTTCAGCACATTCAACGCAAAACATTACAAAATAATTATTTTGAAACTTTAACCGTAGGATCTCGTACTAGACTTGTATGAGAGTGTGTGGTGAAAATTTTGGTCAGTTTGACCGCACAATTTGAAAGATATTAGCCTTTGAAGTGAGACATAATCTCTTTTTGAGGTCATACTTAACAACTTCAACAAACTTCGACCACCTGCTATGGCAACGTTTTGCACTATGGGCCGTGAATTTATTATGTTAACTTGAAAAGGATCATGTTAGGCACATGTGCACCAAACTTTAGAAGTAGAAGAGGTGTAGAAGATGTCCTAAAAAATCCTGCAATGCAACTATGTGCTGAGAATCAACAATACACTTTATATTTTGCATATATCATATCATTCTCAAATTTTTGAAATTCACAAATCCGTACTGTACATGCAAAGATCTCAATTTCCTTTCCAAGAGGACATTTTCTTTTTTTTAAATGGACAAAAAATAGAATTTCTATTGAATTTAGAAGTTATTAAAGTATAGTGACAATATTTGTGAATCTATGTCACATTAAACTGCTGCACTATTTGTATATGTAAGTGAAAATAAATTGTAACTTTTGAACCGTAAGTCAGAATTCTACGAAATTTGTGTCTACGCAAAGCTAATCAAAAGTTGTCCATTCAATAATAAATCTCAGAAAATAATGCCTAGAATTGAGAACGTGGTACCTCAAAATGCCCCCCAAGGGTACATTGGTCCTTTAGGGATTAATCCAAGTCTCAATGGATAATACACCGCACAGTAACATCCTTATGGTATCAATAGGGGTATTGTACCGGTATTAGAGCAACTCCACCCTTGACGCCAATCTAGTCACGCCAAGGCAGTCAACGCCCACGTGGAGCAAACATGCTTTATACGATTTCGAGAATTCTTGACACCAAGAATTAGCTCAAATGCGAAGCCTGAGAAATGTCTAAGCGCCATGTGTCAACAAGTGCCACACATGGAGGTCGTAGAAGGCCGGGGTGGCCTACCTCATGCCGCCATCATTTGAGAGCAATATTTGAAGCGACCTACAAGTTGATGGTTGGTGAAGGTGGGGGCAGAGAGCCTCAACCATTTCCACACAGCGACGTTGCTGCACGAGAATAGCGCTCACGGATGGCAAAATAATTGTAGACCTAGTAGATCTTGGTTTTTGGCATCGGCGACTCTGCTTCACGGCAGCCCAAATTCCGATATAGCGATTGCGATGGGGCACTTTCTTGCCTCAAATACAACAAGCCAACAAATTTGTTGGGGCGCTATGCTTCGGTGGAGATGCTCTTAGACCGATTCATGGACTATAATATTCTATATTTGTTTCCAAGTGCTAGGTGGCAAAGATCTCCTATCAAAATATAATTAGGATTGATTGCCATATCTGGAAATTATTTATTAGTGATAGTTTCCAAAACTTGCTCAAGCATGCACCTAAACCTCGTGTTGTTAGGGAAATGCCTCATTTAGGACCATAAAAAGGGGAGTATTGTATCCTAAAGGAATAAAAATTTCTTGGAAATAATTGGATTTTTCGACCTAATAGTGCTTTTCATCCGTCCACTTTTCATTATTGTCACACTTACACTACAATTGTTGAGGAAAAAAAAGTGATATTATTGAGAGTAGTAGGGTTATTAACAAGAGAGTTTTGAAATTGGGAAATTGGTTTTAAGGGTTTGGGTGATAATATCAAGGTGTGCTAGTACCAACTGTGATATTATCAAGGTTAAATTGTACTCAGGTTTCCAGATAGCAAGGTTGGTTCTCATAAGCAGCTTTTCACTTGTAATGAGTTACACTCTAATCAAGATTCATTCTTTTTGTATCTAACAACTTTTCCCAGTAGTTTCTCAAGTGGTATTAGTACTCCTATCATCCTACACTTCAACACTACACTAAATATTTTATTTAGTGTACATACACAAACAGTATACTTACCCTAGTACACTAATTGCAAAGAAGTTGACAAATAGCGTACTAATTGCAAAGAAATTGACAAATAGCGTACTAATTGCAAAGAAATTGACAAATAGTGTTAGCCGTCCATGGCATTCATGATACTCCCAATCAACTTTCTTGTGCCAATCAAAATAAAATAAACTAAGAAGATACCCCAAATCAACCACCTACCCGCCGCCATGCCTTTATTGATTAAAATGCTTCCTTTTAAAATGTTTAATTTTTGAAAAGGCTACTTTCATAAAAGTTTAGCTTTTCAAAAGACCTCTTTTTTCTAATGGTTACTTTTTTAAAAGGTGATTGTTTCAAAAAGGTAACTTTTTGAAAAGTTACTTTATTATAAGGTTATGTTTCAAAAGATTAATTTTCAAAAGGTTACTTTTCAAAAGATTACTATTTCAAATGTTAACTGTTTTAAAAACTTTCTTATAAAAAAACTTACTTTTTAAAATGGTTACTTTTTCAAAAAAATTAATTCCAAAGGTTACGATCTCTAAATGTTATGTTTTCAAATGTTTTCTTTTCAAATATTTCCTTCTTCAAAAGATTACTTTTCAAATATTTTCTTTTTCAAAATTTTCCGTTTTTATAGTTATCGTTTTCCAAATCTTTCCTTTTTCAAATGATCTATTTTTCAAATGTTTTTTTTAAAAGAAAATTGATTCTTTACAAACCTTAGTTTTTATTTTCCAATCTCTTTCTTGCAAATGTTTTTTTTTTTTTTTTAGATTGCAAATTCACTTTCCTTCCATATCAATGTTCTCTTTTTCCAAATTTTTCTCTCCAAATTGTTGTTTTCTCTCAATGTTGGTGTTTCTAGATTGTTCTTTTTTCAAAGTTGTTGATTTTTCTATGTTGTTCTTTTCTTCAAATTGTTGTTTTTCCCAATTTTTTCTCTACAAGTTTTTATTTTTTCTCTTCTTCACTTTTGATACTCCAACTGTAAAAATAATACTCTTTTACTTTTGATACACTAAATGACCATGAGTAAAATAAAATTTATTCCAATCTTTACTAAAATCCCCAAATAGTGTACTAGTTGGCATTTGATATATTATTTTGCCACTACACTAATTGCGTAGTTTACAATTAGTGTACATGTTCGCATATAGTGTTTAGTACACTAAATGCAATAAACAGTGTAGAGTGCTGAAATGACGTATTTCTGACACTTGCATAAAAAGTCATGAGGTTTTGGAGGATTTATAAATAATTGAACTCTTAAAAGAATGAAATGATAGATTTTCATTTTCGAATCCTTTGGAAATTGTGGAATAAATTTTCCGTTGACTTTGCCCTGTTATTTATGAAATTACCATCCTTGTAGGGTACAAAAACCTCTATACTCCAACCTCTTTCATGCACCTTCTACAATATCACCAATACCTTATATCCAAAATACAAATTGTGATTTAAAGAGGGCCACAAACATTCCAATTAGATCAAAATTGACTCTCCATCGTATCATCATCTTACAAAGGACATGTAATAGAAGATTTGTCATATCATGAGCCAAATTATTGAGTAGATGGTGTGATAAAGAATCTATTTGATCTGATTTAGAATATTTGTGATCCTCTTCACAATCACAATCATGTAAATGTGCTACAGATAAGGATTGATGAAATTATAGAAGGGTCATGAAACATGTGAGAATGTAGCAGGGTATGTGGGCCAAACTTTGAAAGTTGTGAGCATTGACTGCCATTAAGGCCCATAATTACAGTTGATCAAGGTGGAATGGGATGGATCGCCAAGCACCACAGCACCACCCATACCAAAAGCTAACCCCCCCCGCCCCGGGTTAACCGACAAGTTAAGCAACGTGCATGTATAGAGAGAGCAGATAAAAATAAATCTATTTTTCAGTGATAGCCAATAGAATTGCAATTTCAACCAAAGTGTTTTCATATTTTCTGATGAAAATTGAAATCGTTATGAATTTTCAAAGTGTGCTACCATGTTTAGTGGGTGGTCACCAATAGGTACCCCCCATAAGCAACGACCAAAAGCAAGGGGTCCTGACTAATAGAAAACCTCCATTTGGAGTTGAATGGGTGGTAATGGGATGGAAGTGGCTTGGATATACCCTTATTTTATAGGCCTTGATTATGGGATTTGGTTGGCTATGGAGGGCCTTACCTTATATCACACCTAGGCCTGAATATCTTTGGGATGAAAGTCAATATTAATTTAAATATTAGAGTAATCTTGAAAGTCTTCTAATAAAAGGAAAGAGAGGGTGAGATTTGAATACGGAAATTTCATTCGCATGAGTAGATTTCATACCTTCTCTTTCTGCACCAATATTCCTGGGCCCTACCCAATTTCAAATAGAGGTCCCATATAGGACTTCAAGTTCCCAAAGTGTTGATCGGTACTCTCCCCACAACTCTTCCATGCCAAGTCACCTTCTCCACTTACTAATGTAAGATCTTATGATGTTAACTTTCAATCCAAGGATTTTCTTAATGGAGAAGAGATAAGAATTTTAGAATATAATTTATCTCAAGCCCAAATTACTAAATCTTCTTTTTGTAAGGTTCTAGTAAGGTCAATTTAATCCAAATACAATAAATTAACCCCTAATCTTTTGTTTTGAAATATGAATGTGGTACGCTCCTTGACTTCTTACAATATAGAACCATTGAGTTGTGTTTTCTTTTATTAAAAAAGAAAAAATAGAATGAAAAGCTTAAGAAAATGCTCTTAATATATTATATTTCCTTGAAGTTGACAACACAGATTAAAATACCATAGACTTGGAAGTGAATGCAGAAAATCCTCTCAATATAGATAGGATTGGCTTACCACAATGTCAAATTTTTGAAATTTTCAAGGTCTATTTTGTAATCATTATGAATTACATGATGCTAATTCATTATACACCAATCTTTTGAGGTAGTGGAGGCATATATCATTTTCAAAAAACCGTGCAATGAACTAAGGTTTGAACTTTTTCAATGATCATATTTTAGTCATGATTTAAGAAAGAGAGGTTATAGTACATCTTCACTAGAAAATGAAGTAATAATAAAAAATGAAATCCCTCCAATTTATGGAGAAAATTTTGTAATTTTCTTAGGCCTCAACGTAAGGTATGAAAACCCTTGACTTGCCTTAATACAAGTTGTGCATAAAAAAAAGGTTTGTATTTGTAAAATCTACATGTTTGTGTTGAGGGTATAAGAAAATATTGAACTTGTTTGGATAGCACTAAGGTAGAGGCACCCAATTCCGATCAGCCACCCAATTCCGATCATTAGAGTATGCATGAAATGGTGCATGAAAATGGTTTATGTATGAAATGGTGCATGAAGCGACCCAAAACAGAGAATTCAAAATCTCAAAATTCTAGTCATTATCGGCATTGGGTCACGAAGTGTGCAATTTTGAGTTGCTCCACCTCAATTGAGCTCTCATTGGTGGCCTTGCCTCGAAAGTCGAACAAAGGCCGATCAACATTGGGTACCTCCGTGAGTTGGTTATTCATGGCATGTCTTCTCTTTTTTTGTTCACTCACTTATTGGCATTTAGCAAAGGAGGGCACCAAATCTCACCTACTCTACAGTTTGATTATGGACTCTGGTGGTTTTTGGGCTTCTAAATTCTATATCAATTGCAAATCGTTGAGATGAAATTTGAAAAAATCTTTGTTGAGTTTCATTCCTAAATCCGCATCTTTCTACATGAATATTTTTGACATACAATGTCATTTGAGTCCCCAAATGGCTTAAGTGATCGGAATCGGGTGCCTCTACCTTACATCTCTTTAAAAATAGCAAACCTTTTTCTAGGAATTTAGTGTTAAAAAGATTTCACTTCCATGAGGATACCACTAAGTCCCATTCTGATAAAATTGTTTTGGGATTTGTAATCAAAACCAACGTCATGCCATTAGTGCTTCTAATGCCAAAATTCCATTTTTGATGGACCACCATAAAATTGCATATTGGAATAAGGACTCGTTCTTCTAAACACTAAAAGTTTGATCAATATTGTATAGATAGATATTTTATCTTATGTCTTACCAAACTTGACATCGTTTTTTTATGATGATGTAATCCTTGTAGGGAAGGAGAACATTACAATGAATCTAAAACATCATGGCCTGAGCAATGAATAGTGGACTACATGTAATATATTAATTCCAAACATACAAATATGATTTTGACCATTTCAAATACGTTTGTGAGAAACGTAGTCACATTTTAGAATGTAAAATGTAGAGTGAAAAGGATCTAAAATCATGAAAGTACTTATGTAAGACTTTTCTTCAATTTTAGTTCCAAACCACCAAAACTAGACTTTTATAGATTAAACACATGTATTTATAACTCTCTACTAGGAGCAATTTTGTTTCCAAATTCATGTAATTTGATTAATCTTTAATGCCTAAGAGGACCATGAGAGCTTTGGAGAATCTACAAGTGTACTCGATTTGGCAAAACATCATCTACACAATGGGTACATTTCATCACGATCCCACTTGAGTGTAGTTTGCTAATGCCTACATGGATTGGAGATTGGAGAGACCCGTTGGAAAGCATCCGAGGAGCTCGAAATGCTTTCCAAGGACGTGAGAGACAATGGCCAACAGTGGAAAGAATTAGAAGAACAAAAACACCAAAATTGACCGTGCCAGGGCTTCATAGACGTTAAAGGATTAGAAGTGAAAGTAAAATGCAATATGGCTCAATTAATTTGCACTAAATGCCATGTTTTGCTTTTGAGGTCCTTAATTGATATTGTTCTCTATGGTTTAGTCATTTATAGATGCCACACATCTACATAGAGGGCACTGCTATTGGAAGAATATAATCTGTGCATATTTTCATCTCTTCTACTAAAATTTTGAAATAAATCCCTAATCTTTCTACTTTGAGTTTTCCAAAAAAATACCATATATAAAAAAAATTCTACATGGTTTTAGATGAACCATCAGCAATCCATAGAGCACCAAAGATGGCAATGCAATCACATCATTCCTTTTCTCATGGTATCATTTGAGGACAAAATTGCAAGTGGAGAATGAAGCACGGGCCTTCTTTCCTTTATTTATTGTGTTGCTTCTTGTCCATGTGATTGTGCTAAGCATACATCTCAAAATTGCAAGAATACTCAAATTATTAAAATGAATAAACATTATTTAGACACTTATGACAAGCGTATAAATGCATACACTATAAAAGTTAAAAACATAAAGTTACATTGAATAAGATATTCTATAATCCTACCTAAATTATATGCACATGGCAACAAAAATTTGTACACAAATCAATCCAAAGTGATGACAATTCAAAGCTTATCTTCATTTGAAAATTTATTTATACATAGAACACCCTTCTTCAAAATGATTTTCAATAGCTACAATATTAATAACAAAAAGCAACGTAAGCAAGGTCTTACACCCTCTATGATATTCAAGGTATTTTAACCCCTTTAGTGTTGAGCATGACAAAGGAGACCTATAAGATTCTATGACTGCCATAGATTATGCAAAACATCATGAACACATTGGATACATTTCACTACGACACTAATTCATAGATATTATTTTTGTGGGGGCTGTAGCGGTTAGGTTTGGCATTTGAGAGTTGCATGTGATTCCAAATTTCAGGGCAAACCTGCATTCTAGAATAGGTATAGCCGACAAGTTGGTGGATTTACAAATGTTCTCCCAAAACAGTGTCAGGATACTGCGTTTCGGCCTCCTTGGCACTAAAGAACCTCATTGGCAATTGTAAACATTATGTATTTTGCAAAAGAACCATAGTTATATCTTTTTCACTTTGCAATTTTGTTTATCTTGTTTGGAAATTTCATGGATTGTCCTGAGAATTAATGCCATGGTCATTTCTTTTTTAACCATTGTCATACCAATGTTGGACCATCAATCCTCCTAAATATTCCACAATAATTGAAGCTTTCAAGCTTTTAGTAATTTTTCATGCCATTTCTTGTCCTTGGTCAAATGCTACTACATAAAGAGAACACCTCTATCAATTTCACTTTCATATTTAATCAACCTTATCCTTAACAAACTATAATTGATACTTCTAAATCCAATTTTCAATATACAAATTCTCAATCACAATGATAGATTCCATAATAGATCCAAACTTAAATCTCACAATCATATCTATAAGACACATACAATGAACTTTACTTCGATGTTACAACTTGGAGAAACTACTTCAGACCTTAAAGGTGCAAATGTTGCTTTTAAGACACTTTGGACGATTGCAACTTCAATGAGTCAACTTTCTTACATCTAGAATATACTTTTTAATGATAATGAAAACCTCAATAACAATTCTAGTCTTCTTTTCTTCTATTCTAGTTTTATCCTTGACCCCAAAATTACCAAGAGTCCCCTAGAGTACTCTTGAAGGTTTGGGCAGGTTCTTACAATGTCAATTTATAACATTTTCCTTTGATATTTTTACTGTAGATGGGCATTACAATAAGCTTAGTGGAGTCCAATTTTTTCCTAAGTCCGACATTTAATGAAAAAGTTACACGGTTATGAAGTTCAACTTGGGAGAGCGGGTACGTTGGGCAACTCCAAAAACTTTTGCTAGGGCACTCTATTGAGTGTGAGATTTTCAATACTAGCAAATAATATTATTTCTTTTCATATTGTCAAAAAAATTCCTTTATTTAATGTAAAATAGCATATTAATCCAAGTCAAACATTTTAACACATTGTCGCACATTGTTGGGCAAGGTATCAAAAAATCATCTTCTTTTCCACATAAAACTTAGAGATCTTCATATTTTTCACTCTTTATTTTCCTCACCGCATTATGTGGTGTAAACCTTCTTATTGACCATTTGGATTCACATTCTAAAACATGTTGTGTTCACACAAAAATATTATGTGAATTGACAATTTTTGAACCTCCACAACCTGCATAATTTTTTTGAATATGCTACACCCTTTCTTTACCTTTAAAATTTGGTGTACAAGGAACTAATATGCTTAACATGATAGTAATGAATTTAGATCTTGTGTAGTGCGAAAATTGGACACCAAGTCAAGTCTAGTCAAAGTCTCTTGATTCACTACTCGAAGGGAAGAAAATGAATTCTTTTATCTGCTTCAACACTATAATCTTTCAAACCATGGGGCCAAAGTTTGTGAAATTTTGTGAGTATGCCACTCACTAAATCTAAAATGAGATTCTATGGTTTAAACTAGAAATAAAAGTTTTTTTTCTTCTTTACTCATTGCACTAAAAGAACACTTTCAAAGTGTTTTTGGTGTGAAATTGTCAAGGAGATTTAGGGGTTAATCAAGATACCATGACACTTTTGCATGCAATTTCCTAGCTACAAGGTAATGTAAATATGAATAACTAAACTTCATTAAACTTTTTGCCATTTGAGTATGCAAGGACAATCTTTGATGTAGGAAATTGATTTTATTATATTTAGTATGAAAGCATATTCTTAAGTTAAATTGGAAACAACATAGAAATCATAATCAAAAATCGTTATCTTGAGCTGAAAGAGCTACTACCTTGTTAAAGTTTGGTAAGTCCAAGTTTCATTCAAATCATTTCCAATAATTCAACCATTAAAAGTACAATTCAACTATATTTTACAAAATTATACATTTCAATTAAACACTTTACATACAGCCTTGTGGCTATACTAATTGAAATTAATGCAAGCTTAATGGGTGTCTTAATACTTCAAGGTACACAACACGCTACAGTTGACATTATCTATTTAAACCTCTATACTAGCATCCTAATGGATTCTCTATTCAAGCATCAAATCCAAGCCTATAATCTTTACCGTATTGCTCCTCAATCCATGCATCATCTCTTCTAGCTTCTCCTGAATGTGCTAAAATCACACTTAATATGTCTCCTATGCATGGTCTAGTTGCCGGATCCAATTGCCAACACCTATCTAGCAACTCATGTATCCAATCTTCAACATGCTTAGGCACCAAAGGTCGCTCGCCTCTAAGTACATGATCGTAGTCATTTAAAGCACAATCTTCAAAGGGAAATTTCCCAGTCAATACCTCGTAACATATCATGCCATACCCATAAATGTCGGCTGCTTTTGAAAACACCTCCGGCCTCTCTCTCACCTTGCGCTCCTTGCATGCTTGCAATATCTCCGGTGCCCTAAAAAACCCGGTTCCTACAACTCCAACCGAGCATTCGTAGTCGGCTACAAAACAATACCACTTTGGCCAACCACTTTCAAATTCCTTCACAAGCACATTTGATGCCTTCAAGTCCCTGTGAACAATATCTTGCCTATGTAACCATTCCACCCCCAATGCAACTCGAAACATGATGAATTCAACATCCTCCTTTGAAAATGGCCCACAATCTATGCCACTTCTCACCTTCATTTTCTCATCAATCAAACGATGGAGATCAAAATGCTCCTTCTCCATCAAAAAAGCATATCTCCCATCCTTCAATAAAATACCACGATGTACTTTACAAAAAAACCTTGAAATCCTCATGGGTGTAGAAGAGTCTGCATTTTTCATGTCTTCCACATGGAATTGTAGCAATCCTTGGGGCAATAGGGTCTTCAAATGCTTCAAGAAGGTCCCCTTCTTAAAAACCTTTAGCACAAACTCTATTCCATCCTTCACATCCTCATCATTCGCTCTAGAATACCACCACTTGACCTTGCAATCATAGAGCTCTGCTTGCCCACCCTCTGCAAACTTCTTCCCCATCACCAACTCACCAATACGAGAATATCGTTGTCCCAAGTCATAACCAAATGTTTGAAAGAAGCCACCCCAAGTAGGTTCACTTTGCAAAGTCAAGAACTCTTCCACATTGCTCACTTCAGCCACTTCTTCATCATCAACATTCGAACAACACAACATGAATTTCTTCCACTTCCCCCAAGGTCGCAATGGTTCCACTTTCTCACCACCAAACCCTGCCAACATACTCCAATGCGTTTTTGAGCGCTCAATCTCCTCCTCAATGCTAACATACTTCCTCCTCTCCAACTCCACTATATTCTCAAGCTCCGCACATGAACCCATTGAGGACATGTTGTCATGCTCAACCTCACTTGCAGCTCCACCCACCTCAGCCATAGTATCCAATACTCCCACCTCTTTTGTCGGGGGTGAACATCCACTTGTGCTTGCCATCGCTCAAAATGAACTCAACCAATTTGCCAATCACTCTGCCAAGCAAAGAGAGTCACTATAGTAAGCCAATGGACACATTTCTCCAAAAACTCATTCCCAGCAAAGCCCCACAACTCCGTATCTAAGAATGCAAAACCAATTACACCCACAAATCCATTACTGAACCTACAAAAGCACCTAACTCCACAAATCGAGAACTGAATATACAAAATCAGAGACACTCTCAAACCTAAAGCTAAGCACACCAAAGCAAAGACAACCACAAAGTAGCCAACGAAACATCTACAAAACGCGCCATATTCAAGAAAAGAAAACACAACCCGAACACCTCGACCACCACACCAAAAATCAGCAAAAACAAAAATGAACAAGAAAGAACAAGCGTCGCAGCTTACTAGTGAAGTGGCGGAAGGTGATGCTGTGGGCTTGGGTCCTGGGAGCAGCGACGCAACAGCAAGATGGGAAGTGGGATGCAAATCCTCCTCCGCTGGGGTTTGGTCCAGGCTCCGTCGTAAACCGGCGGAAGGTGATGCTATGGCAGAGAGAGCAGCGCTGCAATCGCAAGATGGGGAGTGAGTTGCAAACCCTCGTCCGGTGGGGTTTGTCTCGACCTCAGTCGAAGAGATGATGAGCAGTAACGGCATATCCTCGGCATATTCTCTGATGCCCTCCCTGATATCATGGAGTGACCGGGTTTTGACTGCATGAAGGTGATGGAAACGTCCAGGAATGAGATGCTCCTGTGCTCATTCCCTTGAATCTGTCAATGGTATGGCCGAGTAGCCAGACCTTGAAACTGTTCATGGTAGTGCCAGAACGCAGTCACCATCGTCCAGTGCACCGATGAAATGGAGTAAGAGCTGGCTTCTTTCATACGAGGTTGGGTACATTCTATCCCAGCATCATCGGTACGAAACGATTGGCACGCTAGTCGATGGGGTCATCGCAGGTGTCCAAGTGATGCGAATTGAGACATAGGAATACGGGAGATTCACATGTGGAAGATGAGGACGAAGAAAGTGCAGATCATGGAGTTGTTGACGCCGTTGGGGGGCATCCGTCCTACTATTTTACTGCGGCCCTGAACCCGCTGCTTTCTGTTCGATTCATGTCTTATGTGTTGCGACCTGACGCCCTCGTCCACCTTTCTGTAGCCCAGAATCTACACGTCATCTAGTGGCTTTTCATTCGTCATTCATTCATCCATCACTAAAGTGTATATATGTCACTCTCTCTCAGTAAAGGTTACGTCTTCACTGGTAGTGCTTTGTGAGTTCCTGCAGTCACAGTTTATGAACAGTAGTGCTTCATGAGTTCCTGCAGTCACAATTTATCAACATGGTATCAAAGCGACACTTAGAATAGAGTAGTGCTATGTTTACAATGAGAGATAGGTGAGAAGTTCTTCTTTGTGACGTAGAGAGAGAGCTCAGTGGAAGCGTTGCTCCTGAAGGCTCTGATGAAAGATCAGTGCAACTCCTAGTTGAGAAGTAGACGAAGAGAGCTCAGTAGAAGTGTTGCTCCTGAAAGGCTCAAAAGAAAGAGTAGAAAGATCAAGAGAGAGATTAGTGAAAGTTGATAGAGAAACTCATTCAGAAAGTGAGAAACCATGACAGAGACAGGCATTGTAAGAGAGAACGATAAGCTCAAAGGTATGGAGAACTTCTATGTATGGAGTCTCAAGATGCGCGCCATCCTTCGCGCAGAAGGTCATTGGGGAGTTACAGAAACTGAACAGACGCCAACAGTTTTTCCAGCAACTGTTGACAGTGAAGTTTTTTCTGAAGCTCAATTGAAGAAAAAGAAGGCTCTTGCATGTAGACTGATTTTATTGTCACTTGCAGATGATTTTGTTGACACTGTAGCAAATTTTACAGATCCTGCCAAGGCTTGGAAAGCTTTAAAGGACCAGTTCTCTTCTGGAGATCAATCGCAACTACTTACTTTAATGGGACAGTTACAGACCATTAAGATGAGCGAAGGAGGATCTGTTGAAGGATACATCAAGAACGCACGAGAACTACGTAACAGACTCAGCAGTATGGGAGAGCGGGTATCTAATCAAAATCTGAACCAGATTGTACTCAATGGTTTGCCTCGCTCCTATAAAGGTACGATTTAGACTCTCACTCATCTGGATCCAAACATGACTTTTGAAAAACTTTGCTCAATGTTGTTATTGGAGCATCATCGTCGACAACACCGCACACAATTACTTGGAGACGAAGAAGCTTTAGCTACAAGCTTTAGACACTATCAGCCATTTGGAGGGTACAACCGTGGCCGAGGCGGAAGATGGAGCCCACGCGGTTTTGGACGAGGTGGACGCTTCTCCAATGGTAGGTGGGTCTACAATCGCCCACCGAACCCTGCTACCGTTGCGCCGAACTCCATGAGTGTAGCAGCTCATTACCAACGTTCAGGACCGATGCCGCAGCGACCTGGACAACATCGACCACCGAGAACGCACATCGTCTGCTACGCGTGTCGAAAACCCGGGCATATAGCACGCGAATGCAACGTCGCACCACCACCAAATGAAGGGACAACATATGCTTATTCAGCAGAGATGTTTGAGAATTATCATGATCATAGTTACAATCAGTATTATGAACCGCAGTATTATGAACCGCAATATTATGAACCGCAATATTACGAGGGATATAATCCATGGTATGAATACAGTGGCGCCACAGCACATATAGGGTTAGACATGAGCAAACTAGACGAACAGCCAAGTACTTCTGGCCTGTAGCACTGTCAAAACAGGCGGTGGCGAATCACACACTGTGAAAGGATCTGGAACTTCCACAATTCGCACGATCAATGGTGAAATAAAGCTTGAGAATGTTCGCTACGTATCGTCTATGAAGAAGAATCTTGTCTCAGTAGGCTCCATTACCGATACAGGCTATACAATATTGTTTTCAGCTACAAACTGTTGGATACTTGATGGTGTAAATATCATGGCGACCGGGTTTAGAGACAAGACCAATGGTTTATATTCATTTCAAGAACTTGGTTTAAACTCATTTCATGCACTGTCATCAGAAACCAAAGATGATACGGATATTTGGCATCGCCGGTTAGGTCACCTCAGTTACTCAAGTTTGAGTCATTTATCAAAATCAAATCATGTTACAGGACTTCCCAACATCAATGTCAAGCAACATATATGCCAATGTTGTCTGGAAGGAAGACAACACCGTGAACGATTTCCACGTCATTCTGAGACAAGAGCTACACAACCAGGTGAATTTATTCACACCGACGTGATCGGCCCATTACAAAGACCATCTTTGGCTGGTTCAATATACATATTAGTATTTACAGATGACTTTTCACGCAAGAGTTGGGTTTATTTCATGAAACACAAAAGTGAGACATTTGATAAATTTCGTATCTTCAGAGCGAAACTTGCATCAGAGACAGGCAACACTTTGAAAACATTGCGCTTGGATAGAGGAGGCGAATACTTGTCAGACGAATTCAATTATTACTACTCGAGGCTTGGCATTCATCGTGATCTCACGCAAGCAAAGACGCCGCAACAAAATGGTGTAGTAGAACGTCGGAAATTGGAATCGCACACTATCGGAACGCGCAAGAAGTATTGCATCTGACAGCAAACTCCCTTATTTTTTGTGGACTGAAGTAGTCAGCATGGCCAACTTTCTCATTAATCACAGTCCAACGCACGCAAATTCAGGAGTTCCTCCCCAAATTAAATACTCAGGTAATACGATTGACCTTGACAAATTAAAGATCTTTGGATCCGCCACGCATGTTCATATCCCAGATAGTGACAGGAAGAAGCTGGACAACAAATCCAAGAGATGCATGTTTACAGGGTATGACGAATCCACCAAGGCTTATAGATTATATGATCCAAGCAGCCGGAAAATCATAATTAGCCGAGATGTGGTAATTAATGAGGCACAGGTAGGGTACGGTTTTTTGTTCTCGGGGCAACTTGACGAAGACCTGGCCACTTTACACATGCCAGCCGCCTCTGTCTAAACAACACCTGAACCTAACGAATGCACGTCAACAGTGCCCCACTTTTCAGAACTAGATGAGCATCACAAGGCACTTCGTCAGCTTGACCACGACCAGTTTGTCAGCTCCCCGCAGACTGCCAGCTACACGAGGACTCCTAGCCCACTTACCAACGCGCCACTCCCTGCCAACTCCTTGCAACTGCAGCCCCGTCACCTTGACATAACTCCTAGTGTTCCTCAAACCATCCAGCCTGCCGCTGACATCAATCAACGCCTCTTACCGTTGACTACCGCTGTCGAGACCGACGTTGTCCCCGCTCGCCGAAACCCCTCTCGCCAACGCCAACCTTCAATACGACTTCGAGATCATTGGACATTCATTGCAGATTATTCACCTGAACCATCCTCCTATCAAGATGCAATCCAGGAGCAGGGCTGGAGGCAAGTGATTCAAAAAGAAGTGGATTCGATCATTTCAAATCAGACATGGGACGTCATTGACAGACCAACAGACCAAAATCCAATCACAGCCAAGTGGATTTTTAAAGTCAAGCAAAGTGGGGATATACCACAATTGAAAGCACGAATTGTAGCCCGTGGTTTTCAGCAACAAGCCAGTGTAGATTACCAAGACATTTTTGCGCCTATAGTAAGATGGTCTACTATTCGCATTGTCCTCGCCTTAGTAGCCAAGAATAATTGGCCGCTTCACCAGCTTGATGTTATCACCGCTTTTCTCAACGGAAAATTGAACAAGGCTATTGTAATGGAAATCCGAGAAGCCTGGTTTCCCGGCGCAGGTGATCCCTCAAAAGTATGTAGAATCAAAAGAGCTCTCTATGGTTTAAAGCAGGCTCCCAACGCCTAGTATGAGATAATAGATTCTTGGCTTCTATCTGAAGGCTTAACTCGCAGCCAGCCCGACCCCAACATGTACTATGGCAAGAGAAATGGCAAACAAATTATTGTACTGTTGTACATGGATGATCCTCTTATAACCGGCGACGACCACGAGCGCATCATTCAATTGAAAGCAGCTCTCAAACGTGAGTTTGCCATGACAGATCTAAGGGAAGCAGGACTTTATTTGGGAGCAGAAATCACTAGGTACAAAAATGGAATATTGATCACTCAAACCAATTACATCAGAACACTGTTAGCCAAGTTTAATCTGCAAAATTGCAACCCATGCAGATTGCCAATGGACCCTAATATACTACTTCAACGTCATATGGGCACACCATTGACTGATCCTCAACCATACCGCTCATTAGTAGGAAGTCTCATATACCTTACCAACACTAGAGCTGATCTTTCCTATGCCGTTAGCTGCGTTGCCAAGTACATGGACTCACCTGAAGAAGTCCACTATCAAGCTGCAAAGAAAATACTTTGCTATCTAGCAGGTACCATGGATTACGGACTCTTTCTCTCTTCTGATAACTCCGATTTATTCTACACTTATGCAAATGTGGATTGGGGGAGGGATCTAGACACCCGTAGATCAACATCCGGTATCCTTCATAAACTTGGCAACTCTAGCATCTTCTGGACTAGCAAACTACAGCCTACCATTTCCTTATCTACAACAGAGGCTGAATATAGGATGTTAACAGATGCAGCTAAAGACATTCTATACTTTCGAAGACTTCTCCTTGAGCTCGGACTTAGCATACAGGACGCAACTCCACTCATGTCAGACAACCAATCATGTATAAAACTTGTCCACAATCCTGTAATGCACTGCCGGACCAAACATATAGGAATACAGGAACACTTCTTTAGAGAAACTCAACAAAATGGTGACATGCAGGTGCTCTATACTCCTACAGAAACTTAACTGGCAGATTTCCTAACCAAAGCCCTACCCTTCATGAAATTCTCAACTGACCGCATCAATGCTGGAATTATTTCTGCTCAAACTCTAGCTTAGCCTTCACCCACGCTGGAGTTTGCCAACCATCGATCCACAGCCCTCTTCGTGTAGACTTTTGCTTGAAATCAGGGGTCTTAGGATTCAACTTCGTACTCCTATTATCCCACCATTCACCAGGGTTGTCAAAATACTCCAACCACGCTCTCTCCTCACTGTCAACTGTGTTGTTTACGTATGAAACCCTAGAAGAGCTTGCTACCGACTCCTCCATCATCTCTTCATGAGGCCGTCGAATTGTTGTACTCACCCAAAAGAAACAGGTACTTAGGACTCCGTCGCAGATTCGCCGCAAGATGACCGCAATCAGCCATAGCACAATGAGCAGGATCTCCACCTGCATGCAACAACCGACACATCAGCAAACAAAAACAACCTGGAACACCTTCCAAACCACAAACACTCACCACTGACAACTTCTCAACGTGCTCCCTGAGTACCACCGCCGTCTCCTCCGACATTGTGCAAAATCTCAACATCCCCTCTCTCTTTCCTTCCAACGTTGATATTCAAGTGACTGCTCTCGTCACAGCAACTCAAGATGTGGCCGAGAGCGAGGGAGGGTGTTGCGACCTGACGCCCTCGTCCACCTTTCTGTAGCCTAGAATCTACACGTCATCTAGTGGCTTTTCATTCATCATTCATTCATCCATCACTCAAGTGTATATATGTCACTCTCTCTCAGTAAACTACCAGTGAAGACATAGTGCTTCGTGAGTTCCTGCAGTCACAGTTTATGAACAGTAGTGCTTCATGAGTTCCTGCAGTCACAATTTATCAACATTATGAACAACTCAAAATCGCTGAGAGAGAAGCGCAAGTCCAACACACCAGCGTGCAGGCACTGAACTGAAGGTGACCAGAACAGTGTATGGGACTCTTCTGTTGGCTTTAGTCCACTGGATCCATGGGGCTTTCTTTCTGACACCCCATTCAACACCTTTTGGTGAAAGTGGCAAAGCAAAATATGTTGAGAGACGTAGCAATGGAATGTAGAATTTGAGTGTCTATTGCAGATCCATTTGAACTTGGGATTAGTGCTTAGTTTACAAGCATGATCATCACAAGGGTCTCGGGAGGTGTTACCACTTGAAGGACATGATAAAAGCTGCACTTTTAACAGGTCTACTCACTGCCAATGTGTAATTTTCATTCCTTGAGTCAAAAACACTATTTTTACTACTTCTAGAAGGTTTTACCATTTGAAGCATATGGTAAAAGCTGCACTTTTAACCCCTAAAGGACCACGACCTAATTCGCTCTAAAACCAGTCCAAAACTGCCACTGTCAAAAAGAGACATGAAAATCACATTTTAAAGTGAATTTTGGATTTTCAACCGTAAGATCTTAAAATAGACTTCCATATAAACATGCCATCAAATTTTGGTTGCAATCCACCGCATGGATTGATAGATTTTAGTGTTTAAAGTCAAACAATGGTTCATTTTCATCCCTGCGTTGAGTAGATCAGCTGACTTTGACTTCATTTTGTATCAAATTTTTGCATTGTACAGGGTCTAAATCTTTTACCATTGTCTTCAACATGATGCTATACCCTACACACCAATTTTTAGAGGTTAAAAAGGGGTGTAGCATATTCAAATCAAGTGTGCAAGGAGTGGAGGTTCAAAAATTGCCATTTCACGTTTTATTTTTTTGTGAACTACGTATGTATTCAAATGATAATCCAAACGGTCAATGAGAAGGTTTTCACCATATATTGTTGTTGAAAAAAAAAAAAGTGAAAAATATGAAGATCTCTAGGTTTTATGTAGAAAAGATGAAGTTTTTTTCCCCGTTGCCCAACAATGTGTGAAAATGTTTGACTTGGAATAAAATGCCTTTTTACACTAAAGACAAGAATTTTTTTTGAAATTTTCTAAATAAGGAAATATTCTTTATATGTGTGAAAAATCTCAATGTCAATAGAAACTTTTGTCAAAATTTTTGGAGGTGCCCGAAGTCCCACTTTTGGCTTTAAGTGGTACTAACTTTCAAACCACAAATCCAAAAAAAGATTAAAAAAAATCTCCACGAAGCTCTTATCAGATCCTATCTTGAAAAAAAAAATCAATTAAAAAGGATTTTTTTTCAAATTGTAGGTACATGCCCAAAATCCAAAATGACCCCGGGGGGACGTTTGGTCCTTTAGGGGTTAATACTTTGATTGTAAACCATGGTTTCTTGTATATCCCATAAGGTTTGTCCTGGGCAAGTGAATGGACAAGTATATTAAGGTGCAAAGATATCTTCCAATTACTTTCGACTTTCCAATTACTCTTGACATGCTATTTTAGAGTTGGAGTTGGATACTCTACCTTGTAGGCTTGTAGGTCATCCGTGTTCAAATATAAAATGCATGTTAATATTATTTTGGTCTAATTATGTATTTGAAGACCTGGTTAATGACAAATAATATTCAAAAGAAAAAATTATCATGTGAGAAAACCCTGCAATTTACCATGTGAGAAAACCCCGCAATTTACCATGTCAAATTACCATATGGTAATTTTCCATGTGGTTATGTCGCATTTTTACCACATCAAGTGAGATTATCCGTTTAGTGTAATATATATGAAATCAACATGGTAAAATCAACCATTTTACCATGTAGTAATGGCTCCTGGAACCCCTTGTGGAAGTTTATTTGAAGAGTCATGGAAGCAAATCAACCAATGAGCACATGACTGCTCTTCAAGTTTTTCGTCTAGTCATGGAGTCCATTGCGAATGAAAACGTGTTAGAGAAGGGTATTTTCATGCAGGGTGCTGAGTTTGGAAGCCTGAGGGTTGCGGTACGTTCATGCACGATTATATATATATTCTAAATTCGTGGTCTAGTGACTGTGCTAGAATATAGATTATTTTTTGCAGATGAATGAATATAGAGTCTTATGCAAGACTTGTCATGAACAAAATTTGATCTTACTATTAAAGTTTACAGTCTTTGACATCCCCATTCATCTATTGGAACATTGAATGTGTGCCTGAGACGAGAAGGGCTCTGCAGCAGGCGTTCAAAGTTGTGATTTCAGGGTCGCAAGTGTGGGTGAATTTTGCGTCTCGAATGTCTAAGAGTGCAGTGGTAGAGGTACCCCTTCACAGGTATTATGGTCCCATAATCCTTCCTGTAGAGCTCAAATATGTTACTTTTTCATTTTGAACTCGGTGTTGGCAGTTGATAGGGAAAGCGTTGCATCCATTGGCAGCTATGAAGAACACTAATGACAAAGGATTTACCGCGTTGTTTATGACAAAGATAGATTTTGCTGCCAACTTCGACTACCATGTCAAGTATGTTACAATTTTGGAACACATAGATACTGTGGCAGGTGGAGAGCGTCATGTGCACCACTGCTTGAAGTGGCATTGGGTTGGTTTTGCTCTCTCATTAACGTCCTTTCCGATACATGCAACTATCCCAAATTCATAGCTTTTCTATTTTTTTGTTATTTTCAACTGTTAGAGAGTGTAGCTCCTTCCTTGTCTTTTCTCAAAGTACTCTTTGTGTTCTTCGTTTGAAGCGGAATGTTTCTCCTTTTAGATCTATAGTATGTGATATACATGATGGTCATGTTGCATATGATAGTTTTTCTTTACTCTTCTTGTAGGATAAAATTATCTGAAGATGAACCGAGTCCGTCTCCACGGTTTTCAGATGAAGACAACTTCAAAGGTTATATGAAGAGGAACTTGAGTCACTTCTAATCAAGGGTTTGGGTGATTGAGGACAGTAGTTCGAGTTCGAGTTATTGTCAGACGAAACTGTAGTTTAGGATGGGTTCTGAAGGATAGTTTATCAAGACTTGAAAAGGGTGACGTATGGGCAGGCATTTCCTTAGTTAATTTGGACTTAGCTCTGCAAATGGCAGACCTTGGTTCAAGTGTTGACAATAAAGACAAGGTCCTTCTCTTTACGTTATATTTTGATCCACTTGGGTTGGATCTTTATCTACCTACTTATGACATTGAGCAACATGAATTTGGAACGAGTCAATTGAAGTATAGTCATAGATATGTTAGTGTTATTTGTTCAATGTTATTTTATAAAATCGAAATTTTTAGAATGTTAGAAAAGTGATCTACTTTATTCTCACAAACTTCCATTCTATGTCCAATAAATTCCGGCTTATAAGTTTTGAGCGTTCTAGGGTGAAAGAGCTGAGCTTCAAAGGTTCAAAGATGGGAATAGCTTGGAGAATGCAAGTGAGCCCATCCGAGAGATTCGCTTGTACTTTCAAGAGACGATATCAATTCAGAATATTCAATCAAAACGTAGAATTCAAAAACTCTTAATTACTCAAGGTGAGGATGTTAGCTAATTATGATGTAAGTTCTCATTCATATTGTGTATACAAGTTTTTTTACAATGTTGGGATTGAAATGTTAGACCACTGTAGGAGTATGAGGGTTGGTTGTGAGAGTGTGAGGATTGGCAGTGAGAGTGTGAGGGCTAGAAGAGACACTTGGTTATAAACATTGAATCATTGAGCATGTTCTTCATCGATATTTGATTTTGTCATCTGAATCGTTGATGTTGTTTATTGTCAGCCGTTTTGCACTTCTCAAGAAAGAAATAGGTATTTTACCTGACTAGGATGTCTTCCTTCCTTTAAAACTATAAATTATTGTTAGCAACACTCTTTGCTCTTCAGTGTATTGCTCATGTTTGAGCTATCTTTCAATCCTCAAATGAAACTCAAGTACCGTACTTTTGAATTGTTGCCAGATCTGACTTCAATTGTTTCTGAATTGATGGAGGTCAAGTTTGTAATCTTTGAGAAAGGTGGAGGGACGTCAAGGATTTACCCCATAAGGTTGTTGGTGTGCAACGTACCAGCTTTGGTAATATTCTTACACATTTCTTCATGTTTTCACTAAAGTTGTCGAACTTAGTGCACCTTGTCTTGTACAAAGTCATGTTAACCTCTATCTCAATAGAGGTTTTATGATTGAACAGGGTCTCATCTTTTTAAGTAAACAGTTCCAAAGTCTCGAACAATATATTCAATTTAAATCATGTATATGTATATTTTTGCGTTTAATTCAGTCGATTTCAATATGTGGGCACTGCTCTGAGATCTGTTGTGGAGATCGTATTTCCAAATTTTCATTGGAAGCATGAAGGAATTCTTTAGTAGAGTGTGACAATGGTATTTGTTTCACTTCTGTAGATACATGGAGTTGTTCTCTAA
Organism: Bryoerythrophyllum caledonicum; assembly: GCA_963971425.1. NCBI lineage: Eukaryota > Viridiplantae > Streptophyta > Bryopsida > Pottiales > Pottiaceae > Bryoerythrophyllum > Bryoerythrophyllum caledonicum. The sequence continues at coordinate 9,018,306 of OZ020524.1, forward strand.
TAGGATTTGGAACCAAATCATACTATGAAACCTCAACACGCTACGCACAACCTTGCATGCCTCAAAACCTACACCATACCAGATGCAACCGGGGTTATCACACCACTTTTGCCCGCTGACCAGGCATTCTCAACATTGGATTTCATTATCACCATATATGAGTGGTGCGCATGCCCGGTTGCGTCTCAGTTGTACCATCCTCCTTGAAAACACGGTGCCACAACCACATTGAGCTAGCAACACAATACCTAGCTATGCAACTGTCGATAGCATACAAATGCAAATCATTTCAAGCATTGTATGTGCGCTCTAAGTAACACTCATCTCCAACAAACATGGAGAAACCGATGGTAGAATGTCATGGGTTAGAACAAGCACAACATCTAGCTACATAGTTCCTAGTCCTCATATCAAACTTTACAATTACGTACAAAAGCATGGGCAGTCATCTACATCCATACAAAGCGATGATATTCAACAGCAGAAAAGGTGGATTGGCTAATGTGACCTAGGTGAAAGGCTCCGACATCGTCACCAGAATTAGATACAATTTCATAAGATAAGGCTAGAAAAAGAACCACGTCTACTTACAGGATCTGGATTCTTACCTCAATCGCACATTCACACCATCATAGGACTCATGCAACATCTGAACTGTAGAGAACACAAAAGGATACGTCTCGCGCCCTAGAATTTTGCCCGGAAAATCAACCTCCCTCACTGCAATCGAAACTCACCTCAATAGTAACAACATCCAATTTGTTCTTGAAACCTATCCTGAAAACAAAAACAAATCCAAGCAACACATGTCCACTCACCAAGAGATGTGAAATCATAATAGCTGCATCCGTCAAAATACACCTTTGCAAAACATTCAAACAAAGACAATGCATTAGAATTCCAAACCCTAAAATCAATCAACCATAGAAATCCAACAGGTGCCAAATTCAACTCACTCCACCACACGCTAACTGCATTGTGCTCCTCACAACAGCACCATTCTGATGCCTCAGAGTGCAGCACCTCCTCACTCTCCCAAACCGCCACAAAATCATCCAAAATCCGCCATTCCTCAAACACCAAACCTGCAAACAAGTCGAAATCACTCTCATCGCTAAAACACGAAAGGAGCCGAAAACCAAGCAAACCACCGTCTCTCAAACCTGGACTCTGACACCAAGTGACTATGACCGAGGAGGAGAGCCACCTGGTAAGGCTTTATTGTTCCATGTTCATGGCTATGGAGAGTTGGAGCACGAACGAGTACATGACGTTCAATACGTCGAGAGGCGACGTGTGTTCGACAGCCGCAACGCGAGTGCGTTCTCCTTCGAGCGCACGTGGCCGGTTGCCAGCGAGCAAAACGTTTGCTTCGACACAGACGGGAAAGTGGCGCTCATGAGGATGATGCTCCGGAATGCACACTCCTATAAGAACTTTTGTTTTTTCTACAGACAGCGAATTAGTGGCGAAGATCATGACAGAGAGTGAAAGTGGGGATGGCCGTATTCTTCAGGGGTTTTGAGCTACGAGCCCGAGGTGGTGAGACCCAACTTCCCGAGGTCTGTGTAACTGTACGAGTTGCAACTTCAGCCCATGAAGGTCAGTTCCACCGCCCGGCGTCGGTGTCAAGTGCTACATGTCGTAGCGTGCAGGTCTGGAGGTTTCTGCTTGATATATTTCCGACTTTTATAATCCACCAATTTCGTGTTTTCCAGTGACACCACTCAAATATGGGTTGTTGAGGCCTTGCAAACTATTCGTCTTGCTAAAAGTGCCAGCCAATATTGGTGCAGAATGGTGTGGAAAAATATAAGTGAAACCAACACATGGGAGTTCAGAACACAAACACAAACAGAACATTAATAGTTGGGTCTTATGAAATCTCTCTCTGATGATCAATCGAGGAGTCTTTAAAGAAGGGTACCTCAACATCAAACCAGTCCTTGATAATGGGAAATGAACTTGTCCATTCAATCTAATGGTGGTGTGCCACCTCCATAGTTCTGGGAAGCACATTATTCTTCACGAAGGAGATGTCACGGAGGTATTATGCAATTCATATAATTACGATATGAGAAATCCCTTTCGGCTTGTCACAAATGAAAGGAAAATCTATTGCAAGAATGTAGTACAAAAATTGCCTAAGATATTGAGAGAAGTTGAATGTTGCATATTTAGAATCTTTAGCTAGTACTTTCATGATTCATCTTCACCTGGATTTTGTTATGATCAGTAGGACTTTAGAATGCTTGTTGAAGGTGCTGATTAGAGTCCAACCTATCATCCTCGTAACAAACTGATTTTGATCATCAAAGTGCAGCCTCATCACACTCAAAATTGTTTTCCTCTTGCAGGTGCACATTTTTTTATATGAATAGGTCAACGCTCTGTATGATGCAGTAGAATCTATTCAAGTATGGAAGGTGTAATCTCGAAGATTGGCAGCCAATCACAGTTGTGACAACATCACCAAATATGGGTCCATAATCAGCAGCTGAAATGCCAAAAAATGACATTACCTTCATGAAGAGCAATATGCTTCGTCAAGTAAGTTTTACTATCCGGACCCAGTCTGTACTCGGCAAGAAGAGCATGCATTCTCTCCTCCCCATTTATGTACAAAGCATATGGTATCATTCACACAAGAAAAAAAATGAAATCACACTACGAAATTACGGCAAGTACATGTGTTGTGTTCTAGGTACAAATGTTTACCACAAAAGCAAGTCCAGTGAGTCGACCCTGGTGTAAAGGATTTGCAAACAAAGGGCCACCAGTACATGTGCCACGTAGTCTATCATTGAAGCTGCACAAGCAAAGTTTACATTACCCTAAACCATATGTAATCATTTTGACAAATTCATGCTTCAAAAGGCAGAAATGGTATCAAACCGTTTAGAATTGCATCTAGAAAGTGGAAAGATATTAATATCCATAACTTGTAAATTAGTTGAAGAATTTAGTAGTTCACCTATCAATGCCACATCCGGCTAAATATCGTTGCACCGCATTCACACCGTGCGCATTCTTGGCCACTGCGCGGCGAGTAGCCAACGTTGATGCGGAGCAACGAGCAAGCGGGCGAAGACCAGGCGGCGTAACGTGGACATGAGCGCGGAGAGGAAGAGCGGCGGCGAGACAACAAGGAAGAGATGGAGGGGGAAACCCTACTCGAGCAGGGCAACGACACAATGGAAACATGTTCCCAGGGAGCGGTGGAACGTGGGGGACTTTGGACTTTGAGAAGCCAGATCTCGCGCCCTAGAGGCATATTGGGGCCCTGCCCAGCTTCTACCGAGACACACTTATACCTAAAGAATATGGTAATTTTGAAAGTGGCGCTTACGAGGATGCTGCTCCACAATGTGCACTTCTTCTTCAAGCTCGCTATTGTGCACAAACACATCGTGCAAAGATAACATCATGCCAACAGGTGAGAGTGTACAATTAGCAACAAACCCGGAGCAATAATGATTAAACTATCATTGTTGCCTCCGTAAACAATGAAAACAATAGTTTACGTGAAAAACTATCAACTACTCAACAACTAGGCTAGGAAAAAAGAAATAAATACCTAGACCACAACATTTAGTAATTGGTCTACAAAGATCCTTTTACTCGCCCCATTTGCCCATGCTAAAGCCCCTTTCACACTGGCGAACCACACAATTAACGTAAACTGGAGAAACGACCGATCATGAAAACCTTTGAAGTCCAGAGAAGTCGAGTCGAGCGATAGAAAGAACACTAACAGGCTGTATTGACAAAAGATAGGTCGGGTGCAATAAGAGCTCAATCATTAATCGCCTCCAACAAAAAAAATTAATGGTTAGACCTTGTCTATGCAGACTCTTAATGTGCTAAACACTATGGACACAACCATTGACCCATTGGTACTTCTAAAAGTGGTGGAGTTAGACATTCTAATGCCACCCCGTGAACACAAGTCACAAATGACCATCATGGCAGCCGGTTTGGCACTACCACACAACCGACATCGCAATCCAGCAGAGAGGTGAGAAAGACCAGGGTGTATTGTACCATCAATGTGTGGCAAATGGCAAGGTGTGCTATTGTGCGTGTGATCCTTCCATACCTTATCATCTCGACCCTCCAACGATAACACTCTTCAGTTCTTTACCTCACAAACTCGTACAATCACTTGTCCCGCCGTCACATCCAAGGTGGTGGGCGTTGCTTGCTGCAAATACACATAGTCTCCGAGCGTAAAATGCTGCACTTGCCGTCGGTAGCCTCCTCCTCGTATAGTAGTATATCGTAATGTATCCCGATGTTGAGCAATGGAGAGATTCTCCAATGCCATAGGCATCACCCGCTTGAACAAATCTGCACGTTGCTTATACACTTGAGCTCACATGTCTGGATTGTCCATGTTAACCAACACGATGTCAGCATCTGCCTGAATGGCCTTTGGTAATACTGAATGCCTTCCAAACAACAAGTAAGGAGAAAAAGACGCCAAGGATGTTTGCTTACTTAACCGGTAGCCCATGGCTATCCATGGTAGTTGCAAGTCTCAATCCTAGTGATGTCCTTTCTTCAAACTATACTTCCAAAATCCCCTCTTGGCAGTTTGCACCATGTGCTCTGTCAATCCATCCGCTTTGGAGTGATCCCTCAAAGTAGTGCAGTGATATATCATTGCTTGCTCACACAAAGTTTAAAATTCACCCAAAAACTCATGTCGTTGGTCTATGAGAACCTAGGTTGTCACATACATCTGATATCCGAGCTCTCAAACGTCTCGGACGTCCCGTCCATCCAGACGCGAGTAAATTGACGGTCACCCAATTTACCCTCGATCGCTCCCCGGTTGCCCTAAACTTATAGTGTTTAAAGTGATGAAGAAGGGGTTTACTCTTAAATGCCGAAGCAGCCAAAAAGTGGTTGTTCGGATGACATTTTGAGGATGATTATTGTTGTAAACGGTTGTTTCTCATCCAATTGTTCAAAGACAGTTCATTGAATGTGTAAGTATTAGATGCTGATGAAACTTGCCTCATTAAAGTAATCATGTTAAATCTAAAGAAGAAAATGTTTCTGACATGGATCTCAATGTAGTCTATACTAGAAACTTCTTATTCTAGCTCTAAATTTGAATTCGGGTCATTAAAATGATATTTTTTTATTCTTAGTTCAACTAATGAAGTGAGGTTTATGAAGTCTAGTTTCCATTATAGTTTGAAATTTAGAAAATTACTGAAAATTGGATAAGTTATCACAATTTGAACTTTGGGCCTATAACCGATTTTCTAATTTTTGCTGAGCACGGAAGTATTATTTACACCACAAGTTTTGTCCCACAATTCTTTTAGCATACTTAGAATATGATATGAAATTTCGTCACTTTTTCTTCAAAAAATCACAATAAATTCAAATTTTCCCAAAGAAATTTGAAGAAGAAGACCACCGGTCTCCGAAGGAGCCGGCGTGAATAAAGTGTCTGTTCGTTCCACTACTAAGACCATTCCCACCGGACAAGGAATTAGTAAGCTGGAACTACTTCACCCTTTCAAGGGTAGACACTATGTAACAAGTAGCCAAAAACACAAAGTAACCAATAAAAAGCAACAAGGAAAGAGGGAGGGGGAGGAGAGAAAGAGAAGAGGGAAAAATTGGGGAGGAGGGTGTGTTTCGCAATGTGAGGGGTTAAAGGTAAGGTAAAAATGGGGGGGTAGTTTTATGTAGGGTCTTGTGTATTGGGAAGGGCTTGGTTATTTTCAATTTTGCGTTTATGTAGAAGGATGGACATAGCATGTTGTATGGCAATGATGTTAATATTTTTGAAAGTGTTTGTAAGTGTATCAATAGGGATTTTGAAGGTATCTTCTAGGGTTTTTATAGATGGGATAAAGGTGGTGGCACGAGCGCCGGCTGTGATTACAATAAGGGAGTTTATTTTCCAACCGAGGGCAGTGATGTCATCAATAAGGGGTTGGTATTTATTGAATTTATTTTCAATTGTTTCTGGGGAGAATCTGTCATTATAGTATATCAATTCGATGAATTGAATGGTGTAGTCTTGGTTTATGTGGTCGAGTGGGGGGTCATTGTATGGTAGGCCTCTAACGTAGAGTATGTCCAGTTTGAGTCTAGCATTGCAGTGGCATCGTTGAGTTTGACATGTTCATGGGAGTAGCCATGGTGGAACTCTATTTTCTTGTGGGTTGTTATTAAATGTGCAGGCATGAATGAGGATAAAACATCTCGATTTGTTATGGGAGGTGATTAATTTCCGAATTTCCCATAAGGCTTTGTTATGTCTTTTGACAATTAGGGAGTGGATGTGGTGGTTATGACATTTAAGTAAAACATGTAGCCATGTGTCTGGATTCGTGGAAGTGCATATTGGGCATGTTATGGATGGGAATCTTTCTATTCCAAAGAAGAGTTGTTTTTGGGCATTTCCCATGTATTAACCGGTACGGAATTTGACGAGGCATGTTATTTGTGAGTCGGTGATGATGGAGTTTTTCGAGAAATTTGTAGAGAGTTCATTGTCTATGTTGTTGTTACTAGTCCACTTTTCTATGTTGGGGAGGTTATCTGAGATTGTGTCAAGGTTGTTATATAGGTCTTGTTTTTTGAGGTGTTTTACTATTTGCTCAAGAATCTAACCCGGCCTTTATCGGGGGTGTCTTCTTTGGAGGGCCGGTCTTCTTTTTGGAAGTAGTATGGGGTGGCGTGGGCGTGTTCGTGTGGATCTTTGGCATTTTTGTGTGATTTTTCACGGCCCTCTTTTGCTAGTTTATCCACTTGTTTGTTCCCAACAATATCAGCATGGGCTCGGACTTTGTGGAGGGTTGTGATTTGTCTTCTTTTTAGTATCATTTAGACCATTGATTCTAGTATGATTTGGTCAGGGTGGCTATTGTGGAGGGTAGGGTGTGTTATTTGGGTATTTAATAAGTATAGTGCGTTAATGCAGTCTGTGAATATGTGCGCTCGTTCATTGTTGTATTTTGTTGTGACAATTTCCAATGTTTTGTAGATGGCCATGAGTTGTGCTTTGAGGATGTTTTCTAGGCCATGAAGTCTTTTGGCTAATTTAATTTCTTTAATAGGTTTGTGTATGCCATAGCGAGCTTTTTCTTTGCGCCAGTTTCCTGGGCTAACATATTCAGGTGGTTTGAAGGAGCCATCAGTATAGTAACAATATGCCGGGTCAAATTTTGGTGAGGTTAGAGTTTGGTAGTTTGGGAGGGGTGGAGGTGTTACAAGGTAATCTAATGTATTATTGATGTAGTTTAGTTTTGACCATTTTTTGCTTTGGTTTACGGGGGTTTGTATACTTGATGTTGGGGCCATTTTTGTGTATAGGCAGTGTATGTTTAGAGAGTTTGCTATGGAGGTGAGTTCGGCAAGTTGTTCTAGGGTGCCAAGGGTTTGGTTTTGGTGGTGGACACATATTATTTGTAATGTAGATGGTTCAATCCGTGGCTTTTTTAGTTCGGGTGGAATAGTGGGTTCTTCGTATGGGATTGAGTCTGCTTCGAATAGTGCAATGATATGTGAGTCTGGGAATGGATTTGATTGTTGGTTAAAGTTTTGGTACCAATTTTTGTCCGGTGTGATAATGAGTGTGGATGTGTGGTGTAGGTCATTTTGGCAGCAAGGCGGGCCCAGTGTAATGCTTGTTGAGTTTCCTCCTTGTTATGAGGGTGAGCTATACCCTTACCGACCCATTTATAGTCAAAGGCCTTTCCCAAGGAGCCAAATATTTTGTTTCTTTCAAAGGGGGAATAGAATTTTTTAATTTGGTGGAACATGTGACGGGGGAAGAGAAATATGATTGTTCATTATTGAAGGATGAGATTAATGAGTCTAGAATGAGTGTGGGTATTGTATATTGTGCGCTTTTGAGGGGATTATTTTTTGGGTTGCAATATTTATATCTTTGGTATAGCCAAATTAGTTCGGTTTCAAATGGTTGGGTTGTTGGTTCGATATTTGTAGGAGTTTGTAGTTTCAAATTGTATTGGTTCTTGTGGAGCCAAAATAACAAAAATAAATTTTTTTTCAAAAAATTAAGTGTAAAAAGGGTTGTAGATATATAGAGAATTAGATAATTAATGATTAAGTTTACACTAAGTAGTTAATTACTTAAAAAGTACCTATTCATATCCAAAAATAAGGAAATAATGGGAAAAGGGTTGAACTCGCACCCTTTGGGTAGGGTGTACCTCTTCATAAATAGATATGAATAGATGTGAGGATTTCGTGGATTTAATCTTAATGGTTAATTCTAGGGAAAACCTCTTGCCAAGAGGTGTACCTCTTGGATGTAGAGTAGAATGACTAGCTTGAATTTTTAGCATTCTTGGCCATTACCATAGCAATTCCTTGGAGGAAGATTGGAGTGAGCCCTAGCTTTAGGTGAAAAAGCTAACTGATGATTCATAATGTTGTAAGAGTATTTAATTATATATATATAATTATTATTGAATTTGCATATGTAGAGTCTTGTGTGTGGCTTGAGTCATATGTATAATTGCAATAATATGTGATCTTCATTGAATAAATTTGAAATTGTGTTGTGTAAATGCAATTGTATGCATTAGGTATTAATTGTGGATAAAATTCCTATGCATGAATGCATTATACATTTATTCTTCATAGAATAAGTTAGGGAAATACCCTAACTATAATGCATATGGAGTGTGGTTCATAAGTACTTAATAGGATCTCAAGTGTGAGTGTGCATAACTTGAGAATCTTAAGAATAAGAATGGAGTTCTTATTCATGATTAATGCAATTTATGCAATAAACATCAAGAGTGGCATACCTTGATGCATGGCAAAGAGTGTCATATGCATACATATAATTAGCATTAAGTCTAGCCTTAACGGAAGGGATTCTTTAAGGTAGGCTAATTTGTGAGCATTTAAAGAGACTATCATAAGAGAATAAGTAAGGAACAAATCCTTAAGGAAGACTTAAAAAAGAGTATAGAAATTTAAGAATCTTAAAATCCAAGATTGGATAACATAAGTTTATGAAGATTGAGACCTTAAGTACCAGGAGACCTTTAAGTTTAAGGGCTAGGACCTAAAGGTTGTATGGGCGAGAGCAGGGGACAACATTTGCATTGTATAAGATGCACTCCCTATTTTGGCAGTCTTAAATCGGAAACTTAAGAACACGGCCACGCTGATTTGGTTTAAACTGTGCGGATTCTTAAATGATCAGTTCGAAGTAAGAGTGTGAGTGCTTAAGAACCTTAAGACCAGAGGTTGTGTCCTTAAGAACATGGAGTCGACCATGAGTGAAGACTTAAGTAATAGTCATATATCTTAAAGACTAAGTGTTACGGCTTATAGAGGATAAATGTAAGTGTAGAATACCGTTTGTCTTAAAGAATTAAATATGGATGAGTGAACTTAAGTGGAGGCTTAAGAGGTGAACTCCTTAAGACTTAAGTTAACTTATATGTGTGATTTTTGAGACTAACCTTTGTATTAAGAACGTGATCACGTGGACCGAGTGGACGGACGTGAAAAGTGGATCGAATTGCATGAGGTAAGACTTTGAATTCTTAAAGGATGTAATTAAGGAACCAATGCAATGAGACTTAATGGAATCTTCCATTAGCCCAACGTAGCATATGTAATGAAGTTAGTGGCACAAGCACAATCTTAAAAGGACTAATGTTCCTTCTTAAGGCACGAGAGATCCTTTGGGGTTATACTTTGTGGGTGGATCCCTTAAGAGTGATGCTAAGAGCCCTATTTTCTAAAATACAAAAAGATAACCTTAAGAATTAACCGAGAAGATAGCTTTAACTACACAATTAAGCTTCAATTGCTTAAAACTAGGCGTATGATCATCCCCGTAACAAATCCTAAGAGGTGTGGGTAAAGTTGGGTGTTTTTTTGGAGTGGTAAAATATCACTCTACAGTTCCATAGCCATTAGAGTCTAATACTGGAAATAGTATATAAATGTCGGCCATTTTCTTCATATAGATGGGCTTGTATGTTCTCTATTTTAATTATGTTTGAGAATGTGAGAATGTCGTTTTCGGGGTTACATTCCGTTGTATAGATGTTTAGGAGAGGGTCGCTTATGGGTAAAGTTACAGATCTTGAGTCTTGTAGTTGTTCTTGGAGGTGGTGGGCTTGAATGATTTCCAAGTAGAATTTATTTTTAATTTTTTGATAGTATTGTTTTAATTTTACGGTGTTATATGTGGAGGTATTAAGGTCGTGTCTTGGGAAGAGGTTTCTTTGAGGCATCCATTTGTTGAATATATTGTTGTTGTGTTGCCATTGGCATAAATATCTTGTATAGGTATTTTGTATATTGTTGGTAGATTCTAGATGTTGTATATGTTTATGGTGTATGATGTTATTAATAGGGTATATGGTAGGATTTTTGGGGATATATGTTGGGGGACGGGGGTGATATGGGTGTGATGTGTTGGGAGGATGGATTGGTGGTAGGATAGTTCTTGGGAGGATGTTGTTGTTGATGGTAATGAATGGGTCTAGGAGTATGTTGGAGTATGGGTGTGTGTCGCAAGGGGTATCACATGTAGAAGGGCATGTTGGGTGGCAAAAAAGTTGATTGGCAACTTTTAGGGCGCTTTGGATTAGTTTGGATGGGGTGAAGTGGAAGATTTTGAAATCCTCATTATTCATGATGTGTGTGCCGTTTGACAAAGTAATTTGTTTTAATTCGAAAATATTTTTTGAGAGGAGCTTTTGTAGAAGTTTTGGGAGAGTTGGGCGTTGAGTGTGTTATGGTTCCGTGTTTCTTGACGCCATAATACTTCTAATGGTGTTAAATCAAAGAGGAAATTTGGAAGTGTACTCTTAAGGTGAACTTTGGCTACATGTTTTAATAAGAAAAATGTACGAGTTATTGGTGATCTTATACAATCCGTTTTTTTAAATTCTAGGTATATTTTCGGCCCCTCCATATTGAGCAAGTACATATTGAGTTAATCCATTATATATTTTTCCGAGCCTACCTTTGTCATTTAGGGCATTTTGTAGTTGTTCCCCTATACATCTAAGATAGGCATTTTTTAGGGAGAAAGCTTCGAGTCCAAATAGGTTATGTAGGAGTTGGTTTATTGTGTTTGACATGCATTTTGGTATACCACAGATGGTTTTTTGTATGGCTATAATCTTTTCATCAAGTTTTTTGATAGCTGGCATAGAATATGGTACAACATAGAAGGTGTATGCTACTCTTGGGCGTATCACGGTGTCAACCATTTTAATTTTTTGTTTCATAGTGGCCGGACATGTTGTTAGTTCTTTGCATTGTTTAATGAGTTTTGTGGTTGTATTGTGAATTTGGATTTTCCATTTTAGAGAGGGAACAAGATTTGTGCCTAGGTATACATATGGTTCATTTTGGTGTAGTATGGAGATTGGCTGGCCACGGTAGTTGATGTTAGAAGCTTGCATTAGGGCTTTAAATGTAATTGTATTCATTTTGGATTTGTTTGGACATCCAATAGCAACACATTTTGGGATGCCTACGTCCATACCAGTCCATTTGCAATATCTATCTATTTTACCAATTTGTGTTTGTAATGATTTTACTTTGTTACTTATGGTGGCAAGGTCATCGGTGTAGGCGGCGGAATTTATAGTGATTTGTGATGTACCAAAAGTGTATCCACTATTGCCTCGTTCTAGCCATCTAAGTAGTGATTCTAAAAAAATAATGAATAGGTATGGACTAAGGGTATCTCCTTGTATGGTCCCTCTATGAATGGGGATAGGCTTAGTCTTTCCAAAGTGTTTACCGGTGTAGTAAGTAGATGACTGGGAGTAGATATTTCCAATTAGTGTAGTTGCATCTTTTGGGTACCAAATGTCAGCCATTATCGCTAATAGTTGAGCGTGGTCTATAGAGCCAAAGGCGTTTTTGAAGTCAACATATAAAATATATATGTCTTTGCTTGTGAATTGTGCATCTTCTAATGCCGCTATTATGGTTTGTATTTGTCTAGAGGTACTTCTCTTTGCTCTAAATCCTTCTTGGCTATCGTGTAGGATTTTGAACTTTTCACCATATGAGGATAGTATTGAGATGAGTGTACTAGTGTATAGTTTATATATTGTGTTGGCTAATGCAATTGGTCGATGATTTGAGAGTATTGAAGGATCTCTTTTTCTATATAGTAAAATTGTTGCATTTGTTTTCCATGAGTCTGGTATTTGCTTTTGTTTGTAGCAGTGAGAGAAGAATAGAAATAGTAATTTATGAAACCTAGAGGGCATGTTTTTGAGTATTGAATTCGGTATACGGTCTGGCCGTGGGCTTTGTTATTTCCGAGGTTGCGCAGACATGTGTCGTATATGGTTCTATTGAAGTATGTGTGTAATGGAGTTTGAGGTTCGCCTCTTTTATTTAAGGTAAATACATCTAGATCATGCCATGGGTATTGGCGTACTGCGCATGTGCATTTGATTGGGTGTTGTGGTTGGTAGTTGCATGTTGGTACTGTGGGTCTATTATTTGTTGTCTGTTTGGTAATATTTTATTTGCAATGTCTTTCAGGCTAGTTAGAATGTTATTATATTGGTCTGTGATGCAATCTAGTGGTGGAGATTCTAGTTTTTTAAAAACTTTTCTATTCATTTTCTTAGGGCTAGTTTCGTATAATTGTTTGTATTTTGAGATGGATTTTTTAATATTATCTTTTGAGTATTTTGTAGTTACTTTCCGGGCTTGTATGTTGGCATTTTTTGCGATTAGTGAAATGTCTTTTATCCATGTATCATGGGGTAGGTCCGGGGGAGGTGAGGCAGGGATTTGGGTATGGTACAAAGTTGATAATTCGTTACTGTATATGGGGTGGTTATGCCATTGTGGGTTATTTTTTACGATTCTAATAGTTTTTCGTATTATATGGTATGTAGCTAGGTGTTGTTTCCATGTTTTAGAAAGTTTGCGGGGTAAATAACCGCCTTGTTGTGATGTTTGGTTTGTCATTTTTGGTATTGGTTGAGCTTTACAAGTTTGTTCCAATGTATCGGAGATATTATTGATGAGTGTATCTAGGATGTGACATGTTTCGTGCCATTGTGTTTGAGAGAGTTGGTTGTTATTTTCAAGGATGTTTATGAGAGAGTCAATTTGTATGGAGATTTTTTCAAAGAACTTTGTGTTGAATTTTTCTAAGTTATCTTTTGGGATGGGGTTTAGGATTTTTATATTATCATTGTTTGTGATTATAGGGGTACGACTAGTTAATATGTTATTTGGGATGTGGAGTTGTATAGGCAAATGATCCGAGTTGAGAATAGTGTCTTTGTTTGTTGTAGAGGTGTATTGTGTAGTATTGTTTGTATTTATATAAAAGCCGTCTATTAGGCTCCAGTCATTGTAGTTATATCCGCCTTGTCTGAAGTATTGTGTATCAGTATTTATGTATGTGAAGTTAGATTTTTTGTGAAGTGGCGCCATTGATAGTCTATGGTTTGAGGGGGGGTGTTATGGTTTCCGTTTTTTCGACCGATTAAAGCTATGTCTCTGTTGAAGTCTCCACATAACATGTAAGTGTGATTAGGATTATTATTTATTTGAGATGTAATATTGTTTTGTATGTCTATAGTAAATCTAGTATCTTCGAGATGGGAGGGCATATACATGTGAAAGATTAACCATGGTTTTGATTAGCAATTTTAATTATTTGAAGGTAGGGGGATATGTGCATCGGAGTAGGAATTTTTTTAATGTTGCCCGGGAAAGCGTACTTTTTGTGTATTAGTGTGAAGAGGCCACCGCGGCCTGGTGTGTATGGTCTGCGTTGTTGGATGCATCTTTTTAGTGCATGTGTGTTATTAAAAATAAGTTTGTAGTCTTGAAATATGTTTTGTATGTATTTTGTAGAATTTGTGGCTGATATTTTTGTTTCTTGTATAACTATGACGGCCGGTGGTGTGTTTGTATATGTGACCAAGGCTTGTAGGCTAGGGAGAGCGGTGTTTAGAGATGAAGCATTCCATGTAATTATGTTTGTGTTTTCATTGTTTGAACTAATATTTTGGTTCTGTGGAGGAAGGTAAGAGGGTGGAGAGGGCGGATGGGTATATTCTAGTATGGGGTCGAAACATTTTAGTGACTCATTAATTAGTTTGTTAGGAAGGTAAGGAGATTTTTGTTTGATTGTATTGTTTGAAGGTGGTATGGTTTGACTATGTAAATAGTCGTACAATTCTTTATGTATAGAGTTTCTATGGTTTATGATACTTATGTTTTCTTCAAGAAATTTTGTATAAGGGTGTGGGGAATGAATATGTCTTTTGGGTGGATTTTGTAAGTTTGATAAGGTTTGTAATAGTGTGTTAGTCCATGTAATTATATTGTCTACCCTCGAGAGGGGGAAGTAGTTCCATACTACTAATTCCTTGCCTGGTGGGCATGGTCTTAGTGGTGGAACGAACATACACTTCATTCACACCGGTTCCCTCCGGGAACCGGTGTTCTTCTTCTGTAATTATATTTGGGTTTTGTAGATTTAAAAGATGGTTACATTTGTCTATGTTTGGGTGGGTGGTAATTACTAGGGCATATAAAATACGTGTTGGTGGATGCGTATTTTTTTGTTGTATATATTGGGCAATGTTTGGGTGTGTTGTGTTATGTAGTTGATGTAATATATGTGTGGATTTTAAAAGTGAGGCAAATGTTTGAGCAATGTGTTTGTATTCCAGCTGTAGTTTTATGGTACTTGGTATAAAGTATATTTTGGCGTTTTCTTATGTGTTGTGGGATGTCTTTTTAGTACATTAGGCATGGGTCCCGAGTTGGTTTCTATATCTCCACTTAGTATTAATAGGGTTTTATAGTGTAAGGGTTTAATATGTTGTTTTTGGTTTATTGGTTTGTGTATATATTTTGGATATTTTCTTGTTTTTATGTTTTTGGTTATAGTATTTTTGTTTATGTATGTGTATATGTTTTTGTTTGTGGGACTTGTTGTGATTTTGTTCATGCTTGTGATTTTGAGTGTTATATTTGGATGTGTATTTTTGATGGTGTTTGTGTGGACTTGTGCATAGTTTTTTAGATATGGTTTTGTGTGTGTCTTTGAGGTTGTATATAAGTGGGTTTTAGTTTGCGAGTGTGGATGTGTGGGTGTGTGTATATGTATGTGTGTGTGTTTGTGTGTATTTGTGGAATTATTTTGTGTGTTTGTATATGTGTGCGAGTGTGTGGATGTTTGTGTGTTTGTCTTGATGTGTTTGTATGTGTGTATGTATGTGAGTGTGTATGCAATTGTTTTTGTTTGTTTATGTGAGTGTATATGTGAGAGTGAGGTATGTACTTGTATGGGTGTGTATTCGTATGTTCGTTTGTGTGTGATTGTCGGTGTGTTTATGTATGAATCTGTGTGTATTTTTGTATTTGTATTTATGTGAATGTATGTATGTGAGTTTGTATGTATGTATGTATGTATGTATGTATGCCTGTAGATATAAGTGTATGTATGACTATATATATATGTATACGTATGTATTTGTGTGTGTCATGGTCCAAGTGTGTAGTATACTATAATTGTATTGAGTATATTGAGAAGTACAATATTGGTATAACATACTTTTATACTTGTATAGTACTAATAACTTATGGTGTAGATTACTTTGACTAGTGTCATGATAAGTATATTTTACCGTGTGGTCTTTGGTCTTCACATGTTTGACGGTGTGTCTTCAATTTGTCTTGGTTTGACTCTTCCTTTGATGGCTCTCATGGCTTCAATGGTGGCTGGCATGGAGTTTTGTATGCTTTCCATTTGTGCAACAAGTTCTTCATGCAGCTTGTCCGTGTATTCTCTATTATCTCTTCTCATCTTCTTGTTGTTCTCTTCCAATGCATCTTCTAGGTCTTTCTTCGTGACGTTGGTGTTGGTGGAAGTGGGGGTGTCTTGAATTTTGAATGTTGCAACGGTGTTAACCATGGCGGTGTTGATATCATTGAACCCAAAACTTTCGACTTGTTGTTGAGTTGGAGGTTCCACTCCTTCCACACTCCTCCTGTGTGGGCCAAAGTCCACGTGGTTTCCTCCAATTTTGATTGTCTTCTTCACAAACTTCCTATACACGATAGGGTTAGTACATTCTAAATTTGCACTCCCATTATGCCTTTCACCATTCTCTTTATGAAACCATATGTTTTTAGTGTTATCATTTCCTAGGACTTTGTATATGGCATTAGTCGTGTCAAGAACACTCATAAAAATGGGCAAAGGCGATAGGGTGAGAGTGCGGGCATCTTTTTTTGCCTTTGCTTTGGGTGTCATACGGCCCCTAGTGAAGGTTTTCTTCGCTTGAAGGACTTCGTGTTGAGTTGTAACATGGTGGAGTTGAATCTTCAAGGCTTGTTGCGGGGTGGTGGTGGAGACGAAGGTATGAGGATCACTCACAACCTTTTGCACTCCGGTGATTTTGAAGTCTTGGCCATGGTTGAAGCTACTATGGAGGATATCCATGAATAGTTGGTGTCGTACCACGAATTTTCAATTTTTTTTAGTTAGAGGGTTGATTATGATAAACTTTGATTTGTTAGTTAGATTCCAAAGTTAATACTACCCTAAAGTAGTTTGATACTTAGACTAGAGTTCGAGAATAATCCAGGTTATTTTAAAACCGTAGATAGGAGAAAAGGAGCCCGGAGGCTGCTTCCAATACCCGAGCCCGGAGGCTGCTGCCAACACCCGAGCTCGGAGCCCGAGCCCCAGGAAAACCGAAGCCCAGAACCCGAGCCCCAGTCCAGCACCAGCCAAGAGTCCCGAGACAGGCCAACCAAACGAGGCCCGGACCACCCAACCCAAGCCCGGAATGCCAAGTCCATCAAGACGGGCCAGAGCCAACCACGAACAGTAGCCAATCTCCAGCCCGCAGGTGGCCCCAATCTTGCTGGAAAGCGAAGAGCAAGCTGGAAAGCGAAATGCAAGTTGGAGAGCAGGGAACGAACTTGGAGCCTTTGGTTGAAACTTGTGCGCATCTTCTTCGGATGAAGCCAACTACTTAACCGGTCTCCCTGGGTCTCTTCATCACAGCAGATCTAGCAAGAGAGAAGGTCGTGTAGGACTAGGTGATCAAGGCAGAGGCGAAGCCCGGAGGTCACGAGAAGACGAGCTGAGCCCGGAAGTCACGAGAATAGGAGTTGATCCCGGAGGTCACGAGAAGACGAGTTGAGTCCGGAAGTCACGAGAAGACGAGCTGAGCCCGGAGGTCACGAGAAGACGAGTTGAGCCCGGAAGTCACGAGAAGACGAGCTGAGCCCGAAGATCACGAGAAGAAAAGCTGAGTCCAAAGATAACAAGAAGACGAGCTGAGCAGGGGTGAGTGAGAGAGTGCACGAAAACTGGAGCTCGAGAGGGGAGCGCACTAGAGCGTGGAAGCTAGAGCCGGATCAACACGAGGAGCCTGTCGCTCGGAGATCCAGTAGAGCTCAAGCCCGGAGAATTCTACAACTCGAGGCAACGGAGGAGGAGTGTTGTGCAAGGACAACCCGGAGCTAGAGCCCGGATCGACCCAAGGAGCCTACAGTTCGGAGGTCCGAGGGAACTCAAGTTTGGAGGAGCCTGTGCAGGATCGAGCCCGGATCCTACAGCCCGGAGGTACGGTGTTGAACGATACAAGATCTTTTGTGCAGGTACGGCCTCGAGCCAGAAGTACGAAGATCAACACGAGGAAGACTGAAAGTCAAGCCTGGAGCGTACAAGTCGGGGAGCACGGTGCTCAAGCCTGGAGGAATGTTGTGCAGGGTCAAGCCTAGAGTCGGAGGGACTAAGAGGTAAGGGGGACCTTGTCCAGTTAAAGTCTGGAGAGTGGAGAGGGGCGAGCTTCCCGGAGGCAGTCAATAGAGTCATGGCGTCTTCCAACCCAATAATGCTCTCGGTTAAAGCCAATTCACCCACCATCCCCAAGGATCCCCTTGAGCTTACCGAACTCAAGGAGGACCTCCTTTGCATGGGATGTCTCTCCCTCCTCGACTTTTGTTGGAGTTTCTGCATCGAGTCTAGCGTGCAAGAACTAAGGCAAGACCCATTACCGGGACCGGAGGGTGACAGTATCCGGGCTTGCCCAGGCCGGTGGACTATGGGAAAGTGGCAGGAGGTGTACGAGTTTCCCCGGCAGGATGTAGGATGGACGAGTTTGAAGAAGGAGGAGTATGGCAAAGGACGATTCAGCACCAAGGACTCCAAGAATGGTTATGGTCTGAAGGATTGCATAGACTCTCGAGCCCGACGGGTCTTTGCATTTCTCATACCCATTCTACACCCTAAAAAATCCACGCGAGTCACCATGACTCTTGTCAACACCGTGTACGGATCGTATTTAGGAGAGGGTGGTAAAGTGGACCATCATCGTGAAGGACGTGGTACTCCGGTTGACAAAGAGTGTTAGCAATGCCAAACGCTCCCCTCTTTGCCCCTTCTTGATCCACCTCTATCATCACTTTAAGGAAACAACGCCAGAGGATACGACGGCGTACGGGACTCGTGTGATGATGAAGAAGTTCCAAGGGACCGAATCAGAGTTCGAATCCAGCTCTGAAGGAGGCAACACTTCCTCCCCATTAGAAGAAGAGGCACCTCCACCCCCCAAGCGTCAGCGAAAGAGAGAGGAAGGAGCCCTTCCACTCGTACCCGAGCCGCACTCTGCGCAGTAGTTACCGGACCCGCCCACCTCGGAGACAAGACATACCAGGCATCCAAGTTAATTGAGGCCCTTCGTGTGTACGTAGAAGACACAAACAAGACATTGGCACATGTGAGCAGCTTGGTGGGCAACCCACCCATCCAAGGACTAGTCACTGCAATCAAAGAGCGTATAGGAGGAGCGAGTGACCTCCGTAGTATGGAGCAGAGGGTCCACCTGTTCACCCTTGAGATGACCAAGATGAAGAGTAGGGCCTTGGAGGCAGAGAAGAGGCAGAAGGAGGCTCTTCTCCAAGCCTATGCCTCTGCGGAGGCATTACAGCGAGTGGAGGGTGCTCTACACCTACCTGCAGATGTTGTACTCAAGGCTCGGATGTTCGATGCTAGGTTGGAGAGAGATGACCACGTTTCGAGCAAGAGGGTGATCGCATTCGTGATGGAGCAAACCGTGAAGGTTGAGGAGGCTTATGCCAGCATGAGATTATTGGTAATCAACCTCACACACATCTTACCCAAGTTTGTGGATGACTCCGACAGCTCAAGCAAGGACGGAAATTTGGACTCCGACACGGAAGATCGCGGCACGGGCAGCAACAAGGGGAAGACTGTGGTGGATCTTGACAGTCCAACCCCACTCGTACGACCTGCAAGTGTTCTTGCAAGACCATCTCCTTCAGAAATCACCACCCAGACACAGAGTGGTTGGAAGGAGAGCTCCGATCAAAGGGTGGAACCTCCCCATTTGATCTGTCATCGCCAGCCACCCCGCACCAACACCGTTCGCTCTGCACTAGTTAGGGTCCCATTATCGAGTGTCTTTCTTCCTAGAAAGACTACCAGTGAGAGTTCTTCTCACTGGCACCTCCCGGTCCTTACATCCGGCCCGGATATCATGACGACTCCGAACTAGGTACCGATTCTTCCAGCTCGGTCCGAGTTCTATCCAGTTCCTGTTTCCTTATTAGTTACCTCCATCAGGACGGGTACCACTTTCTCTACAAGAGAAACCATGCCCAGTTCGTTTGCCACTCCGACTCGGCTTGCGGATATCACCTTGGCACCCTTGATGACACTTGCCACAGCCGCACCCACCCCTTCTTCAAGTCGGAGCTTCAAGAAGCATAGAAGAAAGGAGAAGAAGAAGAGACTTGAGGAATTGGCTCAGGGTAGGTAGAACTCTATGTCTGTAGGGTAAGGATCTTGGTTCATAGGTCACTGTTCATTCCAGAATTGGGCCCCCGGTTGACTTTGGTTTTGACTTAGTTTTGCCTTGGGATTTGTGTAATAAGTTACCTTCTGACGGTGCACGTCGTAGGGAGTGGCAGCCACCGCCGCCAAGAGTAGTTAATGCGCCGTTTTAGTGAGAAGGTATCGTTTGCTTTGGACGGTAGTATGTGTTTGTTGCAGTATAAGAGAGGAGTCTAGGGGCATCTCTCTTCACTGCTTGATGTGTGTATTCGCTTTCAGTTTAATTCTAAACCTACGCTCTCAGAAAACCCTAGATGGTTGGAGAGCTCGGATTCCATACATCATTGTGAGTGCCATTTCAAGTAGTCCACTCCTCAAATCCGTACTAACTATCAACTCATTGTTTCCTTGTTCCATCAAGTAGAGTTAGTCCGGGTGGATGGGAATAATAGGTGAGGTGGGGAGATAGTTAGTGGGGGTGTGACTCTAACTCTAAACACTTACAAGTGTTTCCTTGTTCCATCAAGTAGATTAGATCGTGTGGGTGGGAATAACAGGTGAGGTTGCAAGTGTCTAGGGAACGACGAGGGGGGAGTGACGGATGTGTAAGGGTCCTAGCGAGTCTTGAGTGACCTTCGGGCAACCGATTGGTGTCGGTTGTGACGGCTCGGGTTGACCCCTGAAACATCCTACCTCCAGCCACATCGGATGTAGAGGGAGACTGAGAGGAGGACGGATAGTGGGCGGGTAGGCCCCTTGCTCACTTACATTACGCCACTCACAGTTTCGGAAACACGGGTCTAACACCCCTTCGGGAAGATCTCAGTGACGCCAGAACCATCCAAACGAGTGAGTAGAGTTAGAAGGAGAGAATGGGAGGAAGAGTCTCTGTTACTTGTGTCAAACACTAAAATCTCTGTGAGTCCTCGGATCATCGTCCGTGGTGATAAAGACCCCTGCCGGGTACGCATGTATTTTGGATGTCTATATTGTGCATAGGTGTAACTATAAGCCCCAGATCTAATCTAAAGTTTGAGTATTAAACGTCCTTCCTACATGTGCGAGGTAGGATGTACGAGGTAGGACGTACGAGGAGACAACACGCGTACAAAGAGCGGAGTAATTGGTGTAATTAACTTCCAGGCTTTGTGATCTAAACCTTTATTCCCTCTTTTCTTTTGATGTATCTATTATATATTTGACATTGCATAGATTTTGGTTTGTGGTTAGTCGTTGTAGTTCTCGGTGACTCTCTGTGGGAACGATTACCTTAAGGGTATCTTTGTGTTAAGATGTGAATACTTGCCAACTCGTACTACGATAGTTGGTGAGCCGGGATACCTATCAATGAGTCACTTCTAATACACACGGATGGGTTTGTAGGATTAGCCGTATGGTGATAGGTCTTGCATACTTTACCAATGACCTTATGATTGTCTAGCAAAAGTATGAAAGGCCTAAGGCCTTTGAGCAACATGAGACCATCCGTGTCGGGATTAAGTAGGTGTAGTTTAAACATCCCCGTCCATACTCCTTTCTGACCTCCTCTTTTGACACTATGACATTGAATATAGATTGGGTCAATTAGACTTGTGCCTAGTTTAATGTCCATTAATTCTAGTCTTCTAGTTATGATGTTGTATACATCATCATGCAACATAAAATTGATGGGAGGTTCGAAGAAAATTGCAACATGGAAGCCCAAGGCCAAACTTGTGGCCTCGTTGATCTTGATGTCTAGTGGGATTTGGATGATGTTGTAGTGTTGCTCTTGTGCTTGTTTCCTCTTGCATCGGTATAGGAGTTGGGGGATCCGTGGGAATGCCACTCTAGCTTCCATTGCTTGCTTGGCTTCGTTGGCTTTGAAACCTCTAGACATCATTATTTCTGTTGTTTCGTCACTTGTAGGGGCTTCCACTCCTTCTATTGCGATGCGCTCCATGGCTTCAAAACCTAGCCATAGATTCAGGTTTGTAGTTAGTGGCAATGATTTAGTGGACTTACCTTTGTCTTCTTGGGCGTTCTTACTCTTCTTACTGCTCCTGGTTTCTTCTGTGTTTTTTCTCGAACCTTTCTCTTTTGAGGTTGTTACTTTGTGCACAGCCACATTGTCAACGTCCATCTCTTCATCAAATATAATACCTCTTCTGCTACTCATGATTAGATTGTTCTTTTGGTGTGAAAAAAAATTGAATGAGGAGTTTGAAGGGACTTACCTAGAGCCAAGAAAGAGAGTCGATGTGGACTCATGGTGATTTGATGTGGACTTCAGCACATGTAGGCTGCTCACCTTTGGCGGCCTTGAATGATGGTTTGGGCAATCCTCTCCTAGTGAGTGGAGAGGCTCTGAGTATAAAATGGGGCGCTTGGGCTTTTGGTGCACTCAATGCTCTCCTCGCGAGAGCCTATCCGCGCCTAGAGACTTCTGGGCAGCAGCTCTCGATAGTATCTCTAGTCTGCTCCCAGCCCGAAGCAAGGTGCTAGGTCCCGGACCCTTGTCCAACAACCGTCCTTGAGAGTACGGGCTCTTGTATATCAGCTCTGTGCGAGAGCTGCTCCTGTTCTTCCCTGTGGGTGCTTGGGTTCCTATTCGCCGAAAAAATTGTTGTTTGTGACCCTCGTCTGGGGGCTTCCAGTCTATGGCAATTCGAGAGATCACCTCTCTCGTCCCTGCAGGTTCTGATTAGTTGTGGTGTGGAGCGTGGACTTACCTTTGTGGTCTTGATTACTGTGATTGAATTGGGTGGCGATGTTGTTTGTTGGTTTCCCTTGTGTTGGTCGATGTAGAGTTTTCTTCTGTGTGATGCCTTCGGTGGGGGGCGTGGGAGCTATCTTTCTGTTGCACTCTTGGCGGAGACTTTTGTATCTTGTTTATGTTGCTAGGGTTTGGTATTGACCTTTGTTGTCTAGTCTTGTTGTTTTGATGGCGGGTGTCGTGTCTTGTATGAGATGTCTAAATTGGTGGAGTTACGCACATGTTCTGTAGTCTTGAGGTCAATGTCGTACAACACGTTGAGGGAGCAGATCTTTGTAATTTTACGGGGGTGGTCTTCAGTCCAGTCGTTGGTGTCTTGTTGAGTATCAAGGGGACAGAATCGGTCGAGTGTTTAACGTTGAGAGGGCAGGCCTTCAGTCGAGTGGTCGAGTTTCTGCATCTATTCGAGAGGGTGGATCTTGGAGTGTCGAGTTGAGTCCCTGTTATTATGTTGTATCCTTGGGTCGTTGGTGTGTAGGTCTTGAGTTGGTGTGGGTCATGTGTGGGGGTTGATGTCCTCGTACTTGGGGTCCAGGTTGTATGTCCCTCGCGTTCTGGTAGAGTTTGGTCGTGTGTGGGCGGGGCTCGTACTGTCCGAGGGAGGTTGTTGTCTTGATCTTGTTTTGTGCGTTCTTATCGTTCGGGAGGAGTGTGTTTGTGTGAGGCTCGTACTGTCCGAGGGAAGTTGTTGTCTTGATCTTTTTGCGATTGAAGTTGACGTCTGCGGGACTAGTGTGCGTCTTTGTTTTCTATGATGTTGTGGCTGTGTCTTCTGTGTTGGTGTTGCATCAAGGTCGAGTGTCGTTGCAGTATCTTGTTTGATTGTCAAGAATGCTCTCTTGAGATGTCTCCGCCTATATTAAATTTGCACTTGCACCTTCTGAGGTTGGGGATATATTCACGAGTAGTAAGAACTACTTGTGCCTTCCTTTGATCCCTTGTGGTGGTCGTTGTATTCCTTGCTTGAGGTTCGTCCCCTTTCTTGCTTGTCTTCTTATGATGTGCGTTCCTCCTTGTGTAGGTGGGGTTGGATCTGATCTTTCGTGTCCTTCGATTTTCAAGCTTGCGGTGGTATTTGTTGCACACAGACCGGGAGCTACCACATGCAATATGAAGAAAGAGATTGATGGGAGAGTGTGAGGGTGTGACCTGTATTTTGGTGTTGTCTTGTATGAAACTTGGGTTGCCACTTTGTACTTGTAAATCTTGGGATATTGTAAAGTTAATAAGAAGTGGAAGGAATATTGTGCAATATTGGACTAAGTGAGGGTTGACTAGATTATGTGTGCGATGTTTGCCTTGTGTTGTTCTTGGCTTGTCTTGCTTCATCTTCTTTGCTTGATGTGGTCCAATCTTTCCCTTCTTGTGTATAATTTTGATATTACTATCTAAGCAAGTATTGCAATCACACTTTATGATAAAAAGCCATGTAAATACTAAAATGAAAGAACAAATGAGTAGAGAGAAGGGTTTAATATAGCCTGTAAGAGTGGTTGGTCACTGCTAGGCGGCAGTGTTGTAATGTTCTTGACAACAATCTTTACTTGTTGAGCGTGTTGGTCGTGCGAGAGGAGGACTAATGGAGGTTTTATGCAGATCTAAGCTTCCTAGTCTAGATTTGGTCGGGTAAAGTTGTAAGTGATGCGATGAGCAAGATCTATATACAATGTTACCAGTCCGATGTCCTTAGAGATCTGGGAGCGTCCTGAGACGTCGTCCGGACGAGGACGTCCGGACGTCTCGCCGGACGCACCGTCCGGGGGATAAAAACCATTTACGCAAGGCTCTGGTAAGTTTTCAGAACCGTTGGATTTGCCGAAGTTCCACGCAGCCGCATCACAGCCGTCAAATACCGATCGGCCGTCCGATCGATCGCTGCCGTCAGGGCGATCGGACGGCGGCTCGGCCGTCCGCCCGATCAGAAGGCTGACAGATCGATCCAATCGCACGGGCGGGCGACCGCCGTCCGATTGGATGAATCGCCCGTCCGACTGTCCGATCGGCCGGCCGTCCTATCGGACGGTTGTGGTGGCGATCGGTCTCATGGTCGTCCGCCACCCTGTAAAAGGCCGTCCACCCTCCTTCCTCTCTCACTTTTTTTCTCCCCACTCTATGTTAGAGTGGATGTGGAGTGGCCTTGGCTGGACAAAATCCATCCATTTGCTCCTCATCTTTGGGAGAAAAGAAGTGATGTTATTTGGGGGGGAAGTTTTACAATTTTTTTCAAGTTTTTTAAAAACTTTGAGAAATTTCCAACCATTCTTTAAGTAGTTTTTAAAAAAACTTTGAAGAATATCTCAACCAAACTTGAAGAAGTTTTTCTAAAAACTTCTAGCAAGTTTAGCAACGGGACTCTCACACTTCGAGTGATTCTATCAAGATGCCGATGGACAAGAAGAAGCAGAAGGTCGCCAAGGGTGCTCTGCCGAAGTTGCATGCCGTTCATGACATTCCATCGAGAGTTGCAAGAATTTTCTCATTGAATTTATTGTGAAATTCTATGAGGATAATACTCTTCGGGCTTTGGAGAGCAAATATGTCCGATACCGTGACGAGGGCCCGGATAAGTTCAAGATGGAGATGACAGAACGGATGATGAATCTTTTTCATGCTCCACAGTGGTATGCGGAGACCGGGAAGAAGGGTTATTTGAAGTTCTTGGATGCCAGAGTGCACGATGCACTATGGAATGCCAAGAACTTGTTGGCAAAATTTGGAAGACAACATCGCACAGATGATGAAGCTTTTAACGACATGCTGTTGAAAGCTAATTTGTTTGTTGCCCAGATGCGGCCATTTCCCAAAAATAGGAACCGGCGTGGGTCCGTGGGGTAGTGGAAGTCGGAAGAAGGAAGACATGAGGACCACATATAAATGGCCCATTTGATTGCCATTCCACCGACGGCGAGGGTCATTACTGTTGACAATGACTCACAGAGAGGTGGATATGCCACCATTCACCGAGTTTGTATTGAAGGAGCTTGTGGCATTGAAGCATCTTAGGAGTTTGCCGCTAAATTGTCCAACCAATGGCAAGAGAGGCCGGACTTGGCAAAAGTGGAGCACCAAAATGAGTCAATGGCAGTGAGCATTCCACATCCGGGTGTCATTCGATTTGTAGCCATTCATGCCGATAAATACGAAGGCTATGCCTATTGGTGGAATGGGGGGACTTTGCAAGGGATGTTGAACCGTGATCACGAATACGGTGATGATGTATTCATACATCTTCACTACGGGAATTTCCCGGACGATGAGGTTATTTGAGCAAATCACCTAGTTCGTTTTCGCAGAAAACGGACCGAACTCGCGTAGGCATTGTTGCGCATAATGAATGAAGTAATTAAGAGCTACAATCTTTACAATGACTTGTTTTCGGACAATATCCTCCTTCGTTTCCCACTCGATGAATTGCGGGTGTACATTGGAGTCTGCAATTGGTGCATGACGACGAAGGCAACCAAACCAATGCAGTCACTCTATACGTTCACCAATGCTGAACAAATGGCCGTAACTATGCGGAGGCGTTGGTGGATGGATCCTAGAGTTCTGTATTTGCACAAACAAGATGCAGATGTTCAGATCATTCCCAAGTTATCAAGGGCTTCGGAGGAGTATGCCACGGCCCGGATAGTGCAACGAATCAACGGCAAGACCATGTCCAAGGACTAGGAGAGGTTACAACGGGACTCTCAAACTTCCATGGTATTCTCGAATGGGGAATTTGCAAATACATTTCACTTGTACATGGACAGAGTATGCAACGAAGGCAGAGAGGGCGCGAGCGGGCTTTCTCATATCATCACACGCTTTAGCGACACATACAATTGGCCCACGTTACATGAGCATTTTCGGACCACGTATTAGTACTACCACGGACAACTTTTGATTACTTCCGGCATTAGTAGATTGTATAGAATAGCATGCATGTTTCAAAATGACTACAGTTGTAGTCTTAGATTTCAATGATTTGTTTGAAATTTTGACTCAATAAATAAAAAAACTCTTTTATGTATACTTGTGCAAGGACATATATTTCTTTTATTCGATTATATTCCTTTTCATATGGGTTTGCTTGTGTGATGATTCCGGCATTGAGCTTATCAATATGCCGTATGTCATAATTATAACTTCTGTTGATTTTAGGAATCTTCGTCATAGTAGATTGTACTAATTTACTTGAAAATATCAATACATAATTCATGTCTTCAATGAAAGATCTAATTCCTAGCAAAGTCAAAACTTTTTACATGTTTTTTGGTAGGGTAAAGAAAACCGCTAATAATTTTCACAGAATCACAGATGGATGTGGGTTTTATTTTACTATGCAATATATGTACTTCTATTAACTGTTGGGATTATCATTTCATGACAAATTAGGTTCACCAAAAAAATAAATTATATATATATATATATATATATATATATATTGTGATAGTATTTGAACTCCTATCCTTTCCACAATGTTTTTAAATATTTTGTATCCTTGAATTTTTCTTTGATTTTTCTTGCAAGAATGAACTAACATTCTATATCAAATTTTTGCTCAAGATTTGATCCTAAATTCATGCACACAATTGACATCTTAAGAATTCAAAGAGAGATGATCTATTAAATACATGGAAGAGAAAATTAGATTTTTTTTATAAAAAGACTTATCTTTCGCTTCAATCTATATAATCTCTCCATCTGTACCATCAACTTCCGTGAAATTTATAAAGCATGTTATTTAAGATATATTGTTGGGGATATCATGGTTAGCCACTAAATGTCCAATGCAATTTTCCATCAAAAACACTCCAAAACTACCATTTTCACTGCATTCAACAAAAAATGATACATAATGTTATTTCAAAGAAGTTAACCGTAGGATCTTGTACTAAAGTTGTATGAGACTGAGTTGTGAGTAGTTTGATATGTTTGACCTCACGGATTGAAAGATATCAACCTGTATAGTGAGACACAAACTCTTTTTGATATGTGATGCCTACACATTTCCAATATGATCCTATTGTGTTCATACATGCCTTCTACTAGGATACCTTGGACAAAGGTTCCATAAAACTCCTTAATATATATCATAAAAATTATGATTACGGACACGACCTCAAAATTATATCTTAAATTTTCCATCATATCAAAAAATAGGCAAGCTACCTAAATAATGAAGTATTAAAGTTTTCTTGCAACAATTCTGCAAATATGGACTTAGAAGTACACCTTTTTAGATTCCATAGATTATGCTACTATGTGGCAAATGCTCGTAGACCAATTTTTTAATTTAGGAGTAGAAAGATATCCAACTATAATATGTCCCATTTGTAGCACCATAGGATCATTAACATGGATACATGTTTTACTTAAATGTCAACAACACCATATACACTCTTTAATTGTCAAAAGACAGAACAAAGCAATCTAGGAAATAAAAAGCAAGTAATAGCGTCCTCAACCAAATCTTGCTACTTCATCCTCATGTACGTTGGTACCTTCAACAATAACCCACAAAAGAACACAATCCCCTCATGGTTATTACCATACACATGTGGTTCCCAAAAATGCCATTGTAATGCTTCACATACTATGCATTTGCTGTTTATCATCCAAAGAACTCCCACCCACCATTTGCAGACAGTTTGTCATCCGCCAACAATTTTTTGTTATATCAACCATGGATTGTTTTTTTTATCCAAAGATGGTACACAACATCCTCGGATTGTTTTTTCATCCACTTATTGATTTTTCAACCATAGACTTTTTTCCATTGTCGGATTGTTTTTTCATCCATGGACTATTTTTTCATCCACAGTGGATGAAACTGTAAGTTGGGTAGAATCTATTAACTGTGAGTTAATATCTCCCAAAATAATCATTATTTTTGAATTCCAACTTCGGATTTGGGCTCCCTAGGGGGGTTTTATCTAGCAGGAAGAAGATAAGCTTGCGTTGAAGGTTTTCCAAAAACCACATTTCTCTAAGTGTTTATACATTTTTTTAAAGAAAAGTTCTATGCCTAACTTTGCAGGTACATTGCTAAGGCATTCTTATTCGGTTTTCAATATCCATAACAATATGGATTAAAGAAGTATATACAATGATTTATACAAACATGGATACATTAAAATGCATAAGCATCCAAATATAAATTACAAAAATACTTATACAGTGTTTTGGTTGCATTCATTGATATTGTAAAATGTCTCAATTGAGACAATTACATGAATGATGATGATAGGCACCTAAAGAGTATAGTTGGATGGAAGGGATATTCGCCGAAGCATGCATGAATTCAAACATGTAGAGTTTGAAGCACTCTCTTAGCTTTTCCATCCACCTAATTCACGTGTAATTAAGTATAGGAATTTATATGACAATGTCATGTAACTTTTGAACCATAGGTTGGATTTTTACAAAACTTAAGTCCATGCAAAGCTAGTGAAAGCTTTCCAATTCAATAAAAAAATTCAGAAAATAATGCCTAAAATTGAGGAGGTCATACACTACCCAAACTCAAAATGTCCTACTAGGGGACTCTTGGGCATTTTAGGGTTAAAGTAGAGCTTTGGTTTTTTTCCCCCTTGTTTCTTATTGCACAAAGTAAACGTACATTCTTTGTGTTTTAACTTTTCCCTAAAACAACTTGCCGAACTCACATCCATAGCAAATACTCTAAATATACATCGCCTGTACACAAAAATGGCCTCACCACCAACTATACAAACCACCGTAAACCGAAGCAAAATATGGTCAAAACTAAACTACATCAATTATACATTAGATTACCTTGTAATACCTCCACCTCTCCCAAACTACCAAACCCCAACCCAACCATAAAATTTAACCCGGCATATAGCTACTATACCGATGGCTCCTTGAAACCACCAGAACAAATTAGCCCGGGAAACTGGCGCAAAAAAAAAGCTGGCTATGGCATATATAATCCTATCAAAGAAATTAAGTTAGCCAAAAGACTCCATGGACTACAAAATATCCTTAGAGCAGAACTTATGGCCATACACAAAACACTATAAATCATCACAACAAAATACAACAATGAACCCGCACACATATTCACTCACCGTATCAATGCACTTTATCTACTAAACACCCAAATAACACCCTATCCTCCACAATAGCCACCCCGACCAAACTATTTTAATGTTGATGGTCCACATGTTACAAACCCGAACACATATAACAACCCTTCACAAAGTTAGAGCCCATGCCAATATTGATGGAAACGAACAAGCAGATAAACTTGCAATAGAGGGCCGCGAAAAATCGCATAAAAATGTCAAAGACTTGTATGAGCATGCACATGCTACCCCATACTACTTCCAAAAAGAAGATTGGCGTTCTAAAGAAGATACCCCCGATAAAGGCCCGGTTAGATTCTTGAATAAATATCTCAAGAAACAAGACCTCTATAACAACCTTGACACAATTGTAGAAAACTTCCCTAATATAGAAAAATGGGCTAGCAACAACAAAATAGACAATGAACTCTCTACGAATTTATGGAAGAATCCCATCATCTCTGACTCACAAATAACTTGCCTCATCAAATTCCGTACTGGTCGATATATGGGAAACACTCGAAAACAACTCTTCTTTGGAATAGAAAGATTCCCATCTATAACATGCCCCATATGCACTTCCACAGACCCGACACATGGCTCCACATTCTACTTAAATGCCAAAACCATCACATACACTCCTTAATTGTCAAAAGACATAACAAAGCGATACGGGAAATTTGAAAACTAATTATCTCCCATAACAAATCATGATGCTTTATCCTCATGAATGCCAGCACCTTTAATAACAACCTACAAGAAAATACGGTCCCCCCCTCGCTACTCCCCTGTACATGCGCAACTCAGCGCTGTCACTGTAACGTTAGATTCAAATCAGACATACTTTATGTTCGAGGCCTACCATACAATGACCCTGCACCCGACCACATTAACCAAGACTATACCATTCAATTCATCGAATTCACATATTGTAATGATAGATTCTCCCCAGAAACAATAGAAAACAAAATGAATAAATACCAACCCCTTATGGATGACATCATTGCCCTGGGATGGAAAGTGGACCCCCTTATTGTAATCACAGCCGGTGCTCGTGCCACCACCTTTATTCCATCTATAAAAATCCTTGAAGATACCTTTAAAATCTCCATCAAAAAAATTTCACACACTTTCAATAACATTAACACCATTGCCATTCAACATGCCATGTCCATTCTACTACACAAATACAAAATTGAAACAACCAAGCCCTCCCCGACACACAAATTATTACCCGTTACTTACTTCTCTTTGAAACTCCAAAAACCCCCACTTTGAAAATACACTCCCCCCAGTGCTCCCTTCCTCTTTTTTCCTCTCCTCTTCTTGTCTCCCCTCCCCCCTTTTCCTTTGATGCTTTCTTGATATGGATGGATTCTTGTGTACTATGGTTACTTGTATTCTTTGATTACTTGATACATAGTGTCTTCTCTGGAGAGGGGGAAGTAGTTCCATACTACTAATTCCTTGTCTGGTGGGCATGGTCTTAGTGGTGGAACAAACAAACCCTTTTTTCACGTCGGCCCCTTCGCGGACCGGCGTTCTTCTTTTTGTTTAAACTTTTTGGTGAGAAATACTCAAGGAATTTTAGGGGTACATGTTGTAAAGAGTAATTTGTTGAAAATGTAATGATACGAAAATCTCTTGAACTTATATGAGGTGTATGAAAAGTTGGAATGTATAAAATTTCTCATTCCACACATCCATTTATACTAAAAAACCATCAATAAAATTCATTTGGAACCGCGTAACATGCATTGTACATTCATCGTTCACATTGACATGGCCGCAACGTAGAAATATTTAATAAACATCCATTTGAAGATCTTAAAAAATGACCTTCTAAATTTACAAAATAGTCAACATTGTTCTCGCACGAAGACATTACCCACATGGATTACATTACAACCTGTCCATATATGATTAATCTTCATCTGAGTCACTATCACGTCTTTGACTTGGCCCAGCGCCACTTGAGTACGGCCCGCTTGAATAAACATCATACAAGTTATTGTACTGCATGTGCATGAAGCGGGATTCTTCTTTGAGCGTGCGGATGTACTCTTCCTTGCTCTGTATTGTGGCTTCACACAGTTGTCTCTCGAACTCGGCATCTTCATCCTCACGAGGTCGAAACCTTGGTGGAGGTGTGTTGTCACTCTCATATGTGCTCCGGCCATATCCATCGTACGAGACGGGTACATAGTTTGAGGTGTGATGTTCTTCCTCTTTCCTTGGGGAACTACGACAAGACTCGTACGTATCCCTTGGATGCGTTGGCGTATAGCTCTGAGGGGTGTTGGTTCTTGTACCACATTGGCCACTTTCGTAGTAATGACCGCCACTTCCTCCACCAAATGATAGTGGCACGGAACCCATATCATTGCCATAGTTTTCGTCGTTGTAGTTATGGCCAACGTAATCCTCTGGAGGTGTCCGTGGTTATTGTTGGGCATCGGGATCGTCCCCGGATCTTCGGTTTGACCAACGTGGCCAACAATCACTCGGTTGATTCTAGGTGGTTGGTATAAAATGTTGGCTTCGATCCAAGAGGCTAACATTATGACCCCCCACGGTGCGCCAATCCGCATCCTTGTGTAGGACAATTTCTGCCCAAGCCATCACCATGTTCGAGTACAACATGATCTCCGGCCTCGAGTTGTGCACATCCACCGTAGCTGTGACTTCATGATATCGATGCAGGAAATGGGCGCTATGACAAATGCTCGCTAGACCTTCGCGCCGCGACCCCGATATCCTTGCTTGTGCCCTCGGCCACAACTTCATGAGGTGCTTCATCTTCACGTACCTCTTGCACATGGTGCAAGTCTAGAGCCACGTACCTCATCCTGCCATCCATATTCTACGACAACATCTGCATCGTCCATTGCGTCCGAATCCATCTCGGGGGCTTTCCCCTTTGGAGCAACGGGGCGGTTAGACCTTGGCATCTTCCCTAATTAGAACAAACAATTAAATGAAATAAAGAAAATTAAATGAATTAAAAATTTATGAGTGCACTCGAGGGGGCGCAAGCAATGAGGCAAAAAATGCCAAAGTGACAAGCTCGCCCACTAAAGTGTGAGAGAATGGTGGGCCGTCCGCCTTTTATGCTGACTACAGATGGCGGACAGCATTGGAGAACGGTCAGGGAATTGTCCGGGCCGTCCGATGGCGGACGGCCTCGGGCGCATCGCTCGATCGGATGGTCGCGACTGTCGCCACAACAGTCACGACCGTCGGATCGGTGGTGGTCGTCCGTAGCCGCGCCATCCGATCGGAGGGTCGTGGCCGTCCAATCAAATCCATCCGTCGGCTCCGTCCGCGGCCGTCTGCGGCCGACCCCAATCGGACGGCCTCCCCTCTTCGCTCCTCCACTTCTCTACGTTCCTTCCCCTCCCAACTCTCTCCCCTCCCAACTCCCTTCCCTGTCCTCCACTTCCTTTTCTGGGACGGTTGACATTGCACGTGCACTCCAAATCAGGAGATAGTCACGTGCATTATTGGTCGGAGGAATGTCGGGAAGATTTTATGCGCATACATGTGGATATTCCATTGTGCACGTGGAAGCACATGAATTATATAATTTCTTAATAATGGTTCTACTTAAAATATCCTACATAACATATAAGAGATGCTCGTATCCTTTTTTATCTTTGACGAACCAGGAGGAAATTGGAATGGCCCACGGGCACAATGTTCCAAGGGCCAAGGGGACATTGCCCACGACATAGGCATAACTTTGTATGGGAGGATTTTTGGCCCCTACAGGACTAAATCTCCTTCGCGGAGAGTTTTCAATTTTGAAAAGGTTTCTAGAATTTGAAAAAAAGTAAAATTCTTTTGAAAATTTTATGTTAGATTGTCCCTTGGGAGAGCTGTTTGAATGTATTAATTTTATTTTTTTGGATTCGTGGTTCCAAATTTAGTAGCACTCATAGTGAAAAATGGGGAGCCCGGGCATCTAAAAACTTTTCCTAGAATTTTCTATTGACATTGAGGTTTTTCATACTCATGAAGAATATTACCTTCTTTAAAGATTTCCAAAAAAAATGATTGTCTTTATTGTAAAATCGCATTTTAATCCAAGTAAAATATTTTCACCCTCTTTCGGGCAATGTGCAATAAAAATTCTTCTTTTCCTCATAAAACTTACAAATTTATATATTTTTCACTTTTTGTTTTGTTCCACTAAAAGATGTGCTCTACACCCTTTTATTGACCAGTTGGATAAGCATTCTAAAAGATATTTAGTTCACAAGTAATTGTAACGTGAATTGGCCATTCTTAAACCTGCGCTCGTTGTTCAAATTTTTTGAAGATGCTACACCCCTCTTTTACCTCTAGAAATTGGTGTATAGGGAATAAACATGATGCTTCAGACAATGGTAAAAGATTTGGAACTTTTGTACTTTAAACATTTCATAGAAAGTGAAGTCAAAGTCTACCGACCCGGGAAGAAAACTCAACCATTGTTTTCACATTAGACACTATAATCTATCAATCCATGCGGTGGATTGCAACTAAAAGAGTATGGCGTGTTCATATAGAAGTATTTTCTAAGATTTTATGAATGAAAATCCAAACCTAACTTTAAAATGTGATTCATTGCCTCTTTTTTTACAGTGACGGTTTTGGACTAGTTTTTGAGCTAAAGGCTCTGTGGTCCTTTATGGGTTAAAACACCATCCATGCCATTTTGTGGAATATCAAACATGGATGCGCCTTCTACAAGATTTGTGGGAAGAGAATGTGGTTATAGAATAGACCGTTACATGATAAAGGGTTGGATATCGAGCACCTCCAACAACAATGACAAAAGTTTCCATGGATTTTGGGTTTTTTCATGGTAATAACAAATACAATTATACTTTGAAGCGTCCAATAAACATGAAATTGACAACTCTGAAAGTTTCAATTTACATGAACAGGAAAACTAAAATGTATTGTACATAAAATCCACGAGATAATTAGACCTTCTTATTTTGGATTTCTTATTTTTGATTCGTGTGTAATGCGATGAATATTTTTGTGTAATTTTCAATTTTGTTTTGAGCTTCCATGTTTATTACAAGAAAAGTTATCAGTTTTTCAATTTTGTTCCAGTATTTTCCTTGCGTCCAAAAAAATTTATAAAAATTAGAAATACCACATGTGAACTCCATCTAAAAAATACGAGACCCTAGATTTTATATGAAAAATATATAATATTTATCTAAAAAGAGCAACATACAACTTGCATCCAATGATAAGTAAAACTTAATACAACATGTACATAAAGGATGTCGTGTACAAAAAAAAAATGAAAACTCTATACAATATCTTGTATGTAGAGACAATTTGAGAAATATATAGAAATCCTATGCACGTATGGTATTTGCATAAGAATGTAACCTATGTTTATGTTATAATGTATTATGGACACGTTACCAATTTTGTACTACTAATAACATCATTTATTTGAAGATGCCATATACATTTCATTCCTATCAACCGCACGGATTGATAGATCATGGTGTTTACAATCCAAACAACAACTCATTCTCTTCCCTGTGTTGATCCATATTCATGAGACTTTGACAACACTTCGTATCATATTTATGTAATATGCAAGGTCTAAATCTTTTACCCTTGTCTTAAACTCTAAACGAACACGGCCAATTTAGCTAAAAAATTAGTCCAAAACCGTCACATTGAAAAAGAGGCATAGCAATCACATTTTTCAAGTGATCTTTAGATTTTCAACCGTAAGATTCTAAATTAGACTTCTATATGAACACACCATGTTCTTATGGTTGCAATCCACCGAATGGATTGATAGATTATAGTGTAAACTAAAAACAATGGTTCATTTTCTTCCATCGTTGACTGGTACCCTAGACTTTGACTTCGCTTTCTATAAACTTTTTACAATCCAAAAGTTCGTAATTTTATACTGTTCTGTGAAGCATGATGTTAATTCCATTTACACCAATTTGTAGAGGTAAAAAATGGGAGTAGCATATTCAAATAAATTTGTGCAAGGAGTGGAGGTTCAAACAAGGCCAATTCACATTTCATTTTTTTGTGCACCAAATATCTTTTAGAATGTTTAACCAAAATATCAATGAGAAGGTTTATAACACATCTTGTACAAGAGAAAACAAGATGTGACAAATTTAACAAGGTGTACATTAATAGTTGTCCCTCTCTCTCTCTCTCGTTCTCTTCTCCTTCTAGTTTACTTGAGAGTTTAATTTTTATTTGGTTGTCCCTCTCTTCCTTTTGTCTTTTAAAAAAAAATTGGGATGTTCCTCCCCAAACTCACACCTTCTAAATTACTTAATATTTAAATCAATAATTGTCCCTAAAGCCTAAACTCTCTTCCTTCCCTTCTAATTTAATGAAGACTTCATTTATAATTGTCCGTCTCTCTTTTTTGCCTCCCAATTTTTTTTTGTTTTTTTAAGAACCTTCTTTATTTTTATTTGTAATTTTTTGCATTCTTCTCCACTCCTTCCAATAAAAAGAAAATGGAATTCTTTTGCCTTGGATCCTCTTTTTCTAATTTAACTAAGATCTTCCTGAACGATTGTCCATCTCTCCCTTCTCCACTCACTCCATCCAAATTAAATGAGATCTACATATATAAATGTCCCTCTCTCTCTCCCTCCCTTCTCTTTCCGTTTTAGTTCAAATCTGGAATTTTGTAGATTGTCACTCTCTTCTTTTCGTCCTCTTCATTTTTCAAATTTTTTTTC
Source organism: Bryoerythrophyllum caledonicum (assembly GCA_963971425.1). Lineage (NCBI taxonomy): Eukaryota > Viridiplantae > Streptophyta > Bryopsida > Pottiales > Pottiaceae > Bryoerythrophyllum > Bryoerythrophyllum caledonicum. Next base: position 9,054,723 of record OZ020524.1, read on the forward strand.
CCTATTTTAAAAAAAAATTCCTCCCGACTCCTTTAACCCCTAACGGTCTGAGAGATTTTAGATTAATCTCTACTTCGTTGATTAGTAACTACAAAGAAGAACTTATTGAAATTGTAACCATAGGATTTCCTTCTAAACTCATATGAGATAATGTGGTCAAAATTTTGTGAATTCTGATTGTATGGATTGAAAGCTAATTGCTTGTTAAAGTATACATTTCTATACCCCGGAGACACTTGGGCTAATAGGGGTTAAATTGGCAAAAAGAAATGAAAGGCTTTGTGCCTTTTGTTAAAGTAAAAGTCAACTTAGAAACGATCAGTAGTTTCTATATCCGCATAAGGTAAAAGGAACTTCTGTTTCTATATCCGCTCAAAGTAAAGTGAGCTTGTAGTTTAATTTACCTGCTATGGTAGGAGGAAAGTATATAAGGAAACTCTCCCACGGAGTTGAAAAAACTTCTCCATAGCTCATATATTTTAAATATATATTTGTGTGATTTGCTCTCTCCCTCTTATATTTGCTCTCTACCTTATATTTGCTCTCTCTCTTATATTTTGGTTTCCCTAGAGTCTGTAGCTCTATTTCCTTACGATATATAGCTCCATCTTAACACCTTTCATTATTTTTTTTGAAGATAAAAAAAAAAAAAGGTTGGCATCTACAGGCGGACGGCCTGCCGGCGCGGTCAGCCAGGCTCGGCCGACGGCCGGTTCGGACGGCCGGCCCATTGGCCGCCCGCCGGCTCAGTCGGCCCGTCCGATTGGCCATCCGCCCGGATAGGTTAGGCGGCCGTCCGCCTATACAAGCGGACGGCCGCTTGTTTTTTTCTCACTTCCTCTCCTCTCATGCCGAGTCGGATGTACTGCAATTATAGTTTTTTTGTACTTGTTGCTCCTACTAGGTGAGGAGATGGGGGTCCTTTTATTGTGACCGGATATTTTGTTTTTTAATTTGTCAAATCATTCATTCTCGAATAAGTACCGGAGTGTTGGCGCTTGTTTTTTTAAAAACAAACGTTACCATGGCGACGGAGAAGGGGATCGTAGTGGAGGATGTGAGTGAAATTGGAACGGGAGGGTCGAAGAAAAGGATCAAACAAAAAGGTGCTACTTACGATCTACGGTGGGAGATTTTGGACAATGAAGACATTCAAGCGGAAGAAGGTTGGGAGGCTGAAACGAAGGATTATTGGATATCCAAGACATGCAAGAAATACGTGAAGATGTACCACATCGGTAAACTTTGGCCAAGAGTTTGCCACATATGTCATACGACTTACTTTGCTTGCAAGCCGTGGATGTGCAAAGATGACGACTTCATTTATCGTGCGGAGGAGGTTTGGCCGGCTTTGTTTGGGAATCGCCTAAGAAAACAAAGGGTTTTTTCAATTACAGCCTACTATCAATGGTATACACCGCGGTCCTGTTGAAACGAAAGGTGGATTGGACCACGTTTTTTTACTACTACACAATATCCGCTTAGGATTGGGCAAAATCATAAGCATATTCCCGGTTTATTCAATCCTGAATCGGCCTCGATAGAGGATATTTTGGAGGAGTTGAAGAAAAGGCCTCGTCGGATGACCGCGGTGGATACCATGCCAAAAATACGACGTTTGGTGGAAGAGGTTGCCGTTGTGATGGAGTCTGAAAAACATTTGGACATTGTGGTCGACAATATATTGTCAACTATGATCCCCAAAGACACTTTGGATGAAAGGACTGTAGAAGACCCCGCACAATTGGATATTCAAAATATTGTGATGGTAGGAGGTGAAGACAATGGTAACACGGAACGAGGGGGGGGGAAATATGGATGGAGAGGAAACCGTTGTTCCAAACATTCAAACTTTGGAAGGCATGGCACCAGAGACAATGGATGTTGGGTCAAGCACTTCAGCGCGGGAAATATTGGAACCAAATTCCAATGACCCGATGATTAACAAGGGTATAATTTCCGGTATTGAAGAAATGCTTCGAACAATGCCAAACAAGGATAAGTTCAAAGAGTTGCTCGACTTGAGTGTTAAGTGGAGTGAAGCGTGCGTTCAAACAAAGGAATTTGGTGTTCCAAACGAACTGCGAAGTGATTGGAACGGACTGGCCGAAAAAAATGGAGTAGTGAGAGTGGCACGTAATTTGATGGACGGGGCCGAAATTCTTGCAGCAATGGCTCCTTCTCTTCTAGATATGGCTCATGCGTTTTCAAGTATAACTCCAAGTGTGCTACGAGCCGCTGTTGGCTTTGGCACATTGACATTATGTATAACGCCAATGTTAGAAGACAAGATCGTGCTATTAGAGAAAGTGACAGAATTGGAGAAAGAGGCGGATAAAAATGATGCCCCCACTAGACATCTGAAATGGAAATTGGAAGGAAACAAGCGGCATGTGGAGGCTAGTAGGAGAGTCCTTAAAAACATGTCGGAAAAGATGAATGTGCCGGTACTTGAGGTGGATGTGGTAGTCATTGAGGGCAGCGCTAAAACTTCAGACAACCTTTTTCTTTCCAAGTTTGAAAAGAATAATGGAGAGGATGCTACACCGATCAAAATCTAGCAAAGCGGCCAAACCTTCTTCTGTTGAATTGGCAGTACTAGTTGGGAGTAACCAAGTACGGCCAGAAGTGCACGGAAAAGGGAAGGCATTTGTCGAATGTGAGGGGGAGATGGAATTGATATCACAGAAGTTGCAGGTGGCAAATAAGGACAGGGACAAGGCACGAGCCGAACTAGAGACATTGCGGAGGACATTGAGATCAGTGGACGACACACCACGCAACGATAACACAACGCGTTGGTTGGGTTGGGTTCATCGCCTTCAGGATAGGGAGACCACGGTCTCGAAAGCAGTGAGCACAACATGATCTCAAAAAAATTGCTACCGAATCACAAAAACCGTGTGAACTCGTGGATACCTCATTAGAGAGATTCAAGAAAGTCATTGGACAACGTGGACATAAGCCTACAAAAGTTACTATTTGGGGTGATGTACCGGAGATGATGGATCGCACAAACTATCATCGAAAGGGAAAGAGCAATGCTATTGACTGGACTTTGGAAGTGGAGGAAGGATCGGTGTCCTACAATATCTTCACATCACATTTTGCAAAATCAGATCGAAGAGTAATCCATAGTTGCGACCCTATCCCGGCATTCTTCAATAACAAATGTAGCTTGTGCCAAAAATATTTCGGTCCGGAGGGAGCATATACGTTGGACCAATGTGGCCCTAACTTTCATATTACTTGCATTTCCGCAAGTTCTATGATACAATCGATGTGTCCCATGTGTCGCTCTCCAATTAGCACAAGATTCTACGAAGTGATGGTGATACGAGATGTTATGCCACTAGGGCACGAGTTCAACCGATGGAATCTCCCATTGGATCAACTTCCGAAGAAATCCCAGAACTATCGTGACTAGGGAAAACTACTTATTTGGAATAGTGAGTTTTCTTGTCACCAATTATACAAAGAGTATGAGATGGAACGTGATCCATTATTTTAGATGATACAAGACTATGAGGTAGAGATAAGGGCGCAAGAGATTGAAGATGGCGAGCAACAAGAGTTGTTTTGTCGCAATTTTGGGGAGCATTGAAGCACTAAGCACAAGCGTTTCTTCCGATTCCCTCCAAGGAGAGCTGAGAAGAGAAGATGGTTTGTGGCATGAGGTAGACGATGGCATTGAGTTGGGAGATAAGTACAAGAAGTACAATTGTACTTTGGTTGGAAGAGCCCTCGTCCTTGTAAAGTTGGAAGAGGCTTCTTTTGAAAACTACGGTATTCAACAAAAGAGGCTTCTTTTGAAGATGTAGAATGTTCTTATTTGGATGCGGTGAAAGCATTTGATCAGAGGATTGGGGATATCATTGGCTATTGACGGAACGTGCTACAGAAACCCGAAGGAAAATTATTGGTGTCATTCCAAGTGAATGATGCTTTTGTGAACAAGGTGGTGGAACGAATAGAGAAGGCCATGGAAATCTTTGCGGCAAAGAAGGTGGATCCTGGCGGGAAGTAGAAAAGGGATGATGGCAATGATATCGACGATAGTTGGGGGTCGGAGATGCACATGGAAATTGCAGCCGTGGATCGAAGGTATGAAGAGGGGGGGAAGATTGCCAGGCCAAGCCAAAGACCGCGGACTCGTAGTAGCACTCGAACGGGTCATACAGACGAGCCTTCTTCTTCAAGGCAATAGAATGGGGTAGATGAAGGTAAAGCTTAGCGTAGTTGTTGTTTAAGGAATGGTGTGGCAAGAAGTTGCAAGCATGCCGTAGTGGGGCATACTTTTTGAAATCAAGGTTTACAATTTGTAAGATATATTATCAACTTGTTAATTCTTCAATTGTATGTTGATGTTAGAAATGTTGTGGTGCATCAGGTGAATGCGAAGCAGTGAAATAAATAGAAGTTTACAAACTCGAAGTATATTTGGTACACAACAAAAATGTCATGTTTAAGTCATTTTGTAGGGGATGACTAAATCCAACACAAACACAAGACAATAGAATAACAGAAGAGATGGATATAAAACTTGTGCATATATGTAATATTTTAATTGATATTTGGTATAAATCCAAAAATCAATTGAGACAATAGAAGCTTTCAATGCATCCGCGGTACGACTATAAAGTTCCATGAACTTGAATTACACTATTTGCAATAAAAATAAGTGCGGTAAACGCATACTACGTAAATGGGCCAAATTTTCCTTTTCATTCATGTCGGTAGAAAGTTCGTAATCGCTGTCTCCTTTTATTTTAGTTCCACTAGATCCCGAAGGATCGTCTTCATAATCAGTCGTCGCTTCTTGTTTGATTCTCCGTTTGATCGACAATTTTTGAATGGTTCTAAATTTCTTGCAAGTTTCAATGACATCAACGGGATTACTAGGTTGAGCGGGAACAAATGGATGCATGGGAGCTTTACGTTTCTTCGTGGCCTTTGTAGGTCATTTAGGTTGTAATCATAAACCTCCCTGAACCTCGGATGATGTATGAAGAGCTTAGACAGAGGTACAACCCCATCACTGGGTATGTCGTCAGATTGGCGTTGCGGTGTTCGGGGTCGCACATATTTTGAAAAGGACACCAAACCATGGGAGGATTTCAAATTGGTTGTAGTGACCGTTGCAAGAGGGGTTCCAAATAGAGACCATGACGCACGACCATGCAAGGACAGTTGATCCTTAGAGGAGGACGCCTTCTTCTCCGTGACGTGAAAGGGACTCTTTCTACCACCATTAGTACAGCCCTCCATATTTTCTCCCCGAGAACAACCGTGTCGTCTAGGAATGGCTCTTTTGTTGTTTGCTCGGGATTTTCCGCAAGTGCGAGGCCGTGGTGCTTGCCTTCTTCAACATTTTTTCATTGAAAGCCCTTGCGTTTTTTTGCCCGTGTACCGTTGTTGCACGTGAGGATGATAAATCTTCTTCTCCCTTGTCCTACGTGTCTTCCGGAAGCGGAGCTGGTCCATGATGAAGGATATTATCGCTATTGACCATGCCGTCTCCATTCAAATATTGGGCTATGGGCAACAAGTCATCTCCTTTCTCTACAAGAACGTCGCCATCGACAAAATCATACTCGGTGATTGGGACGTCGTGAGTATTATCCATATGTTGAGAAGGACTGGTGTCGATGTCATCGTCTAGATGCTCTGCATTGTAATTGGCAAGGGCACCGATGTTTGAATCGTGAGAGTATTCCAGGTCATCCGACTCATGTGGTTGTGGATCCTCTAAATTCAAGTTCTCTGTGTACCACCTCTTCTCATCCGTCAACTTTGCATTCACAAGTAACTTCGAGTTTGTATACACAAAGACCAAGTCATCAGCCCTTCTTGGTAGTAACCGATTCTGTTTCTTGTCATGGACGAAAGAGTAGCTACTCTAGTTGCATTCGCAAGAAGAAGATAACATTGTCTGCGCTAGTATCCTCTTTGCAATTGGTGCAAGGAATTTTTCACAAGCACCTTCAAAATCCCACCAAGCATACGGAGAACATTTTTGGTCCTTAGGATCCAACATGTGATGGAATGGTACATTTTTGTTTCGAAATGCTATGAACTCGTTCACTACGTCCGGATAAGTCTTAGGAGTACATAGCTTTCGTGGTACTCGTTTGCATGCCGTGATGACATCTGAATCATTGGCCAACTCTTTGTCATGGAGTAAATAAGGATTGAGAAGTATACCGGCGGAATGTAAATCCGTTGTCATCATCTGTTTTCAGGCATAGAACTCGCCCTCAGCAATGACCGCTAAGTCGCTATCGAGACAAAATGGTTCTTTACGCAACGCCATAACATGCTTCTCGAGCTCGCGAAGGATGTGCAAAAACCTTGGGCATACAAGGTTCCTTGGCGTCAAATTCCCGAAGCGCATACACTACAAGGGCTACCATCTCCTGGAAGTTCATGCACCGCTCCTAGAAACGCTCATCTAGAACCACTCTTTTTATGCTCCGAGAGATCACTAGTTTATCTCTAGCCGAGAGTGACTTCTTTGAGGCGTATGCCCGCCATTTAGGATCAACAACAGTTTTCTCCAATGATTCCTTCACCTTTAACATGCGATCTATCATTATCAAATTACATGCAAATCTTATTTGCTTGGGCATCAATAGGCTGAACTTGGCCTCGTGTTTTTGAAACACGGCGAGGGACATTTGCCGATTCTTGACAAACTTCACCAAGAATTCGGCCTTGTCGAGAGTTTCTTTTATTCATGTAGCCTTCCTCCACTCCTCCAACAATAAGTCTATGGCATGCATGGCACATCCTTGAATGTATATGTGTGGATATTTCTTGACGACTAATTCTGAGGCATTGAGCATTACTGGAGCATTCTTAGTACACACTTGAACAATATTATCGGGGCCAACTTGTTCAATGAACTTGAATATGATAGATGTCAGGTACGTAGGGTTCTTTTCTTTGCACGTAGTATCTACGACTCCCAAGAAGAACTCTCCAGCGGGAGACACAAGCATTGCATTGCACAAAGGGCGACTAGTCACAGATGTCCACCCATTTAGGGCTAGAGTTCCTCTGAACTTCCGAACACTCTCGAACAGTCTTTTATTATGTTGTGTTTCCAAATTAGCCTTTGCTTGTCCCAACAACCTTGTCCGAATGTCATGGTAAAAAGGTGGGACATATGGTTTTTTGAAAGAGGCAGTCTTCGTCACGGCTTCCTTGAACGCAGCATTTCCAGCTACAACAAACGACACGTTTGCTTCGTAGAAAAACTTTGCCCATTCTTTGTCTAGATCCCACCGCTTCTTGAAAGCCGTCTTTGATTACGGATTGCCTCACCAATCTGGGGAAGGTGGCACCTACACTCCCTTGTTCGGTGGAGTTGTGGAAGGTGGGAGTTGGTTCAACCATAGTTGATGATAAAATCAAGGGGGGAGCTTGAGTGGACCCTACATAAGAGTCTCCACCAGTGGACTTGGGCATGCTGTATTCTGACGTAGATGCAAATTTCAATGATGGGATGGGACAATGTTCGAAGAAAAGTTCTCCACTATGTTTTGGGTAGTGACCACGACATATTTAAAATAAAGTTTGTACGTGGGTTGTCAATTTGGTGCAGAGGCCAATACCGCTATTGCGCTTGCTAGGGAGTTTTTCGTACCCGAAATGACTAAGTTGTCATACTAGCCTTCTTGCAAAAATGCGATGACAAAGATTGCATTGAAGGGAGTTGGTCTCCTTGCTCTGTATTTCAGTGGTTTCTGTATATTAAGGAGACCAAGGTTTGGTAGCCATTTTGATGGGTATAATATCGAGAAATGAACGAACGTGATAGGTAATATGTGGAAAAAATATCAGGAGTTCCTAAAGAAACTCTGATATTGAAGACTTCCGAACTCGATAACTACCAAGCTATGGATTAGTGCAGCTCAAAGCTCTTAGGAAACAAAAGTTTAGAAGTGAAGTGAGGCTCCATGTATTGTTTTCTTTATACTTACGGTGATTATGACCATTGGAAGACGAGAGGATGTCAATCTACCACCGGACGAGGTCGGATGAGCGGTCGGCGGGGCGGACGGTGAAACGGCGACGGCCGGACGGTCCGCCGCGCGGTCGGGAGAGCACCGTCCACCGCGAGGACGGCCGTGCGGTCTGCCTGCGGACAAAATGGCCATCCGCAGTGCGGTCGCCTCCGGTGGTGGACGCCCGATGCCGTCTACCGGGCGGTCGGCCGGGGTAGCGAACGGTTATTTACCCCCGGTTTACTTACCAAAGTCAGTGATGTCACCGGACGTCCTCATGGGGCCGAGGACGTCCTCTGTCCGGACGACCGGATGTCATGGACGTCGAGCGTCCTGACAACTCTGTCTATGTACCAACACAAAGTAGCTCGCTTCCAGAACGCACTTCTACATAGATCTCGACTCCATGCTCTCGTTCAGCAGCTTGCACCTTCCAGATCTTGACGTTTGAGCCTATTCCAACAACACACTGCTCTTTTAAAAAGCCTCCCTCCTAGATCTAAGACATACAAGGTCTCCCACCGAGTCCAACCACTTCTCAATGCTTGTAGTCTTTCCCTAGGAGCTAAGTCCTACGTCTCCCTCACTACAAATCTCAGAGCTTCTTACTCAGCCATCTCACATCCTCTAGTGAAGGACAATTTTAATGGACCACCATAATATTGCATATTGGAATAACAGTTGGTTCTTCTAAACACTAAAAGTTAACTCAATATTGTATAGAAAGATATTATATCTTATGTCTTAACAAACTTGACATCATTTTTTATGATGATGTAATCCTTGTAGGGAAGAAGCACATTATAATGAATCTCAAACATCATGGCCTAAGCTATGAATAGTAGACTACATATATTATATTAATTTCAAACATACAAATATGATTTGACTTTTTCAAATACGTTTGTGAGAAACGTAGTCACATTTTAGAATATAAAATGTACAGTGAAAAGGATCTAAGAACATGAAAGTACTTATGTAAGACTTCTCTTCAATTTTAGTTCCAAACCACCAAAACTAAACTTCTATAGACTAAACACATGTATTTATAACCCTCTACTAGGAGTAATTTTTTTCCGAATTTATATGGTTTGATTAATCTTTAATGGCTAAGAGGACCATGAGAGCTTGGGAGAATCTACAATTGTAATCGATTTGGAAAAACATCATCTACACAATGCGTACATTTCATCACGACCCCACTTGAGTGTAGTTTACTAATGCCTACATGGATTGGAGATTGGAGAGACGCGTTGGAAAGCAACCGAGGAGCTCAAAATGCTTTCCGAGGACGTGAGAGACAATGGCCAACTGTGGAAAGAATTAGAAGAGCAAAAACACCAAAGTTGACCCTGCCAGGGCTTCATAGACATTAAATGATTAAAAGTGAAAGTAAAAATGCAATATGGCTCAATTAATTTGCACTAAATGACATGTTTTGCTCTATATGCCATGTTTTTTGCTTTTGAGGTCCTAAATTGATATTGTTCTCTATGATTTAGTCATTAATAGATGCCATACATCTATATAGAGGGACTACTCTTGGAAGAATATAATCTGTGCATATTTCTATTCTTTCTACTAAAATTTTGAAATAAATCCCTAATCTTTCTACTTTGAATTTCCAAAAAAACACCATATATAAAACAATTTCTACATGGTTTTAGATGAACAATTAGCAATCCATAGAGCACCAAAGATGGCACTACAATCACATCATTCCTTTTCTCATGGTATCATTTGAGGACAAAATTGCAAGTGGAGAATGAAGCAAGGGCCTTCTTTCTATAATTTATTGTGTTGCTTCTTGTCCATGTGATTGTGCAAAGCATACATCTCAAAATTGCAAAAATACTCAAATTATTAAAATGAATAAGCATTATTTAGACACTTATGCCAAGCATATAAATGCATACACTATAAAAGTTAAAACATAAAGTTACATTGAATAAGATATTCTATAATCCTACTTAAATTACACACATGGCAAGAGAAATTTGTACACAAATCAATCCAAAGTGATGACGATTCAAAGCTTATCTTCATTTGAAAATTTATTTACTCATAGAACACCCTTCTTCAAAATGATTTCAATAGCTACAATATTAATAACAAAAAGCAATATAAGAAAGGTTTTACACCCTACTATATGATATTCAAGGTATTTTAACCTTTTAGTGTTGAGCATGACATAGGAGACCTATAAGATTCTATGACTGTCATAGATTATGCAAAACATCATGAACACATTGGATACATTTCACTACGATACTAATTCATAGATATTACTTTTGTGGGGGCTGTAGCGGTCAGATTTGGCATTTGAGAGTTGCATGTGATTCCAAATTTCAGGGCACACCTGCATTCTAGAATAGGTATAGCCTACAAGTTGGTGGATTTACAAATGTTCTTTTCAAATAGTGCCTGGATACCTTGTTTCAGCTCCTCGGCACTAAAGGATTAATCAATTCAATACATAATTGAACCTCATTGGCAATCGTAAACATTTTGTATTTTGCAAAAGAACATAGTTATATCTTTTTTACTTTGCAATTTTGTTTATCTTGTTTGGAAATTTCATAGATTGCCATGAGAAATAATGCCATGGTCACTTCTTTATTAACCATTGTTATACCAATGTTGGACCATCAATCCTCCTAAATATTTCACAATAATCAAAGCTTAGAAGCTATTAGTATTTTTTCATGCCATTTCTTGTCCTTGGTCAAATGCTTGTGCATAATGAGAACCCTCTATCGAATTCACTTTCATAATTGACCAACCTTAACCTTGACAAACTATAATTGATACTTCTAAATTCAATATTTCATAAACAAATTCTCAACCACAATAATAGATTCCATAATAAATCCAAAGTTAAACCTCACAATCATATCTGTAAGACACATACAATAAACTTTACTTTGATGTTACAACTTGGAGAAACCACTTCAGACCTTAAAAGGTGCAAAATGTTGCTTTAAAGACACTTTAAACGATTGCAACTTTAATGAGTCAATTTTCTTACATCTAAAATATACTTTTTAATGATAATGAAAAGATCAATAACAATTCTAGTCTTCTTTTCTTCTATTCTAGTTTTATCCTTGACCCCGAAATTACTAAGAGTCCCCTAGAGGACTTTTGAAGGTTTGGGCAAATTCTTACAATGTAAATTTAGAACATTTTCCTTTGAAATTTTTAGTGTAGATAGACATTACAAGAATCTCAGTGGGAGTCCAATTTCTTCCTATATCCAACATTTAATGAAAAAATTATAGGGTTATGGAATTCAACTTGGGAGTGCAAGCTCGTCAGGCAACTCCAATTACTTTTGCTAGGGCACTCTATTGAGTGTGAGATTTTCAATACTAGAAAATAATATTATCTCCTTTCATATTGTCAGAAATTCCTTTCTTTTATGAAATTTAGCATATTAATCCAAGTCAATCATTTTAATACATTGTCGCACATTGTTGAGCAGGGTACCAAAAAATCCTCTTCCTTTCTACATAAAACTTAGAGATCTTCATATTTTTCACTTTTTGTTTTCCTCACGGCATTATGTACTGTAAACCTTCTTACTGACAATTCAGATTCTCATTCTAAAACATGTTTTGTTCACACAAAAATATAATGTGATTTGACAATTTTTGAAACTCCACTCCCTGCATAATTTTTTTAATATACTATATCTTTTCTTTACCTTTAAAAATTGGTGTACAGGGAACTAATATGCTTAACATGATGGAAATGAATTTAGATCTTATATAGTGCAAAAATTGGACACAAAGTCAAGTCAAAGCCTCCTGATCCACTACACAAAGGGAAGAAAATGAATCATTTTCTGTACTTGAAACACAATAATCTTTCAAATTGGGTGGTCAAAGTTTATGAAATCTTGAGAGTATGCCACTTAGTAAATCTTAATTGAGATCCTATAGTTTAAACTACAAATAAAAGTTTTTCTTTCTTCCTTTATCATTGCACTAATTTTTAAACGAGTAGTTTTGAAGTGTTTTTGGTGTGAAATTGTCAAAGAAATTTAGGAATAAATTAAGATATTATGACACTTCTGCATGCAATTTCCTAGCGACAACGTAATGGAAATATGAATCATTGAACCTCATTAACCTTTTTGCCATTTGGCTTTGAAGGGACAATCTTTGATGTAGAAAATTGATTTTATTATAGTTAGTGTTAAAACATATTCTTAAGTTAAATTTAAAACATTATAGAAATTATAATCAAAGATCGTTATTTCAAACTAAAATAGCTTCTACCTTCTTGAAGTTTGGTAAGTCCAAGTTTCATTCAAGTCAATTCCACTAATTTAACCATTAAAAGTACAATTCAACTATACAACTATTTTTTTCAAAATTATACATTTCAAATAAACACTTTACATCCAGCCTTGAGGCTACACTAATTGAAATTAATGCAAGCTTAAAGGATGTCTTAACACTTCAAGGTACACAACACCCTACAATTGACAATAACTATTTGAACCTCTGCACTAGTATCCTCATGGATTCTCTATTCGAGCATCATATCCAAACCTATAATCTTTACCAAATTGCTCCTCAATCCATCCATCTATACGTCTAGCTTCTTCGGAATGTGCTAAAATCACACTTAATATGTCTCCTATGCATGGTCTAGTTACCGGATCTAATTGCCAACACTTGTCTAGCAAATCAGGTATCCAATCTTCAACATGCTTAGGTACCAAAGGTCGGCGGCCTCTAAGTACATGATCGTAGTCATTCAAAGCACAATCTTCGAACGGAAGTTTCCCAGTCAATATCTCATAACATATCATGCCATATCCATAAATGTCAGCTGCTTTTGAAAACACCTCTGGCCTCTCGTTCAACTTGCGCTCCTTGCATGCTTGCAAAATCTCCGGTGCCCTAAAGAACCCGGTTCCTACAACTCCAACCGAGCATTCATAGTCGGCTACAAAACAAAACCACTTAGCCAAACCACTTTCAAATTCCTTCACAAGCACATTTGACGCCTTCAAGTCCCTATGAATAATATCTTGCCTATGTAACCATTCCACCCCCAATGCAACTCGAAGCATGATGAGTTCAACTTCCTCCTTTGGAAATGGCCCACAATCTACGCCACTTCTCACCTTCATTTTGTCATCAATCAAATGACGGAGATCAAAATGCTCCTTCTCCATCAAGAAAGCAAATCTCCCATCCTTCAATAATATACCACGATGTACTGTACAGAAGAACCTTGGAACCTTAATGGATGTAGGAGACTTGTAATTTTTCATGTCTACTACATGGAACTGTAGCAATCCTTGGGGCAATTGGGTCTTCAATTGTTTCAAGAAGGTCCCCTTCTTAAAAACCTTTAGCACATACTCTCTTCCATCATTCACATCCTCATCATTCCTTTTAGAATTCCACCACTTGACCTTGCAATCATAGAGCTCTGCTTGCCCACCCTCTGCAAACTTCTTCCCCATCACCAACTCACCGAGACGCATATATTGTCCTCCCAATAAATCATAATTAAACGTTCCAAAAAAACTACCCCAAGTAGGATGACTTTCCAAAGCCAAGAACTCTTCCACATTGCTCACTTCAGCCACTTCTTCATCATCAACATTCGAACAACACAACATGAATTTCTTCCACTTCCCCCGAGGTCCCAATGGTTCCACTTTCTCCCCACCAAACTCCGCCAAAATACTCCAATGCATCTTCGAGCGCTCAATCTCCTCCTCAATGCTAACATACTTACTCCTCTCCACCTCCACTATATTCTCACGCTCCGCACATGAACCCATTGAGGACATGGTGGCATGATCAACCTCACTTGCAGTTCCACCCACCTCAGCCATAGTATCCAATACTCCCACCTCTATTGTTGAGGGTGAACATCCACTTGTGCTTGCCATCCCTCAAAATGAACTCAACCAATTTGCTTATCACTCTGCCAAGCAAATAGAGTCACTATAGTAAACCAATGGACACATGACTCCAAAAACTCATTTCCAGAAAAGCCCCACAACTCCATGTCTAAGAATGCAAAATCAAGTACTCCCACAAATCTAAAAAATAGATATACCATACCAATTCCACCCACAAATCCATAACTAATCTTACAAGAGCAGCTAACTCCACAAATCGAGAACAAAATGTACAAAATCAGAGACACCCACAAACCTAAAGCTAAGCACACCAGAGCAAAGACAACCACAAAGTAGCCAACGAAACATCTACAAAACGCGCCACGTTCAAGAAAAGAAAACACAACCAGAACACCTCGACCACCACACCAAAAATCAGCAGAAGCAAGGATGAACAAGAAAGAACAAGCGTCGCAGCTTACTAGTGAAGTGGCGGAAGGTGATGCTGTGAGCTTGGGTCCCTTGAGCAGCGATGCAACAGCAAGATGGGGAATAGGATGCAAACCCTCGTCTCGTGGGATTTGCTCCAAGCTTCGTCGTAAACCGACGGAAGGTGATGCTATGGCAGAGAGAGCAGCGCTGCAATCGCAAGATGGGGAGTGAGATGCAAACCCTCGTCCGCTGGGGTTTGTCTCGAGCTCAGTCGGAGAGATGATGAGCAGTAACGGCATATCCTCGGCATATTCTCCGATGCCCTCCCTGATATCATGGAGTGACCCACTTTTGACTGCATCAAGGTGATGGAAACGTCCAGGAATGAGATGCTCCTGTGCTCATTCCCTTGAATCTGTCAATAGTACGGGCGAGTAACCATCTCTTGGCACTGTCAATGGTAGTGCCAGAATGCAGTCACCATCGTCCAGTGCACTGATGAAATTGAATAAGAGCTGGCTCCTTTCATACGAGGTTAGGTACAAAAAGATTGGCACGCTAGATGGGGTTATCGGAGGCGTCCTAGTGATGCGAATTGAGGCATAGGAATACGAGAGAATCACATGTGGAAGGTGAGGACGAAAAATGTGCAGATCATGGAGTTATTCACTCACCCTTCAATGGCATCCGTTCCAATGCTCTGCTGCTGCCCTCAACCCGCTGCTTTTTGTTCGGTTCATGTCTCATAAAGAGTTAAATAGCGCTGAGAGAGGAAGCGCTTGAACAACAAACCAGCGTGTAGGCACTAAACTGAAGGTGACCAGATCAGTGTATGGACTCTTCTGTTGGCTTTATTGCACTGGTTCCATGGGGCTTTCTTTCTGACACCCCATTCAACACCTTTTGGTTTAAGTGGCAAAGCAAAAAATGTTGAGAGACGTAGCAATGGAATGTAGAATCTGAGTGTCGATAGCAGACCCATTTGAACTTGGGGTCAGTGCTTGGTTAATTTCAAGCATAGTCATGGATGGAAAAATGGCATGAAGTGTGGGAGTGGAGTACGTGACATGGAGAGTGATTTTACACTCAATTCATGCATGTTCATTGTCGTCAAAACATGATACGGTTGGCAGTACTGTATCAGGTCTTCGCCCTCGCCCTTTTCAGATTGTTTTCTCCAGGAAGTAATCAGTAGTTCATCCTTCGTCTGCGTGTCTAAATCACTCCACCATCCATGGAAAAGAGCATGAATTCACCAGGAATACAAGGCAGCATGAGGTACCTCACACAAAGTTCATGCTCAATGATCAGTGCCAGGAAGTTGCTCATTATAGTCGTGATTGGTGCAACTGAGGTGAGTAAATGTACATCGTATTGCTTAGGACAGAATGTTTAGCAGAAAAGATTAGGAGGCGTCGAATATTTAGCAGCAACGACAACGTCCTGAGCTTGTTAAGATGCCTGAATACAAGATGTGCAAATGGGGTTGTTTTGGACTTCCATGTAAACGATCATACTGAAAAAGGGAGTGAGTAAGTGTGTAAGTGTGTAAACGAGAGACGAGGCCCAGAATATATGCAGGTTCGCAAGGGAAGTCGAAGGATAAAACTTAAAAGCAAGGAACTAAGGTAATAGTGAATTGGTGTACAGATGACAGGGATGAGGAACGTCCCTCGACTTTGACTTCCTCGTGTGTGCTAGAAATGCAGGCAACGTTAGTGATGTTGTAATGGTGTTGTAATGGTGCCGTCTGACTTGGTACAGTTAATTTAAGGACTAGCGGATTGGTGGACGACATCAATAAGTGAAATTCAATAAGTGAAATTCAACTCCATTCTTGTGAGATTCCTCTCAGCAGGCGGTGACGAGGTTTGTTGCTTGTATTGCAGGGTGAACGGTGGCACACGCTTGCTTTGGATAAGATCTAGGTTTGGTGGAGGATACAATCCCCGCGCTTTCTCTATTTGCCATGAAACTTGCTATAGGATAGCGGTTTTGTGAGGAAATTTGCTTGCTGAAGTGATGTAGGAACATGTGATACCTGAACCGTCCCATTTTGTGATGCTTTCTCAAATAAAATGCTGCTGGATTTTGATATGTTTGGTACTTGAGTGCATAACTAGGTTTTGCGCAAGTTTATTGCAGGACTCGAATTCACTTAGAAGTGAATTAGAATTGTTGTCAATGATGCCCAATTCGCATAATAGTCTTCAAAAGTAGATAATATCTCTAGTCGCATCAATGAGTACGCGATATTATGTTTTTGTGCTTAATTGAGAAACTGTAGGTTGTAGCTTGCTGCTCCAAGCGATGCATATTTTTCCAATTTTGTGTAGAATCCATGACGTTGATTTTCTTGTGTCCAAATCCCTTCCCGAGTCAACATTTGTGTATGTGTGGAAGTCTTTTGAATTGTCTAATGGCATGAAAATTCCGAAGTCATTGGTGCCTCGTAGGTATGTGAGTATTTTCTTGGCAGCTTGGAAATGGGCGTCTTGAGGATCTTCCATGTATCTTGATACACAATTAACGGCATAGCAAATGTCAGGCCTGGTATTGGTGAGGTAGATTTGGCTTCCTACAAGTGACCAATATATAAATGGATCAATTGTCTTTGTGTTTGTGTGCTCCTATAGATAAATGTTGGGATCCATAGGTAACGTGCACGGATTGCACCTGTCAAGTTGGAACTTGTGTAGCAATTGTTGGATGTAGCTCTTCAGTGTGAGATATCTATCCGTGTTGTCTCTCTGAATTTCAGCCCTAGATTTTTGCTTCCCCTAAGTCCACCATATCAAAGTCTCTCACAAAAGCTTGTCTAAGGCTTTCAATCTCATTGTGGTTGTCTCCCGTTATCAATAGGTTGTCGGCGTATAGTAAGACAATGATTCTCTTTCCTCCTTTTGATGAGTAGTATAAGTTGAAGTCATATTTGCTTCTGGTTAGACCTTGTGATATAAGCCATGTGCCGATTTCTTCATACCATGCTTTTGAGGCTTGTTTTAGGCCATACAATGCTTTCTTGAGTTTGCATACTTTTCTAGGATCATTTGTTTTAGAGAATCCATCAAGAATTTCCATAATCACTTCCTCCTTCAAGTTTCCATTGAGAAATGCAGTTACAACATCCATCTGGTGTAGTGGCCAGTTGAATTTTGCTACAAGTGATAAGACTGTTCGAATCGTTGATCAGCCTACGATGGGTGCGAATACGTCGTGATAATCAATCCCCTCCTTTTGTTGAAAACCTTGCGCAACAATCCATGCTTTGAACTTGTTGACATTTCCGTTGCATTTAATTTTAAAACTCCATTTTGCGGTGATGGGTTTCTTACCTGGCAGTGGATCGATGATGTCTCAGGTGTTATTTTTTATAATGGAATTCCTTTTGTGTTGTATGGCATCTTTCCATTCTTGTGTTTGAGCAGCTTCATCATAATTTAGTGGTTCTTTGTGGCTTCTACTCCTAGCGTCCAGAAATTTATGAACGTGACAGAAGGTCGTCTTTCCCTGGTGCCACAACAAAGTGTGCAAGTATCGTCATGATGAGATCCGGTCTCTCTATTATACCCGCCAAGACATAGACCTCTAGATTGAAGATTCTTCAACTAACATCTTTCATTTGGAGGTCATGACAATGAGAAGCTGACAAGCTGTAAACACAACAATGTGACTTGAATTTGCGATGGATCGAATGGAAATGAGGTTCTTCTTCATACTCATTACATAAGGGACATTGGTTAACTTTATTTCACTTGTATTGGTGCGCAAAGTTGAAAAGCTAGTTCCCATGAAAAGGTGGGATTCACCCCCTCCAGTCTTGACATCGTGGTAGCTTCCTAAGCAGTTAGGTTGTTCATCTAACTTTTGTGCATCAGCTGCAATATGGCCAGAGGTGCGGCTATCAAAGTACCACAATCCATTTCCATAGTAATCATAGTATCCATTGAAGTAGTTACCAAGCATCTCTGCAAAGTTTACATAGGTTTCAGATGTGCGTGGTGTTGGAGGCGTAGTGCAGTCCCGCGCAAAGTGTCCAGGTCTGTTACAGTTGTAACAAATTATCTGGGCCCTTGGTAAGTTGGTCTAGCGTATGGTCCCCAATGGCCAGGATTGTTGCATCCTAAGGAGGGGTGGCAAGCTCCTCCAAACTGTTGGTTTCCTTCCATAAACTGCCAGTAGCCTCATACTTGGAAGTTCCGTCGGCGTCCTCAATTCCAATGACCTCTTCCCCGCCCTTGGTTGTTTCCATGTTGTGGTTGTCCTTCTTGTACGTTGGCCTATTTCTTGAATGTTGCAGAGAGCGCCTCCTCGTCACCTAGAAGTTGGATTTGATGCTCTCTCCTATAAAATTTGAATAGCAAGTTAGAACTAAGTATCTCAAACGTCATAGACAGATCAAGGTGAGATAGTGTCTGGATGGTGCTCTCGTAGGATCAAGGAAGCCCGTTGAACACCACTTGATTGATGTTTCTGTCAGTGATCTTCTCTCCAATGTTGGTGAGTCGATTTCGCAGCTTTTGCACCTCTTCAAGTAATCTTCTACAAATCCTCCTTGCATCTTCATGGTTTGAAGTTGGCTCATGAGTGTGAGGTTTGGGAGTCATCGTCAGATTGGTACAAATCATATAGTGCTTGCCAAGCTTTCGCTCGATCTGTGTATTCTGCAACCATGTCAACACTATCATCAACTACTGAAAGTAGAATAAGTTTACACACATTAGCTTTCTTCTTCTTAACTTGTGCCTCTGTGAGTTGCTCTCCATCTAGCATCAGTAGATAGCTGGCTGGTGATTGTTCACTCTGTGGAATGATCCATAGACCTTGTGCTCTCTGTGGAATGATCCATAGACCTTGTGCTCTCAGGATTGTTCTCACCTTGAGACTCCATACTTAATAGTTCGACAAGCCTTTTAGCTTGTCGCCTTATCTAAAAGTTGTGCTATCTGCCATGCTCGGTATCTCTCTTGCTTCTCTTCTTTCTTTGCTATTGATCTTGTTTCTCTCTTTGCTCACAATGTCTACGTAGAGATCAACTACACAAATGTCACTTATGCTACTCTAACTACGCTCATCGTAGAACTCGCTCTGATACCATGTAAACAATCATATTGAAAAAGGGAGTCACCTAATCGTTTCCGAGTGAGTGTGTAAACGAGAGCAAGTTCACAAGGGAAGTCAACGGATGAAAGCAGGGAACTTATGTAACAGTGAATTGGTGTACAGATGACAAGGATGAAGAACGTTGCAGAAGCAAAGTTTCAACATTCCATTTCTGGACAATTTTGGTGAAGCATCAATAAATAGTGTCTAAACCAAAGCACATAGCTGTGTTTTAGAGTGCCGAACATGACCCCACTTGTACTCGTGAGCATTCTCACGACGCGGAGTGGGAAAGTGCCTCAACTGCACAGAGTTGATAGCATTATCGATGTTTCCTAATTAGAAATGCTTGCAAAGCATTCGTTCAACCAGAAGCAACAACAGAAATGAAGCAGAGGAAGCACGTCGTCATTGAGAAGAGAAGGATAGCGAGAGGAACTTGTGGGGCCGTTTGCATTACAACTTTCATACCCAATAATGTACCCGGAGCAACTCATTCATCAGCTTCAGGTTGCAACTCATTCATCAGCTCTCCAGGTTGCAACTCATTTATTGGCTCTAGGTTGTAACTCATTCAGGAGCAATTGGATGCTTTCAAGAAGCTTGTTCAACTTTTCTTGGCCACAAAGTAAGATGACCCAAAACGGAACACTAAGTTCCTAAACCCACCAACTTCAATGCCCTTCCTAGATATTAACCCCCAAATGCAAAAAGGCCCGAGGTGGGCTTCTAGCGATTTTGGGTAGCTTACACGAGTGTCAATTTAGATCATGAATTTTTGAAATTATTATCATAGATGTGTATAAAGTAATAATTTCGTGGGAAAAAAATAATTCTGAAATAGATTCACAAAACTAAAGTTATTGAGGTTCAAAGTTTGAAACGAGTAGTGCAGGTAGGGCGGGCAGAATATTGTAAAGCTGAATAGCACTATTGTAGAGCTTGAATAGTACCATTGTAGAGCTGAATAGTGCACTTTTTGTGGTGTGTAGCAATGAAGGAAAGTTCTTTGCAACCTTCATTGTTTTTACTTAAATACGCATAGAAATTTAGGATTCCACTTCTTCTAAATATCAATAGAAGAAGGCAAGATAATTTTATCCACTATTTGGATTTTAGATCCAAAATATATTTTTCTATTTGAAAAATAAAATTGCTCTCCTAAGTACTTAGTAAATGGCTGCTTTGTATACCCCTTGTCATTGCAAGTTTTTTTTTTCTTATCCTAAACACCTCTATTACTTGTGATTTTTTGCGTGCAATGACCCAATACAAGGTAGAACATAGATTCATAAAATTTATTCAATGTGTAGTGGAAAAGTATGCCAATATCTTGAGTAAAAGTACATTGACCCTCTTCGTGCAGGGAAGAAAAAAACCACGACGCACTTTTCAAATGCATGTATCTTACAATGTGTCGGGTCAAAATTAATGAATTTTTCTGAGTGTCACCTAGTACTAGTTAATTTGAAGATCCTACGGTTGAAAGTAGTAAAAATTTGTTTCAATCAGTCTTGCAACGTTGCATCTTAGAGAGGTAGTTTTGAAGTGTTTTTGGTGAAAAAATTGCCAAGGATATGTGGAGGTTAAGTTGGTCATGTAGGCTACTATTGTACCACCTATGCATTCACCACCTATGCATCAATTTATACTGTAAGTGATGAAATGATGGCTTACATTCCACTTGTTTGATGTTTTTAGATTAGTGAGTGGTTTTGGATTGTCTTACATATAGGTGTCACATTCCTTGGACTCCATTCTCAGTCTTCTAAGAATGGATAGCATGGAAATCTTCCATGGAAGAAAGGGGCTTTTTCTTTATGTGGGGATTGAAAATGGATGGTCATTACCGAGTCTCAAATTGGAGAATTGGCTTGGAGAATCAACTTCCATCTTCTTTAGAGCAAAATGTCCTATTCGTACACAGTTATCCTTCATAGATTTATATGGGCTGTAATACAATGCAAAGTGGAGGAATGTTTCCCACTTGACCCTCCAGTCCATTCTCAATCTTCCTATAATCTTCTCTTGAGTATAGTGTGACAACCACAAAAATATGATAACTTAGGATTGTACATCAAAATTTGCAATAACCCAACTTCTACATAACTTGTTTGGAATTGAAGCTTTGTCCTTCACAAATGCATACATAGAGCGAACAACTCCAAATTGCTCTAAACAGTAAAGGTAGACTTCGGCAAAATCTACAAAGGCTTAGCTCATTTTGTCCTTGCTCAATACGGTGGTGCCAAACACATTCCTAGAATTAAGAAAACCCATTGTATAAGATCACTAATAACTTGCACATTTTTCTATTAAAACACATAGCTAAAGTTCACTTAAAAAGCACACTCACAGACTTGTACAAAAACTTCTCTCAAAAATCATATCCAACTTAATACAAATCACTCTACCAACCGAAACTCACATCATGAATAATAAGGAGTTCAAAGCCATCCACTTTACTCCATCCAAACTCATAAGAAGGTTCGAGCAAGTACCTCTTGCGTCAAATTATAACATTATTTTTTGAATTTTTTACGATAGATGGACATTTCTAAAAGCTTTGTGTGAGTTCAATTTTTTCCTAAGTCCGACATTTTATGAAAAAGTTATAGGGTTTTGAAGTTCAAATGGGGAGAGCGGGCACGTCAGGCAACTCCAAAAACTTTTGCTATGACACTCTATTGAATGTGAGATTTTCAATACAAGCTAAAAATATTTATTTCCTTTCATATTGTCAAGAAAATTGTCTTTTCTTTAGTGAAAAAAAGCATATAAATCCAAGTCAAACATTTTCACACATTATCGCACATTGTCGGGCAAAGTATCAAAAAACTTCTTCTTTTTCACATAAACCTTCAAGACCATTAGATTTTTTACTCTTTATTTTTTCCGCAGCATAATGTGGTGTAAACCTTCTTATAGACTATTTGGATTCTAATTATAAAACATACTAAATTTGCAAAAAAATATAACGCAAATTGACAATTTTTGAACCTCTAGTCCTTGCACAATTTTTTTGAATATGCTACACCCTTTCTCTACCTCTAAAAATTGGAGTACAAGGAACTAATATCATGCTTAATAAGATGGTAATGGATTTAGACCTTGTGTAGTGAAAAACTTGGACACCAAGTGAAGTCAAAGTCCGCTGATCTACTAAACGCAGGGAAGAAAATGGACCCTTTTCTCTACTTCAAACACTGTAACATTACAATCCGTGCAGTCATACTTTATGAAATTTTTTGTGTAAGTTACTTAACAAGTCTTAATTGAGATCCTACGGTTAAAACTAGAAGTAAAATTTTTTTGTTTCATCCTTACTCATTGCACTAAAATGGGCAATTTTGAAGTGCTTTTGGTGTGAAATTGTCATAGAAATTTAGGGGTTAAGGCGTCTCAGTTTCATCTCCTTGGAAGTTGGTACAGAATAAGAGTACTTTCATTTAGAGCCTTTCTATTTAGACACTCATTTCAATATTTCTAAATTTTCTTTTTTTCTTTCTTTTTTTGGACTTGTAGGGAAAAGGAGAATCCTCATACATAGATCCATCTAGAACAAGTTGATCGTGTCTTGAAAACTCACTCTATTTTTCAATGTTTTCCAATGAATTTAGTGCAATTGTCAACTCTATAGTAGCACTATTCATCTTTATAGTATCCTGCCTAGCTGCCAACATGAACATGCTTTTTAAATTTGAAGCACCAAAACTTTTCCCTACAAGTCCAAAAAGGAAAGAAAGAAAGAATTCCCTGCAAAGATAATTTGTATTTCTATTTTTTACTAAGTTTTCAAGAAGTTCTCTTCAATAATGGATTTTTAGGAACCTTCCCAAAATCAACTTGTACCCCACAAGTTCAAATGGTCCTTTATGGATTAAACGTCAGTCGGGAACCATACATACATGCACGTAGTTTACTCTATAGAATATTAAAGATTTTTAAAAATTTAGCAAGACATAGACCTCTAGATTGAAGATTCTTTAACTAACATCTTTCATTTGGAGGTCATTTTAATATCTAAACCTTATCATGTTTAAATACAACACCATTCGTCTAGAATATTGTGGCCACCAATGACACCTTCTAACGTTTAAGGGCTAACAAGATGTCTTTTGCAAGTGGCAAAGAGGCCGTGGGCTAGAGCACATTTTCTCTCTTCCGGGCCCCCAAGTGACTAGCCAGCCTTGAAATCAAGGACTAGCTCTGACCAATCGCAATCATCAATCTCTTGCACCAATTATGGGCCGTTGATTTGGGTGCCTAGGTCGTGTCCCTTGGCCGATAGGTTGAATCGCTACTTGCATCTGCAGAGCGCTTAGTGTTCATGAATCAATTGTCTAATGGTCTCCTACCCTCATATGGGTTCACTGATTTCCTTTGGATATATGGCGTATATCCTAATGTTCAAATTCAAGGGCGAGGATTATCTCAAATGAGATCGATGGCAATGATTGGCCACAGTAGTCCTTGATTTTGAAGTTGGCTCCTGACGAGGCCCAGGCCCCTCTCAGAGCCCCATGAACATGAAAGCACCATCATAGCCCCTTCGCCCCTTTCCCTCTTCAATGAGCTCCATATGCCACCTGCACCTGGTTGGTGCCGAGGTCCTTCCTGTTGGCGCAACCTTTGAGTAGAAATTAGAAATAAAAGCAAAATGACATGCAATCTCAACCCGTGAAGGCCTTTATTTCCATTTTAGGGTTGTTTCGGCATGATAACCTCGATAGCAAACGCTATTGGCCACTTTCATGAAAAATCTAAATGTGGTCATAGAAGTGGAGGAAGATAGGCATCTATGGAGACCATTGCAATGAAAATTGGGGCAAGCATGAGCAAGTTGTAGTGATTTCCGTGAAGGGGGGTTGTGATGAAATGTACCTTGTGCGGAGATGCTGTTTTCCATGATATAGAACACTTGCATATTTTTGCAGGCTATAAAGCTCATTGACCTTAATTTCTATAGGACCATTTGTACCTGCGGGGTTTAAATCAATTTTGGGCACGTTCCTAAAAATTCACTTTTGAAAGTAACTTCTTGAAATTTTAGCAAGAATAGAAATACAAGTTATTTTTGTGAGGAATTTTTTATTTCTTTTTTGGAATTATAGGGAAAAAGTTATGGTGCTTCAAACACAGGAAGGACATTTGTTTTGGCAGCTGCGCAGGGTACTTGAGGAACATATTATCCCCTAAAGATCCTTGACAAATTCCCACTACAAACTCTTCAAAATTGTTGATTCTAGAGCAATAATTTAGATAGGAAACAAAAAAAATTATTTTTACGTTCCAATTGTATGATCTGAATTAAGTCTTATTACATAACATACAAACAAAAATTTGTGTTTTTTGACCTCATGGATTGATAGATTCTAATGTTTGAAGTAGAGATACGAATTATTTTCTTCCATAGGTTAAGTGGTTCAATAGACTTTGGCTTCACTTGGTGTCAAATTTATGCACTACACAAGGTCTGAATTCGTTACAACCATGTTAAGCGTGCTATTAGTGCCTTGTACACCAATTTCTAGACGTAGAAATGGGGTGTAGTATTTTCAAAAAAAATGTGCAAGGAGTGGAGGTTCAAAAATTGCCAATTCACATTTTATTTCTTGTGAGTTTAATATGTTTTAGATTGATTATCCAAATGGCCAATAAGGTTTACACCACACACTGGTATGGAAAAAATAAAAAGTTGAATAATGAAGATTTCTAAGTTGTATGTAGGAAAGAATAAGTTTTTTTCGTACCTTGTCTGGCAATGTGTGACAATTTGTGAAAAAGGACCAAGTGTATCTGCAAGGTACAAATTTTTCACTTCAATAGAATTCTCTTACAATCAATATGGTCAAAATCCACAAAATGTTTGCCACATCATCTCGTACAAGTTTAGAAGAAGATCCTACGGTTACATTTTTTTAAAAATTATCTTGGCAGATTATAATCAATGGAGTAGTTATTCCTTTAAACTACCTTGGTCCTTTAAGCCCTAAAGATCCAAGGGATTCACATACCAAAAACACTTCAAAACTGCTCGTTTGAGTACTAGAATATGACTGATGTAGTAATAAAATATAATAGATGCAATGCAATGGCACGATAGGTAATAACATACTGAATCTATTAATATCGTAGATTCGACCATCAGCTATAACCAACCCGGCATTAAAGAGTTAATACTTGTGGTTCATCATCTAGGAGTTGTTCGTTTGTCCCCCAATTTGTACTCGGGCGTAGTTGGAGTATACCGAGTACAACTGAGTACATGTCCTTGTACTCGTGTACTCATGCTCGAGTGCAGACAAATGTACTCTGAATGCGATACCACTTCACCACTTCACCAATCATCTCGTACAATTAAGTTAGGCAGAAGTTCATCGAAGCTCGCGGAAGCAACTCGGTGGTCCACACAAACTCGTCCACTGCCGTAGATTCACCTCCCACAAACTATCAAAATCCTACACCACTCCCTATTTTGAAAACCAAGATAGCAAGGCAGATTCTCGTCAAGCAGCTCTTCGCTTGTAAAAGCATCTAACAACTTACATCCAGTCAAAATTCACGCTTTTTGTATCCAACAACCTTTCCCAAGAGTTTCTTAACTTCTAAGGAAGAGAGAGCCGTAGGTGATTACTTTTGGAGAAATTTGCGAATTTGGTGGATTGATACTTCATCTTTGTGTAATCCGGGGCCTAAGTTAACCCCTAAAGGACCACAACCACTTTCGCTCAAAAACCAGTCCAAAACTGCCACTGCCAAAAATAGACATGAAAATCACACTTTAAAGTGAATTTCGGATTTCCAACCGTAAGATCTTAAAAAAGACTTCTATTTAAACATGCTGTTAAATTTTGGTTGCAATCCACTACACGGATTGATAGATTTTAGTGTTTAAAGTCAAAACAATGGTTCATTTTCTTCCCTGCATTGAGTAGATCAGCAGACTTTGACTTCACTTTGTATCAAATTTTTTGCATTGTACAAGGTCTAAATCTTTTACCATTGTCTTAAGCATGATGTTATTACCCAACACACCAATTTTTAGAGGTAAAAAAGGGGTGCAGCATATTCAAAACAAGTGTGCAAGGAGTGGAAGTTCAAAAATTGCCATTTCACGTTTTATTTTTTTGTGAACTACGTATGTATTCAAATGATAATCCAAACGGTCATTATGAAGGTTTTCACCACATATTATTGTTGAAAAAATAAAAAGTGAAAAATATGAAGATCTCTCGGTTTTATGTAGAAAAGATGAAGTTTTTTTCTCCTGTTGCCCGACAATGTGTGAAAATGTTTGACTTGGAATAAAATGAATCTTTACACTAAAGACAAGATTTTTTTTGGAAAATTTCTAGAAAAGGAAATATTCTTTATATGTGTGAAAAATCTCAATGTCAATAGAAACTTTTGTCAAAAAATTTGGAGGTGCCCGGTGTCCCCACTTTTGGCTTTAAGTGGTACTAACTTTCAAACCACAATTCCAAAAAATAAAATAAAAATATGTCCACGAAGCTCTTATGAGAGGCAATCTAGAATAAAATTTTCAGAGAAAAGGGATATTTTTTCGAATTTTAGGAACCTGCCCAAAATCAAAAATCCCCCTGAAGGAGACTCTAGTCCTTTAGGGGTTAAACCTTCATTGCCTAAGTGGACCATGAGAGCTTGGAATTATCTACAAGCGTAATAAATTAGGCAGAACGTCAATAGTGGGTGCATTTCAGCAAGACCCCACTTCATAGAAATCACTGATGCATGAATGGATTGGAGATTGGAGAGATCTATTGGAAAACTAAAGAGGAGCTCAAAATGCGTTGAGAGGGGATTAGCGGGGGGGGGGAGCGATGAGAGCTCGCTCAAGGCTGCGACATGGCAGCTAACCAGCCGAGACTGCGCATCAGCACATCGACACCTCTTCGGTAAAACTTACTCCTCAATCCACAGCTTGTTTTTGCGATCTGTTTAGTATTCGGTAGAACCAGATCGGCTTGCTTCAGGTGGAGGAGACCTAGATCTAGGAACTTGTATGTAAATGTGTGCACAGATCATTGGATCCACTCTGCAAACCCTAGCCCAAGCACCTCGTGTGCGTCTCAGTGCCCGTAGACCGTAGAGCCATAGCCGGAAGCTCAGATCATACCTGGTGAACGAGATGCGACGCACACAAACAGGAAAACAAGCACGTGAGCTCAGAATGAGGGCACCAACCAGGAGCGGAACAAGGCGAGAGAGCGACCAGCTTCCGATTCAACAACAAGAACATGGTGCAGGGAATGCAAGGCCGAGCGGGAAAGTGACCATCCCAAACCCTAATTCGAGGCCAGCCCTGCCATCAGATCAGGGACAGACAACACGAGTTGCCCCTCCAGGCCCCCTACGCAGCACATCGACAGCGAGCTATGCTGCAGCACTCACATCAACATTGGCGCACGCGCCCATCACAGCAACCAATTCAGAAAATGCGAGGAGAGCGGAAGACCTTAAGCAACAGGAGAACATAGAATCGGAGCTAATAGCGGCGGCGGCACATCTGGGAGAACATGCGGAATTCAACCCGACGAGAGCGCTTCCAGGTGAAAAACTCCCAACTTCTCTTTTTCGCATAAGTGCTGGCTTCTTAGTCAGGAAGGAAGCTGCAACCATCACCGTAGACGCAGAGCGAGTAAAAAAGGAAATGGAGCGTTTCCAAAAGAGCGTGGTGATAGCGTACTTTGTAGGAGGGAGGCCAAGATGGGAAGAACTCCAGAAGTGGACTACGGCTGTATCGAAGGAAGCAAAGGGCGAGTGCCAAATTGGCAGAGACCTAGGGCACGGTTTTTTCCAAGTAACAACACAAGAGGAAGCAACTACACAATCACTACTAATGCTTACCCCTCACCTCTCGAGGTGGGGCACGTGCATCATGCAGCCATGGGTTGCAGGGTTCATCTCAAGCATGCCGGCCAAGGCACAAATCCCGGTCTGGATCACGTTGAAAGCAATTCCTGACGAGCTACGAAGCAGCGGTCAGGACATTGCTCAATGCCTGGGTAGAGTGGTAGGCCGACATAAAGGAAACCTCTACGCCTCTGATCAGAAATTCTGCATAGTAGTTCAGACTGGGAAGCCCTTCATAGTGAAGATAGATGTCACTAACCCGATCTCCAAAGAAGTCACAGAAGTGGAAGTGGACTATAACAATCTTTCCATTCGATGCCGATTCTGCCTAGCCACTTCCCACTTAATCAAGGACTGCAAAGCTCTACAGAACTCCAGGCGATCCCCGCAGCTTCAAGTAGCCACAGCAACCAGGATAGCGTCCATCTCCAGCACCTTAAGCCCGAATCAGGATGAACGAGGCAGTCTGGAGGAGGGTACAGCAAAGACGGTCACCACGGCACGGACCACCCCACCACCGAGACCAACCCTGCAACACAGAGGCGAGGAAATCAGACAAGACGAGAGGACCTTAGGGAATCAACAACAAAAAAAGACTCAACGCAAAATGGACGGCGCAGCAGGAGCAGGCCCTTCTACCAGAATCTGGCAACGAGGACTCAGAGTAGAGGAATGGAGAGAGAGAGAAAAGGTCAGAGGATACGCCTCCTCACCTAACACGACGGAATTCTCTGAGGTAAACGAGCTTAATGCGGCTCGTCAAGAATGGCGACTAAGGGACGAGCTCCCATAGGAAGCACCTATTCCTGCGTTCAGTGTAGGGGATGGAGGCAGTGTACAAGCTCGCGAGCTCAGACGAAGCCTGGACATCCACATGAGAACGTCTCGAACGCTTCAGGAACAAGCCACACTAGAAGTAGACAGAAACAAAGAAACCAGCAATGACCCTGAAAATCGAAGGGAAATAGGGGAGGAAAGCAGTTCAAAGGAACTCACCCATTCGAGAGTACCGGAGAACAACTCATCAGCTTCATCTGGAGAGCCACCGATCCCCCCCAGCCATCATAGTGGCAACGTGACAGATGCGGCCTACACAATTACAAGGTTCGGAGCTCCGGAAACGATGACAGAAGTGGAAGATGTCGTGATGAACGAGATTGAGCCACGGCCAACTAACCCAGCTTGGAAACCTCATCGTCAGCTGGACCTGAACACCGGGGGAGACTCCCGCCTTACTGGACGAACCTGCGACACTGACGGACTCAGTCTAGGAATAGACGACCACTTGGAGCAAGACGATAGAACCAAAAGAGGGCACGCAACTTCATCGCAAACAGGGAAGAATCAAAAGCAGATACCTGCCCATGTTGAATCAGCACTGAGGGACTGGCTCCGAGAGCAGGGGCTCGGCGATATACCCCTCACGTACTCCTCGGTGAAAGTCAGACTACCTTCAAGGCACCTCGCACACAGCAAGCTCGGCCGACGACTACAAGGCCATCAACAAGGCGAACAAGGGGTTCTACCCCAGTCCAAAAATAAGACGTCCAGAGCTCCGCGACAGCCGCCCCACACCGAAAGTACTAGCGTAGCCTTGGTACCCCCGAACCCCCCCATCCAATCATGAAAGTCACAATTATCAGTCAAAACGTTCAGGGCATAAATGACCCTGTTAAAGTGGACGTAATACGGAATTACTTCAGAAGCTTGTTAGGTACGACGAAGGTGCTCTGCTTGCAGGAAACAAAACTTCGAGGGAGGAAGTTCCAGGCTTTTGCAGACTCACTCTGGCCAGGTGCAAGATTCCTGGGACTAGAAGCGGAACCGGCGTACAACAATAATGTAGAGACAGAGGGAGCAGGGAGCGGAGGGATCGGAATGTGGATCACCCCCAAACTTACTCATCTTATTGGGACTCATGGCCATTCCCCGCGTGGTAATGCACAATGGGTGCGACTTACGGGAACCCCGGGCGGAGATATTGCTATTCTCAATGTGTACTGTCCACACACGTCAACTCAACAAAGCATACTCTGGAGGGATCTTATGGCTACCCTTCCCAGAGATTGCCGGTGGATCTTTGCCGGTGACTGGAACTTCGTTGAAAGAAGAACGGACAAGTCCAACCTTAGAGACTCCCCTAGGTCCGAGGAAGAAAAACACCTGTTTGAAGAATTCAAGTCAATATTCGAAGTCGAAGACCTATTCCCGAAAAGCAACAGAATAAGGTTTACCTGGGACAACCGACGTCAAGGGCGACACCGGGTATTAGCTCGCCTGGACAGGATTTACACCTTCGAAGGGAGCAACCCAACAGCGTCCAATCACACATACCGTATTCTAGGGGACACATCTCACTCCGACCACCTCCCAGTGAAGAGAGAGGTCTGGCTGGAAAGACAGGAAAAATGGCGCTCACCATACGTGATGAACGCCTCTCATTTGAAGATGCCTGAAGTCCAAGAACAGGTGAAGAAGATCTGGCAGGACCATCATCACCTCACTTTCTTCGGCAAACTTCGACGAGTAGTCAAATACATCAAAATATATGGAAAGAAGAAGGCACAGGAAGGTCGGGCGGCAGAAACGAACCTGAGATGGAACTTGGAGACAGCAGTAACAACACTGCAGGCGGAGCCCCTACTACAGTGTTCACAGGACCAAGTCTCGGCACTGCTTGGCGACCTCCAAAACCTAGAAAAGAAGAAGGCAGTAGGGCAGCGCCTCCGGAGCAGGATCAAATGGCACGAGGTGGGCGATAAATGCTCGCGTGAATTTTTCGCGTCCCACAAGGCACGTTCTTCGGCATCTCACATCACCGAACTCAGGGACGAACACGGCGTGGTCCAAACCTCGAAAGCAGGCCTGGAACGAACTTGCAAACGCTTCTACGAGCAGCTGTACACTGCTCGACCCCCCTCACCAGCATCTTCAGGAGCCGAACACCAAGTCCTGCAGCTCTTAACAGACAGACTCTCCCCCGACATGAAGGCCTCGCTCAACGCCCCAATCTCGAACTCAGAGTTGAAGAGAGCACTATTAGACATGAAACCAGGAAAGTCACCAGGTCCGGATGGGGTAGTATTAGAATTCTATCAAGTTTTTTGGGACCTGTTGGGTCAAGAGTTCACAGACATGATCGCCAACAGTATTGCGACAGGGAGGCTCCCAAACGGAGTTACGCACGGGACACTCGCGCTTCTCCACAAAGCCGAAGCACGCAATGAACTCACGAACTGGAGACCTATATCTTTATTGAACGTAGCATACAAGATCTACGCAAAAACTTTACAACTTAGATTACAACCCATTCTGATGGAGATAGTGAGCCCAGAACAATCAGCCTTCCTCCCCCTACGCTTCATATTAGACAATCTTCTCCTCACGCATGAGACTATGGCGTGGGCTGAACAGACAAACCAACCCCTATTTTTCCTAAAACTCGACTTCACGTAGGCATATGACATGGTGGATTGGAGTTGCATGCTCAAAATCCTGGCAGCGTTTGGTCTCCCTCCAGGATTCATAGACATGATCCGGATCCTTCTTCAGGACGCATCCTCCTCTGTAAAGATCAACGGCACCACCTCCCCCCAGTTCCCGATTAACAGAGGCGTGAGACAGGGATGCCCGTTGGCTCCCTACTTGTTCATACTTGTGGCAGAGGCCCTCAACACACGGGGGGTCCACTCTTTGGAGGGTGTTGTATATCACCTGTGGCCAAGGGGTTTTTTTTAGGGGGGTATTTTGATGGCCTGGACCAATTAAATGGACCCTTGAATTACCTAATTTTCTAATTTTTCATGTTTTTAGGGTCCATATAATTACTTATAATTTCAATGTGGAAGTAATATTTCTACCCCTTGATTTATTGTAAGAAATTTACGAAACTTGATTTGGATCCATGGTTAATTTTTTATAAGCCTTCATTACAAATAGGGCAAAATTATTTTCATGAGCAATTTTGAGATACCAATCATAGTTGAGCTTTAGAATGAGGTGGGCACCAACTCCAATTGTACATTACAAAAAAAAAAAAAAAAAATTTAAAAAAAACTAGACTATTTTATAGATGGTATATTAGATGTAAAAATTGAAAAGTTGATGTATTATCCAGAACCATATATTAGTTATAATCCAAATTTTCATATTTTATTCTCCCTATATTACCTGTAAAATATTTCAAAATTTTACCTCATAAGAATTAAATGGACCGTATCTTTGGTCACACCATTCCAGATAAAAATTTCTAAGTGTCCCCCCCGGGCCTCAACAGGATGGTCAAAGAAGGAGAAAGATCGAACAGGATTTCGGGCATCCAGCTTCCAGAGGAAAGCAGACAACAGACCATGGCGCAATACGCCGATGACACTTCCTTCACCCTTCTTGGAAAAGAAGAACCTATCCGCAACCTAGTTTACACACTGGACGTTTTTGTCTCGCAACAGGGCTGGTGATTAACTGGAATAAATCTAGTGGATATTGGCAGGATTGGTCGGGATTGGGTCGTCCGAGATGGACGGATCAGCTCAACATCAACTGGGCTGATAACTCAGAGGTGAGTAAACTACTAGGGTCTCCTTTTGGAATGTCTCTCTCGTCAAAATCAGTCAACGACTTCCTTGTCGACAAAGTCACCAGGAAACTGGCGTTCTGGAGTTCCACCAAAATCAACCCCACAGGTCGGAGCATTGTCGCGAACAGCGTTCTCCTCTCGGCCCCACTTTATTACCTATCATTATGGGGAGGAACGAAACAAGGTGTGAGAAGAGTTTGCAGCTTAGTGATGAACTATATCGCGGCAGGTACGATGAAGCGGTCGTGGATCAAAATAAGCTGGCTACAATGCTGCCAAACCAAGGCTAAAGGGGGAATCAACCTTATCAACATTGAAGATGCCACCACAGCGCTCATGACAAAATGGATCATGAAGGCGGTAGAACCTGGCTCTTCTAACCTCCACTACATGCTTCGATATAGACTTGCTGCATACCAACCGTTCTCTGGAGGAAGGTGGCCATGCAGTTTGGACTACTTCACCATGCCGCGACATCAAGCACACAAAGGCTCACGTGTCTGGAATAGGGCCACCACTGCATGGAAACTTCTCCTACCCTCCCTGGTGTTCATCAGGCCATCAAATACTGAGGAACTCCTAAATTGTAGTTTCTGGAACTGCCCCGGAATTCGGAGCATTGGACCGGGCTTCTCACGTATCAGAGCACTGGCCCTTCATAAGGTCGGCCTGAGACAACTGCAGGATGCATGGTGTAATGGAAACTTCATCCCTTTCGAAGTGGCGCGACAGAGGTTCAATCTTGCCCCTACGGAGGCCGGAGCTTGGCAAAGCCTTATGTACAACTTCCAACAAGAGCATCAAAATCTATTGCGGCGATCGTCGAACCTTGCTGCAAACAGTGAATGGGTTGCTCTCTATCGGGCTGAAGCGGACGTCTCACCGGATCTCGTCTTTAGAACCAGTGAGGAATGCAGACCCCAGCTTGGTTGGTCAACACTTGAAATTCCGGCCAGCACGCTTACCTTTTCCGTACGCAGCACCACTGCGAGTCTCCAACCCGTCGAATGGGGAGCCCGAGGCCCTAATGCAAGATGGAACACAAGAGGTGATGACTACGCCACTACCCACATTGGCTTTATCAGGAGAGTCCGAGTTGTACAAGTTGAAAGGGGCCCGAAGAAGACTATCATCTCTTTGTTCTACGGCCGGTGTGACCAACTTGCATGGGACCCCGACATGTACTCTTGGCTCGGGGAGGTTCCCTTCATGAAGTTCATGGCTAGATTGGGGAGAACCATCCTCAGAGATAGGCAAAAACTGCCTTCCGTGGTTGAACGAAAATGGAGTGGGATCCTCCCTCCATCCTATAAGGTTCGCTGGCTTAACGTTTGGGATGGGACCAGAACGCGAAAAGAAGGCGGTCTTCTCTGGCATGTATGGCATAAAGCGGTTGCCGTCAACGTATGGAGAGGTAGGGTCCAGAATTCGGTCGACCAACAGTGCCCGATCTGCGTGGACGCTACGCCGGAGACTATCATCCACAAGTTCTGGACGTGTCCCTCTGCCCAGATCGCCTGGCAATGGAGTCTCGATACCTTGCAGAAGATGCTTCCTCAGGCCAAAGCTAAGGCGATCATCGAAGGCAACGTGCCCGACGCCCAGAACAGTCACCGGTCTCCGTCTCAGTCACAAGACGATACCCACACTCAGGTCCATGTTGCCCAGAATACCAATGCTCACATTGGACCTGTGCTTACGTGGAAGCATGGTATTTTTGCTCACATGATGCCCAGAAGATTCAAGCCTATCAGCTCCATCTGGCTTATCATGCGGGGATTGGTCATCTGGAGTCTCTGGAATGAACGAAATGATACTGTCTTCAATGGCAACAGATGGTCCCGCCCCAAGTTGCAGACTAAACTCTGGATGAGCCTCATTGACCATGGGCGCGCTGCTTGGAACAGGACCCTGGCGAGACGGAGCAACGCGCCGGAGAGATGCGAAAAGCACACCAATGTTTTCAAAGAACTTTGGTGTCGTAATGACATCTTGGCCTCCTGGGTGGATGGAAGACCTCAGTGGCATCTTCTCCCCCTTTGTACTAGTAATATCTCTAACATTGACATTAGTACTGACCACTAACCCGGGAGCTCTTGCTCTGCTCCGCCGGTCCTGGCGGGGTGTTCTCCTTTGTTCCCTTTTTTTTTTCCTGCAATGAAGCTTTCTTCGTTTGTGTCAAAAAAATAAATTAATTAATTAATTAAAAAAATGCGTTGAGAGTACTCGAGCTCGACAATAGCCAACTTGTGGAAAGAGTTAGAACAGGTAAAGCACCAAAATCGACCCTGTCAAAGCCTCTAGGCGTAAAAGCATTATGTTTCCAGGATTCGCGCACTTCCAACAAATGTGGCGAGAATGTGCGCCGGAGTCTGACATGCTAACTATAGTAATTTACGTGATTCCCCGCTTGCGACTTTTCTGCCAGCGAATCGTTTCCTCAGCTGCGACCTGCCTCGGACGGACCGGCAATCGCAGTTGCAGCCGGGATAGAATGATTCATCTGGGCCCCGCATCCCCTTCTCGGCCTGTACTTTCAATGTCCTTTCAGAAGTACTTCCGAGAGTACCTTCTCCGCGCCTCCCGCCCCTTTCCACTCCCACCTCTCCACTTTTCTCTCACTCCGTCGTTCTAGGACTAAGGATTAAAAGATGAACGATAATGGGCCCAAAACAATAAAGTTATAAAAGGTTTCTTTAACAACATTACAGCTGTAGATGTGTTACGCTCATTAAGTACTCAAATAGTACTTGGTGTGAGAAAATGTGTCTCTATCTGCGTGTAAGATCAACTAAGTGAAAAATGAAAGTTTAATCTTCGACAACAAGAAATTTTACAGCATTCACGACATCCCTTTTCATCTCACATCTCACAAAACTGTGTACTTAGCAATAAGCTTGAACAGAAGTAAATCTGCAATCATTCGACATAAATAGAAAAGTCTATTTTCCAATGTTAAAGAAGAAAACTTGGTTTAAGGACATACGCAAATCAGGGATTCAAACAGGAAGAAGAAAATAAAATGATGAAACGAAAAACTGGCAGTTAGAGCTGTCCAAGTGTTTGTTTACTTCAAAGACCACGGATCATCAGCAAGATGAGCTCCCGCAATATGAATGAAAACTACTCCCTCTCTCCTGAAAAGTATGTACAAGTGGGTTCTACCCCTCATAATCTCATCTCATCTCATCTCATCTCAGGTCCCTGGACAAGCAAGCGGACAAGAGCGACAGATTCTCGTTCAGAGTGGAGAACCCTTCCATGACCTTCTCCAGCTTCAGGTTGATGCGCTCCAGGACCTGGTCATGCGGCTGCGCCCCGACTTCCAGCTCGCACACGCGGTTCTCGACGTAGCCCATGTGCTTCGACAGCATCTCCATCATGCTTTCCATCCGCTGCTTCATGCCTGCCTCTCTCCTCTCTGACGCCTGAAAACATGGCCAAAGATAACGAAACATCATTAGTAAAGCCCCACTAGATGAGGAAAGAGGAGTCAGACATTTGGATTAAAGGAGGCTAAAACATTGTTCGCAAGTTTCCCTGATATTCGCTTATACTTGAATTTGTGCTATCCTAGGCCAAGAGGAAACCAACTTACGATCCATGTATCTAGAACAAGCATTAGTTGTGATAGGAACCATAGATCCAAATGCAACATGAAGTTACTCTTGTGATGTTCTCTCTACTACACTATCCATGCATATGACATACTACGATGTAAGGCTGAAAAGAGAGGTTGAGAACTCTAGTGAGAGGGTGCCTTTACAAACACACATAAAAGCATCATACCATTCAGCAAACGCTGGGACCTAGAGACATGGGGAGGAGGAACTATACCTGCAGCTGCAACTCCAGGAGCTGTTGCATCTCCATGAGCCCATGGTGGTGCAAGGACTCGTCGGTCACCAACACGCTTCCGCAGATGTGCTCCCCACCCCTCCTCCTCTTGCCGCTGCTCGACTGCTCGTACTCGCCATCGGAGTCCGAGGTCGAAGCGTACTCGTCGCTCTCGGAGTCGGAGACCGGGCTGCATTCTTCCACATGTTTCCTCTTCACAGGCACCTGCATATGGAGAAACAAGGGTGTAAAAATCTCAAGCTACGGGCTCACAAACCAGGAGATGCAACAATCACCACAGAAACTTACCGCTGAGATATCGCCCCCCGATCGCCTCGTCCGTACACGCCCACTCCAAAAATCTGCACACACGGAACAACACATGTCAAAAACCATACACATAGAGCCTGACTCCTGATCTGCCTCCTCCTAACTCAAAAAAAACAACACACCCACTCCCACAAACTTACTACACCGGGGCAACCTCAAGCTCATCTACGCATGTCAGATCAACCAAACTCAGCCAACTTTAACCACGTCAGATCAGCCAAAAAAAAACAGCCCGTTCTCAGATATCTCTACCTCGTATGCGAAACCATATCCACAAAACTCACCTCCACTCACAACCTCCTCCTCCTCTTCTTCTTCACCGCCGCGCCCCCACCCAGTGCTCACCTCCCGGCCGTCGTCTGACAACACCACGCTCCGCTCCTCCTCCTCCACAGCAGGCGCCGCGCCCTTCCGCGACGCGCCCACCGCCTCGACCTCCATGACTAAAACGCCACCCCCCTCCCCAAGGCACCCAGCAACAACAAAAACAATACCACCCCCAACTGACACTTTGCCTGAAGACCCCGGACTGTCCCTATCGCTACGACTGGAGGGTGTTGTTGATGGAGATGGTGGTGGTGGTGGTGGCGAGGGGAGTCTTGTTGGTTGTAGGGAGTTGATTGGGAGATGGTTTGGGTGTGAGTTGGGGCCCGCTTCCTCCTGCGTTTAGGGGATGGCAATGAAAACAAGCGGCTTCCGTAGCGGCTTCCGTACGTCTTCCGTTCTGTGGTTTCACCAACCTGTACCTCTTTCCGCATTTCCTGTAGTGGCACTGCTGCTATTCAACCGCCTCTTTCTTGGGAAGAACGGCGACTTTAGAACAGCGACTTGCTGAATGAGCCTGGGAGATTGCTTTTAACATCATCCCGCGTCTCTGGTACACTCGCTTTTGTACATTGTGAGTTCTTGATTCCTTTGGTTGTACGGTGCGACTTGGATGAAAACTTTTGACCTTGAGAATTCTTACAACTTGATTGGTAAAATTAATTCACTTTGGATGAGCTTGCTAGAGCTTTGGGTAAATCACGAAAAATCCATCTGATTAGGATTTTTGGTGTAGTGTGAAGTGGGCCTTGCCTGGAAAAAATAAAGGTTATTGTACACATCGGTCAGTTTCGGCACCTCCCTACCAAATAATATAATTTTCCAAATCATAGTGGTTTAGACACATTGGGTATCACCTAGGTAACACCTTGACATTACATAGGTATCACCTAGACAAATCTCTTGAATTTTCCAGTTTTTTTTTAACATTCTCCATTGTGATATGATTATGTAATTGACCAACGCGAAGGGTATTTGGATTTGGTCGTTGTTGGTGGACAAGAGAAGTCATCCTTCAACGATGATTATTTTTCAAAAATTGTGGGCAAGGAAAATTGCCACAGTGGGTAGGTGGAAGAGACTTTGAGAGAGAGAAGGGCTCTTTTCGAAACGGAGTTTCAGTTGTAATACACTTTTTGATTCTACTTAGAGTGGACCTTATTTCCTGGAGCATTCGTTCTTATTTGAGAATCTTTCTTTTAGAGTACTTCCGTACACAATCTGTGTTGAGAGAAAGGAAAGTCAATTCTGATTTTTTCTCCACGTTGGTGTGGTGCCTAAGAACAAGAGTTGTGTGGAGTAGATTCTCCACAGGCAAAGTTTGTGTTGTGTGTAGCGACGCAGAGTCAAACGATGGCACGGCACTGCATGTAAATAACTGCTCAAATTGCGTGAAGTACAGTTGCAAGTCATATTTGCGCCTGCAGCTTGGAACCACCGGAGGTCAAGCTGCCCTCTCTGAGTGAGAAGCGCAAACTTAAATATTTAACTTGTCATAGGACCTGTTTTTCTTGAGGGAATGATAGTTATGGGCATTTGCAGGAATGGCACATGTGTGCTGTACTGTGATATTTTACCTATGGGTCTCTTTGCTCATTTTAACTCCCAAGTGTCCCTTTGGGGGGACGATTTTGATTTTGGGCAGGTTCCAAAAATTTGGAAAAAAATCCTTTTTAAAAAAATTAATTGTTTACTAGATTGTCTATGATAAGAGCATTGTGGAGGTATTTTTATTAATTTTTTTGGATTCATGGTTTGAAAGCTAGTACCATTTAATCTTAGTAAAACGGACTCCGGGCAGCTCCAAAATTCATATTTTCCACTTTTTAGTTTTTCAACAACAATATGTGTGAGAACCTTCTTATTGACTGTTTGGATTATCATTCTAAAAATAATATAAAAGAACTCAGGCCTCTAAGGAGGGCAAAGTGAATAAAGTGTTTCTTCGATCCACTACTAAATCCATGTCCACCGGATTTAGGCTTAGTAGTATGGAACTACTCCCCCCTCTCAAGGGTAGACAGTTTTGTAAAACATATTAGGTTCACAAAAAAATAAAATGTGAATTGACAATTTTTGAACCTCCCTTCCTTGCACGCTTGTTTTGAATATGCTACACCCCTTCTCTATCTCTAAAGTTTGGAGTATGGAGAACTAACATCATGCTTAACACGACGATAAAATATTTAGACCTTGTGTAGTGCAAAAATTTGATATCAAGTGAAGTCAAATTCTGGTGATCCACTCAACGGAGGGAAAAAAATGAACCACTTTCTTGACTTCAAACAGTATAATCTTTCAATATGTGCGGTCAAAGTTTTTAAAAATTGTAAGTATGGTACTTAGTAAGTCTTGAATGAGATTGTCTTTCAATCCATACGGTCAAAATTCACAATTTTTTTACCACATCATCTCATATAAATTTAGAAGAATACCCTATGCTTACATTCTCATGTTGGAGGAATCCTCAATGGAATAGGGATTCCTCTAAAACACCTTGGTCCTTTATTTCTATCATTATATTTCTATCAATATGAAAACAACATATAAATAGCTACAAAGGACGTATATATTGTAGAAACTATAGTCAAAACTCTTTATTTATTACATGTCGGAAGCAAAAACATCATTACACATACAGTGTTATATCATATAGTACTCATAAAAGTTGATCTCAATGATTAATAGCATTTATATTTTCATCCATTTGACCAAAATTTCATCCAACATTGTCATTTGTCAAGCTAGTATTGATCCAAAATAGTCACCCTAAACCCTATATTGCATTTTATCCATCCAACTTTACTCCCCTCTACACTACGTTTTACTACCCCCTTCTATTAATTGTCCCATAATTTCTCTAATTGTTCCAACTATAACACTTATAGAAGTAAAATTCATGAAGTTGGGAGCGAGGCATCTCATAACACTTAACAGATAACACTTAAAAGTGTAAATTTTTTGGGAGCATACCATACATGAGATTATAACACCTAAAGAGGTAACATACAATTGAAAGAGTTCAGACTGTATAGTGGATATTTGGGTAATTTGCAAGATACCACGGATTTTGACCTCTTCTTCCATTTAAAATAGTGAAATAATCCCTAAATAACTATAACCTTCTACAGCTAACTCAAAGAGGAAAAAAACACTTACAAAATTTAATAATCCCCTGTAAAAAAGTCATAGCTTTCTAATTCATTCATAAAGAGTTATATAAAAATGACGTAACCTTGCGTAACACGCACAAAAGCAGTGTAAGTCAACTTGTTGCAGATAAAAAATCTCATCCTCGACATATTAAAGCATCTCCATTCCTAAATGCCAACTCGGTCCACGGTAGGAGAGCAAAGCAGGGCTGGAGCATGCACGGTTGAGAAGGTGCAGAGAATTCTTTGCACCGGTGATGAGAGGAAACGGAAAGCAAGGGCATTGCAACCAACAACATGTGCCATCAACTATCGTGCACGGAAGACGCAGAGGGCGGTGAAGTCGCCAGTAAACATGATCTGAAGTTGAGTGAGTAAATCTGCAGTCTATACAGTTGCAACCACTCCCTCGCGGCCACATGGCAGAAATGGAGTGGCCAGGTCTAACACCCAAACCTAGTGCACCCACAAAAAATTGTGTGAATTTGGTGTCGAACAAGTTAGTCTGGTCCGCCACGATGCTGGAGAAGCTGTCGTGGTGGGACGCGTTTTGTGAATTTCACTCCAAGGCGGCAAATCTGGCGGGCCCCGTGCCCCGGTGGAGATGCTCCAAGTTCCAGGGTGAAACCCGAGAGACTTCAGGAGTAGGCAGGGCTTGACTCGGCGAGAGAAAAGTGGGAGAGGAAAGGGGCGGGAGGCGCGGAGAAGGTACTCTCGGAAGTACTTCTGAAAGGACATCAAAAGTACAAGCCGAGAACGGGATGCGGGGCCCAGATGAACCATTCTATCCAGGCCGCAACTGCGATTGCCGGTCCGTCCGAGGCAGGTCGCAACTGAGGAAACGATCCGCTGGCAGAAAAGTCGCAAGCGGGAGAATCTAGGAAAATGAAGCTTTTGGGACCGAGATCGACGTTTATCTGTGGATACTTCGGACCAGAGAGTGGTGTAGGATTTTGGTAGTAGTTCCTGGGAGGTGAATCTACGTCAGTGGACGAGTTTGTGAGAACCTGTAATTTGGTTGATAATAGACTTAATAATTCTCAAAATGATCTATTTTCCAAAACCTTGCAAGGTGTTGAAGCATCTAAATGTCGACAGTAGTCATTTCAGCACCCTAGTGACGATCTTGCCTTCCTCACGAGACAAGATGAGTATTCATACCACTTCACTCTTAACCCTTTAACCCTTAAACGCCAAGTAACCAGAAATTGGCTTCTCGGATGACATTGTTGGATGATAATCAACGTAACAACTATTTTTCATCCAAATTTTTTTAGGAGAGTTCCTTGTATGTACAAGCATTAGATGATGATGAAACTGGCCTCATTGAGGTAATCATGTTTTATCTAAGAAAGAAAATGCTTCTGACACGGATCTCTATGTAGTGAAATTAAGAAACTTCTATCTTTAGCTCTAAATCTAAATTCAAGCCACCAAAATGATATTTTTTGAATTTGAGTCCAACTAATGAAATGAAGCTAATGATGTCTAGTTTCCATACCATTTTGAAAAGTAAAAAAATACGTAAATTGAATAACTTATTGCAATTTCAACATGGACCTATAACCGTGGTTCTAAGAAGAAGAACTCCGGTCTCCGAAAGAGACCAGTGTGAATATAGTGTTTGTTCATTCTTTTCACTAAGCATATGGCCACGGGACATAGGCTAGTGTAATAGAACTACTCCCCCCTCTCGAGGGTAAACACTTTTCTACGCTAAGTGCTTCCCTATACTAATTGCCTTAGAGATAACCGACATGTCATCTCCCTCAAGGGCCCGTGGTTCTAATTTTAGCCAAACATGGAACTTTCATTTACACCACAAGTTTTGGCACGATAATGTCCACCTTTGGTGAAATTTTCAGAATTGTTTAGCATAATTTGTATTTAATATGAATTTTCTTCTCTTTTTCTAAAAAATCACAATAAATTCAAATTTCCACAAAAAAATCTGTGATTTTTGTAACATAATTGAGACATATGATCTCATCTTTGAAAAAAATTTAGAGGTAGAGAAGGGGTGTAGCGTATTCAAAACAAATGTGCAATGAGTGGAGGTTCAAAAATTGCCAATCCACGTAATTTTTTTTGTGAACTTAATATGTTTTGGAATGATGATCCGAATGGTCAATATAAAGGTTTACACCACATCTTGTAGTCGAAAAAATAAAATGTGAGAAATACGAAGATTTCTAAGTCTTATGTGGAAAAGAAGAAGTTTTTTAGGTACCTTGCTTGACAATGTGTGACTATGTGTGAAAATGTTTGACTTTGATTATTATGCTATTTTCCACTTAAGACAAGATTTTTTTTACAGTATGAAAGGAAATAATATTATTTGCTAGTACTGAAAATCTCACATTTAATAGACTATCCTAGCAAAAGTTTTTGAAGTTGCCTGATGTGCCCGGTCTCCCCATTTGAAATTCTATACCCTATAACTTTTTCAAAAATTGTCAGATTTACGAAAAAATTGGACTGACACAAAGCTTTTAGCAATATACATCTACAGTAGAAATTTCAAAAAGGAATGTTGTAAATTGACACGTTAGGAACTTGCCCAAACCTTTAAGAGTCCCCGGAGGGGACTCTTGGGCCTTTAGGGGGTTAAGGTCAATGGGGGACCATATATACGGTCATGTATTTTTCTCTTAACACACAAAAAATGTATCAAAATACAACAAGACATACACCTTCGGATAGAAGATTCTTCAACTAACATCTTTCATTTGGTGGTCATTTCAATATTTGAACCTTATCATGTTCAAATACAACACCATACATGTAGAATATTGTGGCCACGAGTGGCACCTTTTGACGTTTAGGGGTTGAGGCTTACAATGGTGATAGGCTTGGGAGAATCTACGAGTACAATAGAGCATGTAGAAGATCATCTATATATGGGGTTCATTTCATTGCAACTAGTCGTTACAGAAATCACTATAGTTCACTTGCGAGACTTTGGCGCACATTTTCACCACATTCTTTAACCCCTAAAGGACCAAGTGTCCAAAAATGGCTACTTGAAGGTTCCGTCAGATTCCTATGATGTCAATTTCTAACATTCGTCTTTGAAATTTTACTGTAGAAAGGCATAACTAAAACCTCAGTGGGACAACATCTTCTCTAAACTTGACATTTAATGAAAAAGTTATAGGGTTTTCCAATTCCAAAGGGGGAGAGCGGACATGTTGGGCACCTCCAAAACCTTTTGCTAGGACACTCTATTGAATGAGAGATTTTTGATACGGGTAGATAATATTATTTAATTTCAAATTGTCGAAAAAAATTCTTGTCTTGAGTGAAAAATAGCATACTAACCCAATATAAACATTTTCACACATTGTCCAGAAGGGGGAAATTTTTTTTTTCTTGCACTTCAAACGCTATGATCTTCAAATCCGTGCGGTGGATTGCAACGAAAAAACTATGGTGTGTTCTTATAGAAGTCGGTTTAAGATCTTATGGCTAAAAGTGCAAAAGTTTACTCAAAAATGTGTTTTTTTTGCCTTTAT
Organism: Bryoerythrophyllum caledonicum; assembly: GCA_963971425.1. Lineage (NCBI taxonomy): Eukaryota > Viridiplantae > Streptophyta > Bryopsida > Pottiales > Pottiaceae > Bryoerythrophyllum > Bryoerythrophyllum caledonicum. Next base: position 9,098,750 of record OZ020524.1, read on the forward strand.
ACGGTAGTGGCAGTTTTTGACCGGGTTTTCCCTCTAAAATGCCTTGGTCCTTTAGGGGTTAAAACCGCACGGATCCTCGGAACTTAGCATAGTTCACGGATCAAAGAGAGATGTAGTATCGATGTACCAAATTTGCAAATTACTCCAAAAGTGACCACCTATGGGCCTTCCTTCCTTAAGAGTTAAGAAACTCTTGGGAAAAGTTGTTGGATACAAAAGCGTGAATTTTGACTAGAGTATAAGTTGCTGAATTCTAAAACAAGTGAAGAGCTGCTTGATGAGAACCTGCCTGGCTATCTAGGCTTAAGAACATGTAGCTTCTGAGGCCGAGGTCTACGTTTTTGTATGGATATTTTGAAATAGGGAGTGGTGTAGGATTTTGATAGTTTGTGGGAGGTGAATCTACGACAGGGGATTAGTTTGTGTGGACCACCGAGTTGCTTCCGCGAGCTTCGATGAACTTCTGCCTAACTTCACTGTAGAAGATTATTGGGGAAGGTGGTGGACCAGGTTTATCACATTCAGAGTGCTTTTATCTGTACTCGAGCATGAGTGCACAAGTAGAAGTACATGTACTCAATACTTCCAAGTACGCCCGAGTACATCTTGGAGGAGAAACAATCCAAGTTTTAGGTAATTTGCAATATGGCTGTAGAGAAGCTTTTCATTCAAACATCATGCTTCTTATTTCCTAACTGACATAAGTCTTGAGGTGGGTTTTTGCAAATCTTGGGCATGTTTCCCATGGTTACGATTTATATTAATGACTCTCATATTTTTTTACAAAAATTTGCAAGAAGACGAGAGGTGTATGAGGATAAATTTTTATTCACATTGGACTCATGGAAAAAAAGTTATGCCATCTTCACCCCTAAAGGACCAAGGCATTTTAGAAGAATATCTACTCCATTGATGGTGAATTGCCAAGATAGACATTTAGATAAGTTACCTGTAGGTACACTTGGTCCTTTAGGGGTTAAAAAAAACCATTACAAGAGTGGGCATGTTGGGCAACTCCAAAAACTTTTGCTAGGATACTTTATCAATTACAAGATTTTGGATACTAGTAAGTAATATTATTTTCTTTCATGTTGTCCAAAAGAATTCATGTCTTTGATAAAATTAAAAAATAGCATATTAACCAAAGTCAAACATTTTCTCACATTTGTATCACAAGGTATCAAAAAAACTTCTTCTTTTCCAAATAAAACTTAGAGATCTTCATATTTGTAACTTTTCAATTTTTCCACAACAATGTGTGGTGTGAATCTTATTAGCCAATTGGATAATCAATCAGAAACATATTAGGTTTGCAAATAACAAAACATGAATTGGCAATTTTTGAACCTCCACTCCTTGCACAATTTTTTTGAATATGCTACACCCATTTCTACCACTAAAAATTGGTGTACAATAAAATAATAATATGCTTAACATGGTTGTAATGAATTTAGACTTTGTGTAGTCCAAAATTTGACACCAACTCAAGCCAAAGTATGTTGATCCACTCAACAATAAGAAGAAAATGATTCCTTTTCTCTACTTCAAACACTATAATCTATCAATTGCGCTATAATCGTTTAATCCATGCGGTCAAAAAACACAAGATTTTGTTAGTATGTTTCACAATAACACTTAATTTAGATCATACATTGAAAATGGGAAAACATATTTTTTGTTTCCTTCCTTAATTATTGCACTAGAATCAACAATTTCGAAACGTTTTTAGTGTGAAATTTTCAAGGATCTTTAGGGGTTAATATGCTCCTCAAGGTGACAACCTTAAGACTTTTTAAAAATATAGCAAAGTTGGGAAGAGAACTCATTACACCATCTTCCATGGATGTTAACCTTCTAACCCCTATGAACCTTTTTGGCCTGCTAGAATCTACAAGTGTTCTATATCATGAGAACAACAGCTACGCACAAGGTACATCTCATTACAACCCTCTTTTAAAGAAATCACTATAGCTCGCTGATGCTTGCACTGATTTCGCGACGGTGGTCTCCACTTTTATGACCTCATTAAGATTTTTCATGGAAGTGGCCAATAGCGTTTGCTATCAAGATTATCGTGCTCAAACAACTCTAAAATGGACAGTAGACCTTAATCTGTTGAGGTTGCATGTCTTTTTGCTTTTATTTCCAATTTCTATTCAAAGGTAGCGCCAGAAGAAAGGACCAGGGCACCAACCAGGTGCAAGTGGAGCTCATTGAAGAGAGGAAGGGCAAAGGGGCTTCGACAGTGCTTTCTGTTGAGATAGCCTAAAATAGCCTAGCTACTCTTACTTAAACTCCCGGGTCCACTGTAGTTAGGCGGTATTTATGAGACTTACCTACCTAATTATGGCAGTCTTGATTACATCGCCCACTACTGAATTAGGTGGCTGATTGGCTATTAATGCCACCTAACCACCTCTTAAGTATATAAGAGCTGACCTCACCCGGTCAGAGCTCTCTTTTATGTGGACATGGTGGTGTTGTATATTGTCCTCTCCTAACACGTTATCAGCACTGTATAGCTCATATTCCTAGAAAACACAATTCGATTCACTGTTCATTTTTCTGACACACTCCGAATCTGCACTACAGTTGTTTAGACAGAAGACTTTATTACCAAGAGATTGAGCGGCCGGAGTGACGTCAGCTTTTTAGGAATCCCCCACTAGAGCCATAGGCACACACCACCTCGCGATGGCGACGGTGATAAAACCAAGAGAGACACGAACCACCCCACTTTTCTTCGACCCACTTGAGGCAGACGGCTCGAATTACCTTAATTGGTACGTCGATATGAAGACCTACTTGAGCGCGGAGGAGCTGATCGTTACGCTGGAGGGAGAGCCCGAGGCGGAGATACCAGCCACCTACAAGTGGCAGACGCTTCTCATCATCCGGCGACACATCGATGCGTCCCTGCGTCAACAATACATACAGGTTGAAGATCCGGCGGTACTCTGGTCAGCATTGGAAGCGCGCTTCAAGCATGAGGAAACGATTTTCCTCCCCCAAGCCCGCAGCGACTGGCTCAGTCTGCGCGTACTGGATTTTCCGAATTTCATCGCGTTCAACTCCGAACTACACCGCATCGTCGCGCAGCTTCGCCTCTGCGGCGACACGGTTACCGACGTCGACTTAATCGATAAGACCCTCTCAACTTTTCCCCCCGCATGTGCTATTCTAGCTCAGCAGTACCGTAACATGCGATTTACACAACATTCGGAGCTTATGTCATATTTGCTTTTAGCTGAAAAGCAGCAGCAGATGCTCCTTAAAAACGCCGAGGCGCGACCTGCGAAGGAGGTTCACACAAGCGAAGTAAAGGAGAGCCGCAAGCAGCCCAACTCGACGACGCCGTCGAAGTCGACAAACCCCAGGCGAGAAACCCACAGCGCGGAGGCTCCCAGGCGACGATCCCGAGGCGATTGGCGCCCCCCACGTCGTGATCAACAGCAATCAGACAAGAACCCGAGGTACACACATCGACCCGATAAGTCGACAAGTACATCAGGGAGTGGATCGCGAGGGTCATGTCACAAGTGTGGTCGTCCAGGGCACTTTCTTAAGGATTGTCGAGCGTCACAATATATCGTCGACATGTATAGAGAGTTAAAGTCCTTAAGGGAAGGAAAGAGAGAAACCCATACTCTCGATGCCCCCTCCGTTACGCTAAACGATGTCGACCCAGAAAACTATATGGTACAGTTTGGGTCACAACCTAGCAAAGCGAGAGTTGCTTTGTTAGACAGTGCGTCCACTCACACCATTCTCCAAGACCCGGCGTTCTTTGAGTTCAGAACTAGGAACGAGCCGTGGCAAACTTGTGATATAATCACCATCGCAGGCAAGCGGACCTTTAAATTCCGCGAGGGCCGGGCAAACATAGTCTTGCCCGGGGGAGCCCCCCTCACCTGCAAGAGGGCAATGTATGTCCCGGATGCCCCCCGGAGTCTGATCAGCTACCGGGATTTACGGGCCAATCAAATCCACGTTTCTACCGCGGTAGGAATTGATGATGAGGTCCTCGAGCTACGGCAAGGCGAGAGACTCCTTGCCACCGCACACGCGGGAGCCACCGGCCTGTACGAGCTGCCCCCTTGTTGGCGCTGTACCTAGCCCCGCTCGTAAGAGTAAGGAAGAGGATGGCGGACGTAGATCCCCATGCCTACCCCTGAAAGGGGTGCCGATGTCCTTTTTGACAACCAGCACGAAGGCTGATGTTTGGCATCGCCGGCTGGGGCACCCTGGGACGACCATGATGAGAAAAATGGTCCCGACCTTAGTCGGTCACGACCTCTGCACACGGGACGCGGAGCGCGTAGAGGAGTGCGCGGCGTGTATACAAGGCAAGCTCATCCGCCAGCCGTCGCGATGGACGCTCCCGACAGAAATGCCCGCCCCGCTGCATCGGCTCCACGGTGACATATGTGGGCCGATCAACCCAAAATCAGGTCAGTTCCAGTACTTCTTTGTCTTGGTCGACGCATCGGGTAGACATGCTGAGGTTTCCCTGCTCACAACCCGTAACATGGTTTTTCCTAAAACCCTAGCTATGATTATCCGGTTTAGAACCCATTTTCCCGATAATCAGATTTGTTTTCTTAGGATGGACAACGCCTCAGAGTTCAAATCACAAGCTTTTGAGGATTTTTGCACCGCAACTGGTATATCACTCACATATTCAGCCCCTTACGAGCACTCACAAAACGGACTAGCAGAAGCCTATATCAAAAAGATCCAACTGATCGTTAGGCCCCTCCTAATACACGCTAGCTTAGCACCTGAGTTCTGGGGTCACGCCGTCTTACACGCGGCCGTCCTGCTGCGCCTAAGACCCACACTATTACTTACACAGTCACCCCTCGAGATGGCGTCCGGTCGGACACCGAACGTAGCCCACCTCCGCACCTTTGGCTGCGAAGTGTGGATCCCAGCCCCCGAACCCCAACAGAAAACCATCACCCCTCATAGAAATCGAGGGATTTACCTTGGTTATGATTCCCCCAGTGTTATTAGATATAAACTGATCAATAGAGATGATATTCACAAAGCTCGGTTCCAGAATTGTAAGTTCATAGAAACTAGATTCCCGAGTGCCCAAACCAAAACCAAACATAGCAATCTAAACTTTAGATCACCAGAAACCTTGACCCTGAATCCAGATCCTCGTACGGCGTTAACCGACTCAGAAGTTAGAAAGATTTTAAATCTCCAGAATCTCGCCGAGAAGATCCCAGATGGCTTCTACTCCGGTCCCCGGATAATTCGTAGCCCGGTCCCCGGATCAGGAAATCCCGCATCAGAACCCGTTAAGAAACGGAAACTAAACCATACACCCCGTTCCCGGGCACCCACAGTATTAAACACCGAACTAGAACAGCCCTGGGACGACGTAGAAATGTTTTTGTCAAGTCTTGCGACCCTGGACTCAGATCCCCTTACATTAAAACAGGCCCAAAAGAGTGACGAATGGCCCCAGTGGGAAAAAGCCATAGAAGCAGAATATAGTTCCCTTAGAAAACGAGGAGTTTTCGGACCACTAGTGACCAATCTGCTAGATAAACCAATTGGACACAAGCTAATATTTACACGCAAACGAAACGACCTAGGGGAAGTCATCAGATTTAAAGTAAGATTAGTCGCCCAGGGTTTCACCCAAAAACCCGGCATAGACTTCGAACAAACTTACTCCCCCGTTATGGATAGTACATCCTTCCGCTACCTTCTAAGCTTAGCCGTCCAGCTTTCCTTAGAAACCCGCTTGCTCGACGTGGTGACAGCATACTTATACGGCGACCTAGACGCCGAAATCCATATCCAGCCCCCTCCCGGATTTCTCCCCGATCAGACCAAGCCTATCCCTGGAAAATATTCTGGTCTCAAGATCAGAAAGGCACTTTATGGCTTGAAACAAGCCGGCCGAGCTTGGTATCACCATCTCAAAACCTACCTACTGTCGCAGGGATTTACAAATGACCCCGCACTTCCGTGCATATTTGTCCTCAGAGACACGACGGGTTTTGTAATTCTTGCAGTTTATGTGGATGATTTAAATTCAATAGGCACCGTAGCGCTTAGCGCACGAGTTGAAAAGTTACTCACAGACAAATTTGAGATGAAAGTGCTAGGCCGTACTTCATTTTGTCTTGGCCTGCAAATTCAACACTATCCAGATGGAAGCATCCTTCTACATCAGCAGACCTACGTGAAGAAGTTTTTGCTGCTCTTCAACATGGCCGACGCCAACGCGCTGTCCGCCCCAATGATCGGAAAAAGTCGCACCGACGAGGACCCTTATCGGCCAGCAGAAGAGGAGGAAGAGGAAGTGGATCGGCCCAAGTATTTAGCAGTTGTTGGAGCGCTACTCTATTTGGCGACCAACACCAGACCCGATATCTCCTTCGCCGTCAGCGTGCTTGCTCGCCACAATCAAAAGCCAACCGATAGACACTGGCGAGGAGTTAAGCATCTCCTACGGTATCTGCGAGGGACGACAGACCTCGGCCTCCACTTCCACAAAACCAAGTCCAGCGCCATCACCGGCTATGCCGACGCCGGATTCAAGACGGATCCAGCCACGGGCAAATCTCAGACAGGCTACGTATTCATCAAGAACGGAGCGCCGATATCCTGGCGATCAACCAAACAGACGATCACGGCCACATCAACCAACCACGCGGAGTTAGTCGCATTTCACGAAGCATCCCGCGAAGCGGTTTGGATCCGCACAATGCACTACACCATCTTCAAGATGAGCGGTATTTCACACCAGGAGGAGCCGATCACTTTATTTGAAGACAATGCAGCTTGTATTGAACAGGTTTCTTCTGGATTTATTAAGGCCGACCGTGTCAAGCATATCAGCCCTCATCTATTCAGTTACACACAAGATCTAATCGAAACACGACAAATTCAAGCAAAGAAGATTGCTTCAGCAGAAAATATTGCGGACGTACTTACGAAGGCTCTACCCGCACATCAACACCGCAAGCTGATCAAAGCAGCTGGCATGCGGACCCTCACGGAGTTAGCAAGCGAATAAAGATTTTACTCTTTTTCTGCATTTTTACCGCAGTTTTTTAACGAGAAAATCATTTATTCGAGGAGGAGTGTTGAGATAGCCTAAAATAGCCTAGCTACTCTTACTTAAACTCTCGGGTCCACTGTAGTTAGGCGGTATTTATGAGACTTACCTACCTAATTATGGCAGTCTTGATTACATCGCCCACTACTGAATTAGGTGGCTGATTGGCTATTAATGCCACCTAACCACCTCTTAAGTATATAAGAGCTGACCTCACCCGGTCAGAGCTCTCTTTTATGTGGACATGGTGGTGTTGTATATTGTCCTCTCCTAACACTTTCATGTGCATGGGACTCTGGGAGGCGCCATGTTGAGGCAACACTGCTTCTTTTGCCATGATTGTCGTTCGTTGATGGCCGCCGTGTCGGTGGCGAAGTACGTGCCGCGACTTCTATTGCTACAAAGGAACTCCTTTTGGCTGTGCGAGTGTACCTTGGAGTACACATGAAGCACCTTCCGCTACGGTGATACAGTAGTGCAACTCTGCAGTCAATGCTCCTCCTCGCCACTTGCAAATGGCATCTTGTTGGCCCATATGCGTTGGAAGGTGCCACTGGTGGCCAGAGTATTCTACATGTATGGTGTTGTATTTGAACATGAGAAGGTTGAGATATTGAAATGACCTCCAAATGAAATATGTAAGTTGAAGAATCTTCAATCTAGAGGTCTTAGTCTTGCTAAATTTTTATAAACTTTTAATATTTTACAAAGTAAACTACGTGCATGTATGTACAATTCCCAATTGACATTTAAGAATTAAGAGTCTTTTCATGGAACGCTCCCATCTGGCATACCAACTGTGAGTTTGGATGAAAGGTCCTCATCATTCTAAACTCATTGGAAAACAATGAAAATATTGAGTTTTCAAGACACACTCGATTTGTTCTAGGTGGATCTATGTTTGAGATGATGCTTACATAAGAATATTTGTCTTTTGCAGCATGTGTGGTGGCTTGTGAGTGGCTATCATAATGCAAACAATTTGATTTGGTGCTTGTGGGTGCATGTCTGGTGTGTTTAAGGTGGGGAAGTTCATCTTTGGAAGACTTATTTTATTCATGAGAACTTCTTTGTTGGCCTCTTTTTCCGTAAAGGCTCTAATATTTCAAGATGTCTTTGTCCAAACTTTTGAAATATTTCCATTTTAATGTATGAATTAGAGTAAATCATAAGATGTATAAATGTGGAGAAGTTGAGGCTTAATTAAACATGGTATAAACATGGCAAAGGTAAGGCTTGATTACAAAAAGAAGAATATCTTCTAAATTTAGAAATAGTGAAATGAGTGTCAAAATAGAAAGTGCTCGAAATCAAAGTACTGTAATTTTGTACTAACTTCAAAGGGTGATGAAACTGAGAGCCCCTTAACCCTTTAATGTAGAGATAATCGTTATTGGGTCGATTTGGGTATATATCTAGTGAGATCTCTTTGTGCGTAAGTTGGACGCACCTTTTTTGGTTGAAATGTGTATAACAATAGTGAATTTCACTCAAATGGAACAATTACCACGAGCATTGGTGCAAGCATTGGAGAGCTATAAGGTAGAGGCACCCAATTCCGATCACTTAAGCCAGTTGGGGACTCAAATGACATTGTATGTCAAAAACCTTTATGTAGAAAGATGGAGAATTAGAAATGAAACTGAGTAAATGCTTTTTCAAGTTTAATCTCAGATTTGCAATTGATATTGAATTTAGAAGCCCAAAAACCACCGGAGCCCATAATCAAACTACAGAGTATGTGAGATTTGGTGCCCCCCTTTGCCTAATGCCAATAAGTAAGAGTGAGTAAAAAGAGAGAAGGCATGCCGTGGATAACTAACTCATGGAAGGTACCCAATGCCAATCGGCCTTGTTGGACTTTTGAGGTAATGCCACCAATGAGAGCTCAATTGAGGTGGACCAATCCAAAATTGCACACTTTGTGATCCAATGTTGATAATGACTCGTGTTTTCAAATTTTGAGTTAACGGTTTTGGGTCACTATATGCACCATTTCATGCATTTGCCATTTTCATGCACCATGCCATGCATACTCTACTGATCGGAATTGGGTGCCTCTACCTTAATGATTTTTGTATTGTGGGATCAACATGAAATGTAGTCTTTGTGTAGATGCTTGTGTGCATTATCTACTAGCTGTTGTGCATGATTTATTACACTCGTGAATTCTACCAAGCCTTGTGAAGACCATTGGCATTAACCCCTAAAGGCCCAAGGCATTTTCACAACAAAAGCACTTCAAAACTACTTATTCTAGTGCAATGAGTAAGGAGGAAAACAAAAACTGTTATTTCTACCTCTCATCATAGAATCTAAATTGATACTTATTAAGTGATGTACTTACAAAAATTCAGAAACTTTGACCGCATGGATTAAAAGATTGTAGTGTTTGGAGTAGAAGAAACGATTCATTTCTTCTGCGGGTTAAGTGGATGAGCACGCTTTGACTGCACTTGGTGCCAAATTTTTGCACTACACATGGTCTGAATCCATTACCATTGTGTTAACCATGATGTAAGTTCCTTACACACCAATTTTTAGAGGTAGAAGAGGGGTGTATCATATTCAAAACAAATGTGCAAGGAGTGGAAGTTCAAAAATTGCCAATTCACGTTTTAAGTTTTTGTGAACTTAATATGCTCTAGGTTGATAATTGAAATGGTTAGTAAGAACGTGTATACTACATATTGTTGTGGAAAAAAAGAAAAGTAAATAATATGAAGATCTCTTAATTTTATGTGGAAAGGAAGAAGTTTTTTTGGTACCTTGCACGACAATGTGTGAAAATGTTTGACTTGGGGTTAATATGCCACTTTTCACTAAAGACAAGAGCTTTCTTTTGACAATATGAGAGGAAAATTTAATATTATTTGCTAGTGTTGAAAACCTCACAATGTTCAATAGAGTGTCCTACCAAAAGTTTTAGGAGGTGCGCGACTTGCCTGCTCTCCCCGTTTGAAATTCAAAACCCTGTAACTTTTTCAGTAAATGACATATTTAGGAAAAGAAGTTTTCCCATTGAGGTTTTAGTATTGCGCATCTACAATAAATATTCCAAAGAAGAATGTTAGAAATTGACACCAGAGTATTGTGACCAAACATTCAAATTGCCATTTTATGACACTTGATCCTTTAGGGTTAAAGAGTTAATGAAAGAAAATAATGAGGGGATAGGCCTTACCTGATGGTATACATCATGTTTAAAGAAGAAAATGTCCTCTGCTATACATTGTCAATTCTCAAATAAATCATATGCAATTGTATATGTTTGGTGAGTCAAATGTTACCTACAATATGCAACAATTCAGATATACCTTGGATGTTCCTATTTATAGGAAACACTTGGCATTTATTTTTTAGTATTAAATATTTTGGAATAATAATGGATCTATAGTTCTACTAGTTGGAAGGTCTAAAAAGGAAAAGATCCAAGAATATCCATAAACTGGAATTAAAAAAATATTGGTTTAAAATTTGGGTTCTTTGTTGTAAAATATAGATATGATGTACTTTTGTTAAGATGTTCCAATTTCTCACCTGAAGCACATACATCTTCCTAGTCAATACACCACATCAAAACAATGTCTTAAGAAGACAAAAAACATAATCATGTACGCTGTGAAAGGATTCAATCTACTCCAAGTTACAAAATGAAAAGCTCCTAGTTACATGTAAAAGATTTTATATAGATTATTTTCATAAAAAACATGAAATAATCATATCAATAAAGGTTAAACACTAACTGCCAGCCATGCCTAGCCAGTAGAAAACAAAAGTTTTGCTTTCAAGCATTCTACCAATTACTAAAAATAAATAAACCTCAAACACATTCTCAGTCAATCAAGAAACACTGTACACCTACTCCTAAGTTATCATACTTGTAATGTTTGTCACACTATACTCAAGAGAAGATTATGTGAAGATAGAAAATGGAATGGAAGGTTGAGGACTCGAGTGGGAGATATTCCTCCACTTTGCATTGTATAACAAATTCATATAAATCTATGAAGGTTTACAATATATGAATAGGACATTTTGCTCCAAAGGGAATGGAAGTTGATTCTCCAAGCCCATTCTCCAACTTGGGACTTGGGAAAAGCTATCCATTTTCAATCCTCACATTAATGTAGATCTTTCTTCTTCCATGGAAAATTGCCATGCTATCCATCCTTAGACGATTGAGAATAGATTAGACGATTGAGAATAGAGTCCAAGGAAAATGACACCTAAAGTAAGAAAATCCAAAACCACACACTCATCTAAAAACATCGAACAAGTAGAATGTAAGCCATCATTTCATCACTTTCAGTATAAATTCATGTATAAGTGGTGAATGCATTTGTGGTACAATGGTAGCCTAGTACATTACCACCTTAATATCTAGGAAGGGCATAGAAGTTGGTGGGTTAATAGACTTGGTATTCGGTTTTGGGCTTTTTTACCTCATGGTCAAGAAAAGGTGAACAAGCCTCTTGAAAGCATCATAGTGCTCCAGAATGAGTTGCAACCTGGAGCTAATGAATGAGTTCAAGCTCCAGGTACATTATTGGGTATGAAAGTTTGGAGTGGAAACAGCACCACAGGTCCATCTCACTATCCTTATCGCTATCCTTCTCTTCTAAGTGACAAGGTGTTTCCTCTGCATCATTCCTATTGTTGATTTTGATCCAACTAATGCCTTGCAAGCATTTACAATTAGAAAACATTGATAATGCCATCAACCTTGTGCAGTTGAGGCAATTTCGCATACGCAGTGTGTGTATGTTTACTAGTACAAGTGGGATCGTGTTCGACACTTTTAACACTTTTTATTAAGCACCTGCACATGGAGGCCAAGCACATGGAGGCCAAGCGGTTGTATGAGGACCCTCATTTGGTTCCCAGAATCCCAGATTTGGGCCCAAATGACCGAATGAGGTCAGCCGGACAACGTGAAGTAGGCACCGGCTAATATGCCTCCGGGCTAGGCAAATGCCATCGGGCCCTGTAGAAGTCATGTGCGGTCAGAAGCCGCAAATGAGGGCCCCGTCGGGTGGGACCTACCACCATGCATATAGTACTTGACGGGCCCCCTGTACAGGCCCATGTGCGCATGCTTATTGATGCTTCACCATAACTGTCTAGATACGGAAGACCTAAACAATGGCAACCCCATTTGCATATCTTGTATTTAGGCAACTTAACCCTCAAATGTTTGAAGGTGCCGTTGGTGGCCATTGTATTCTACAATTATAATGTCGTATTCGAACATGATAAGGTTGAGATATTGACATGACCTCCAAATGAAAGATGTTGGTTGAAGAATTTTCAATCTGAAGGTGTAAGTCTTGCAAGACTATAGAACTTTTTTGGTATTCTTCAGAGTAAAATGCGTCCCTAAAAAACGGTTCCCGACTAACGTTCAAGGGTTAACATGCTCAAGGCGTTGTCTTTGTTGCCAAATATTCGTGGTCTCATAATCTTTTCTGCTAAACATGTTCCTAAGCAGTACGATGTACATCTCCTCACCTCAGTTGCACCTCAAGACTATCAGCACCTCCATGGGAGTGATCTTTGTGCACGAACTTTGTGTGAGGTACTTCATGCTCCCTAGTATTCTCCTTGTGAATCCATGCTCTTAATTTCCTTGGATTGTGGAGTGAATCAAACACGCAGAACAGAGCTGAACCTCTGATTTCTTCCTTTAGAAAACAACCTAAAAAGGTCGAGGGCGGAGGCCTGATACAGTACTGCCAACCGAATCATGTTCTGACGACAACAAACATGCATGAATTGTGTGTGAAATCACTCTCCATGTCACGTACTCCACTCCCACACTTCATGCCATTTTTCCATCCCTGATTATGCTTGTAAACTAAGCACTGACCCCAAGTTCAAATGGGTCTGCAATGGACACTCAGATTCTACATTCCATGGCTACGTCTCCCAACATTTTTTGCTTTGCCATTTTCACCGAAAGGTGTTGAATGGGGTGTCAGAAAGAAAGCCCCATGGAACCAGTGGACTAAAGCCAACAGAAGAGTCCCATACACTGTTCTGGTCACCTTCAGTTTAGTGCCTGCACACCGGTGTGTTGGACAAGCGCTTTCTCTCTTAGCGCTTTTGAGCTCTTCATGAGGCAGGAACCGAACAGAAAGCAGCGAGTTGAGGGCCACAGCTAAGCAGAAGGACGGATGCCGCTCAGCGGTGTGAGCAACTCCATGATCTGTTCGTCCTCATCGTCCACATGTGATTCTCATGTATTTCTATGCCTCAATTCGCATCACTTGGACACCTCCGATGACCCCATCTAGCGTGCCAATCTATTTGTACCGATGATGCTGGGATAGAATGTACCCAACCTCGTATGAAAGGAGCCAGCTCTTATTCAATTTCATCAGTGCACTGGACGATGGTGACCGCATTCTGGCACTGCCATTGACAGTTTCAAGGTATGGCTACTCGGCCATATCATTGACAGATTCAAGGGAATGAGCACAGGAGCATCTCATTCCTGGACGTTTCCATCACCTTGATGCAGTCAAAAACCGGTCACTCCATGATATCAGGGAGGGCATCGGAGAATATGCCGAGGAGATGCCGTTACTGCTCATCATCTCTCCGACTGAGGTGGAGACAAACCCCAGCGGACGAGGGTTTGCATCTCACTCCCCATCTTTCGATTGCAGCGCTGCTCTCTCTGCCGTAGCATCACCTTCCGCCGGTTTACGACGGAGCCTGGACCAAACCCCACTGGACGAGGGTTTGCATCCCACTTCCCATCTTGCTGTTGCGTCGCTGCTCCCAGGACCCAAGCTCACAGCATCACCTTCCGCCACTTCGCTAGTAAGCTGCGACGCTTGTTGTTTCTTGTTCCCGCTCGTTCTCGCTTGTTCTTTCTTGTTGTTTCTTGTTCATTCTTGTTCTTGCTTGTTTTTAGTGTGGTATTCGAGGCGTTCGGGTTGTCTTTTCATTTCTTGAATATGGAGCGTCTTGCAGATGTTTCGTTGGCTACTTTGTGGTTGGCTTTGCTTTTGTGTACTTAACTTTGGGTTTGTGGGTGTCTCTGAATATGTCTATATAGTTCTCAATTTGTGGAGTTAGCTCCTTTTGTAGGTTCAGTTATGGATTTGTGGGTGTAATTGGTTTGGTATATCTATTTTTTAGATTTGTGGGAGTACTTGATTTTGCATTCTTAGACATGGAGTTGTGGGGCCTTGTTGGGACTGAGTTTTGGAGTAATGTGTCCATTGCCTTACTAGAGTGACTCTCTTTGTTTGGCAGAGTGATAAGCAAATTGGTTGAGTTCATTTTGAGCGATGGCAAGCACAAGTGGATGTTCACCCCTGACAAAAGAGGTGGGAGTATTGGATACTATGGTTGAGGTGGGTGGAGCTGCAAGTGAGGTTGAGCATGCCAACATGTCCTCAATGGGTTCATGTGCGGAGCGTGAGAATATAGTGGAGGTGGAGAGGAGTAAGTATGTTAGCATTGAGGAGGAGATTGAGCGCTCGAAGACGCATTGGAGTATGTTGGCGGAGTTTGGTGGCGAGAAAGTGGAACCATTGCGACCTCGGGGGAAGTGGAAGAAATTCATGTTGTGTTGTTCGAATGTTGATGAAGAAGTGGCTGAAGTGAGCAATGTGAAAGAGTTCTTGACTTTGCAAAGACATCCTGCTTGGGGGAGTTTTTTCCAAACATTTTATGGTGAGAATGTAAATGTAAATGATTCGGGTGAGTTGGTGGTGGGGAAGAAGTTTGCAGAGGGTGGGCAAGCAGAGCTTTATGATTGCAAGGTCAAGTGGTGGATTTCTGAAAATAATAACGAGGATTTGAAGGATGGAACAGAGTATGTGCTAAAGGTTTTTAAGAAGGGGACCTCCTTGAAGCATTTGAAGACCCTATTGCCCCAAGGATTGCTACAATTTCATGTAGCAGACATGAAAAATTTATACTCTTCTACACCCTTGAAGGTTTCAAGGTTTCAGTGTAAAGTCTATTGTGGTACATTATTGAAGGATGGGAGATTTGCTTTCTTGATGGAGAAGGAGCATTTCGATCTCCGTCATTTGATTGATGACAAAATGAAGGTGAGAAGTAGCATAGATTGTGGGCCATTTTCAAAGGAGGAAGTTGAACTCATCATGTTTCGAGTTGCATTGGGGGTGGAATGGTTACATAGGCAAGATATTGTTCACAGGGACTTGAAGGCGTCAAATGTGCTTGTATGGGAAAAGAAAAGTGGTTGGCCAAAGTGGCAATGTTTTGTAGCCGACTACGAATGCTCGGTTGGAGTTGTAGGAACTGGGTTCTTTAGGGCACTAGAGATATTGCAAGCATGCAAGGAGCGCAAGTGCAGAGAGAGGCCGGAGGTGTTTTCAAAAGCAGCTGATATTTATGGATATGGCATGATATGTTATGAAGTATTGACCGGGAAACTTCCATTTGAAGATTGTGCTTTGAATGACTACGATCATGTTCTTAGAGGTGAGCGGCCTTTGGTGCCCAAGCATGTTGAAGATTGGATACGTGGGTTGCTAGATAGGTGTTGGCAATTGGATCCGGCAACTAGACCATGCATAGGAGACATATTGAGTGAAATTTTAGCACATTCAGAAGAAGCTAGAAGAGATGATGCATTGTTAGAGGAGCAATTTGGTAAAGATTACAGGCTTGGACTTGATGCTTGAATAGAGGATCCATGAGGTTGCCAATGTAGAGGTTTGTTCATAATTTATGTTGAATTTAGTATATTGTCTATCTTGAAGTGTTAAGACATCTTTGAAGCTTGCATTGATATAATTTGTGACGAGATGAAGTTGTTCCGATTAAGTATTGTAATTTGTTTGTATATAATTTGAAATGATGTATTAGAGTTTGATGAAATGATTTGGATGAAATTTGGACTTATTGGATTCAAATATGATAGAGATCTATATTGATTTAGTACTAAGTAACCATTTTTTATGGCAATTTTTATGCAATTTCCAATTCAAATTTAGAACATGCTTAGAGAAAATGTCTTATTAATTCTATCTCATACACCAAAGAATGGCCTTCCATAGTATTATGGCGGAAAGTTTAACGGGGTTCAAAAATCTATAATCACATTGTATTTCTACAGTTGAGATTGTGCAAAAACTACAATGGTGTCAATGTGCGATTGAGGTGAGAATCTAGATTCCGTAAGTATACATGGTTCTTCTCCTAGCCTTATCTTATGAAATTGTATCTAGTTATGGTGAGGACATTGGAGCTTTTTGCTTAGATCACACTAGCCAATCCATCTTTGTTGCTATTGAATATCATCGCTTTGTATGGATGTAGATGATTGCCCATGCTTTCATGCGTGATTGTGAAGTGTGATATATGAACCAAAAACTATGGAGCTAGATGTTGTGCTTGTTCTAACTAATGACATTCACTCATTAGTTATTCCTTGTTTTTTGGTGATGAGTGTCATTTGGACTGCACTTACAATGCTAGAAATGATTTGCATTTCTATACTATTGATAGTTGCGTGGCTAGGTATTGTGTTGCTAGCCCAATGTGGTTGTCGCATCGCATTTTTGGGCGATGATGGTTCAATCCAGAAGCAACCATCCATGCGTACCACCCATAATTGGTGGTAACAATATCCAAAGTTAAGAATGCTTGGACGGCAGGCGAGGGTGGTGTAAATGCCTTGGTTGCATTTGGTGTGGTGTAGGTTAAGTGACATGCTAGGCAATGCGTAGCATGTCGAGGTTTCTTGTAGCGTGATTTGGTTCCAAATCCTAGGAGAGAACAACTCCATGTATCTACTGAAGAGAAACAAATACCACTCTCACACTCCACTAAAGAACACCTTCATGCTTTTGATGAAGATTTGCAGATCCGAAGCCCACAATAGATGACAGAGTGGTGCCCACACAATTAAATTGACTCAAATATACGTAATAATATACTAGATATAAGATTTATATTAACTATATTGTTAGATACTAAAGAAAAGTTTATTTAAATTATTGATTTAACCATGCACAATCATACAATAGATAATGGGATAGAGTGCTTACATGACCCAAACTAGGCAAGGCATTCTAGGTGCAACAACTTAGAGATTACATGAAGGAATGTATAAGAATATTACCAAGAATGATAGGTTGTATCCTAACCACCTTAAGGGATAAATCCTTGTTGTCCTTCCACCATTTTGAATGATTACCAAACTTGACCTCCATCATTTTGGATACAATTGAAGTCGGATCTGGACAACAATTCAACAATTCCGTACTTGAGTTTCATTTTAGCATTGAAAGATAGCTCAAACATATGCATTACATTTAGGGAAAAATGCATTGCTAACAACAAATTATAGTTATAAAGGAAGGAAGGCATCCTAGTCACTTTCTTAACATTCCAAGAGACTTCATATAAACAATTAACATTGAACAAACAACACTAACATTTCAATTTGGAAGTGTTGAAAAATACATATAATTAAATAAGTTTGTTGCAATTTGAACTTTACGCCTTTGACAATGGTTGACCAATTTTCTAATTTTAGCTGAATATGGAAGTTTTATTCACAATACAAGTTCTGGCACTATAATGTATATATTTGGTGAAATTTTCATAGTTCTTTAAACATACTATGTATTTGATATGAATTTTCTTCACTATTTCTTCAAAAAATCACAATTCTTTTTTAAATATTTAGAAAACATCCTTTCATTTTTGTGACATAAACAAGACATGTGATCTCGACTCTTCAAAATGAAATAACAAAATAATTCACTTGTATTTGATAAAAAGATTAGTGCACACAGTAGAATGAATATTCAGATTGATACCTTGCGACGTGCCTGGAACAAAGGAGCAATCGCTGTTGCCGCCTAGATAGTATGATTCATCTAGGCCCCTCCCCTTGTTCTTGGCGTCTCCTTTAAATGTCCTTTCATAAGTACTTCTGGAAGTACCTTCTCCGTGTCTCTCGCCCCTTTCTACTCTCGACAACTTTAGAAGCTATATGAAAAGAAACTTGAGTCACTTCTAATCAGGGGATTGGATGATTGAGCAAAGTAGTTCAAATTGTTGTCGGACGAAACTGTAGCTCCGGATAGGTTTTTAAAGATAGTCTGTCGAGACTTGGGAAGGGCAACATATTGGCAAGCATTTCCTTAGATAACTTGGACGCGGTTCTACAAATGGCAGATGTTGGACCAAGTGCTGACAACAAAAGAGTGGTCCTTCTTCTCTTCTTGTTATATTTTGTTCCACTTCGATTCAAATGTCTTTATCTACATATTTATGACATTGCCAACATGAATTTGGAACAAGTCAACCGAAGCGTAGTCAAAGATATGTTAGTCTTATTTGTTCAATGTTATTTGTTTAAATGAAGTCTCTTAGAATGTTAGGAAAGTGCTTTACTTTGTTACATCAAACTTCTGTTTTGTGTCCTTTCAGTTCAAGCTAAAAAGTTCTAAGCGCTCTAGGGGAAAGAGCCGAGCTTTGATTGTTCAAAGATGTGAATAGCTCCGAGACTGCAGGTGAGACCATTTGAAGGATTTGCTTGTATTCACAAAAGTACAATCTCAGTTTGGTATATTCAATGAAAACGCAGAATTGAAAAACTCTTGATTACTCAAAGTGAGGATGTTAGTTGGTTATGATGTAGGTTTTCATATATATTGTGTGTAAAAGTTTTTGTTACAATGTTGCGATTGACATGTTAGACTAGTGTGAGAGTGTTAGGGCTGGGAGAGACACTTGATTATGAATAGGAGATCATTGAGCATGTTCTTCATTGACATTTGTCTGTCATATGAGTCTCTGCATGTTTATGGTCAACTTAATTTTGCACTTCTCAAGAAAAGAATAGGTATCTTACCTGAGTAGGATGCCTTCCTTCTTTTAGAACTATAATTTGTTGTTAGCAATGCTCTCTATTTTTAAACGTATTGCATATGTTTGAGCTACATTTCAATGCTTGAATGATTTTCAGGTATGATATTTTTGAATTATTGTCGAGATCCGACTTCAATTGTTTCCAAAATTGATGGAGGTCAAGGTTGGTAATCATTCAAAATGGTGGAAGGGCATCATGGATTTATCCCTTAAGGTTATTAGGGTGCAACCTATTAGCCTTGGTAATATTCATATACACTCCTTCATGTTTTCTCTAAGCAAAACTTCTCGAGAGTGGGTATGTTGGCCAATTCTAAAATCTTTTGCTAGGACATTGTATTGAATGTGAGCGTTTCTAAACTAGCAACTAATATTATTCCCTTCCATATTGTCAAAAAACTTTTTTTTGTCTTTAGTGAAAATAGCAATAAGCATATCAACCCAAGTCAACAATCAAAATGCTACACCCATTCTCTACCACTTAAATTGGTGCATGAGGAACTAACACAATGCTTAACCCTTAAAGGACGGAGCCTATGACCGTGGAATCAACCCCAATTTCCATTCTACTCTGTACTCTGATTTTTTATCAAATATATGTGAAAATTTGTTTTTTTCATTTTTGAGAGATGAGATCACATGTTTTGTTCATGTCACAAAGATCATAAATTTTTTTGGGAAAATTTGAATTTATTGTGCATTTTAAATGACAAAGTGAAGAAAACTCATATCAAATTCAAAGTATGCTTTCTAGGGACAACACTTGTGGTGTAAATGAAACTTCCATGTTCGGCTAAAATCAGAAACTCGATTATAGGCCCAAAGTTCGAATTGCAATAACTTATCCAATTTTAAGAATTTTTTAAATTTTCAAATTGGAATGGAAACTAGACTTCATAAACCTCATTTCATTAGTTGGACTCAAAATCAAAAAATATAAGTTTAATGACTCGAATACAGACTTAGAGCTAGAGCAAGAAGTTTCTAAAATTCACTATATTTAGATCCATGTAAGAAAATTTTTCTTCTTTAGGTATACCTTGATTACCTCAGAGAGGCAAGTATTATCATCATCTAATACTTACACATTCAATGAACTCTCCACAAAAAGAATTGGATGAAAAATGACCGTTTACAACAATAATCATCCTCATAATGACATCCGAGCAACCACTTTTTTGTGCTCCAGCATTTAAGAATTAAAATGATGGTAATGAATTTAGATCTTGTGTAGTGCAAAAATTTGACATCAAGTGTAGTCAAAGTCTATTGATCAACTCAACACAAGGAAGAAAATGGATACTTTTTTCTACTTCAAACTCTATAATCGCTCAATCCATGCGGTCAAAGTTTCTGAGATTTTGTGAGAATGTCACTTAGTCTTTATTGAGATTCTACAATTAGTACTAAAAGTAACAGTTTATGTTTCCTTCCTTACTCATTGCACTAGAATCAACAATTTTGAAGTGTTTTTGTTGGAAAATTGTCACAGAAATTTTAGGGGTTAAACTTGGTGGTCTTAAACTCAAGTCAAAAGTAGTTTGGCCACCTTCTATGTCATACCATGAATCTTAGCCACCTTTTATCTCTAGAGCTGATCGTAGAAAAATTAGAGCTATTTAATGCTGGTAATTTGAATTAGAAATTGAGAAAAGACGTCAAAACTCTTGACATCTTTGCCTCACTTTACACACAACTCAATTCTGCCCTTCAAGAACAGCCTTGGATTCTACAGTCGTGAGCTCGTATGTGCCCATACTCTCGCACTCTCGTCTGGTGGCATCGAAGAGAGCAGTTGAAACATACCGCTCCGCTCCACTTGCGAGCAGCGCCACTATGAATTTCCCCGCATTCGCAGGCTCCTTCCCAATCTGCCCTCAAACAAGTGATGCCCAAAACTGTAAATCAGATCGAGCCAGACTCAGATCTGTAGAAACACAACGTAACCTTTCGATGCCGGAGAGGCCCAAAACGAACCTCTACAGCACCACTCCACAGATTGCGCAACGTTAAAGGGTTTACGTTGACTAAACATAATCTCAAGAAGAGGAGTGCAAGGGATCCACAGCAGTTAACAATGTGTGCTTCTCGACTGATATCTCCATGATACTACTGTGATACCCTGGAAAACCCGGATCATGCTAAGCCGCTCATCTTGTGCAAGCCACAAATACACAACTGTACCTGTGATACCTGGTTTATACTGAGGCGCTCATGTTGTAAACGACACAAAAAAACGTTCAAAGGTAGCCAGGAGTTTTACATAGTGGGTCACAATGTGCACTTCTTGAAATGATACGTGACTGACACTAGCATGATACCCTAAGATACCCGGATAATACTGAGGTGCTCATGTTGTGAAAGCCAACGTTGTGAACATGTGAAGGCTGCCTGAGAGGATTGCTTAGTGGTTTACTGTGTGCACTTCTCAATCAATACCTACGTGATACTAGTGTGATAGTTACCCTAAGATGCCATGAATTCTAAGGGCAAACCCAACCGTCGTACCCCGGCCCCAATCACCGTGGGGAGGGTGTGGCATTTGGGAATATGGCCGGGCAGTGGCAAGATCCCCACCGTTGTCCCGCCAACTGGGCTTGCAACTTGAATATGCCGCTACGACGTGAACGAGAAGTGCCAAAGTCCCGACAGAAAGGTAGTAAAGTCCACGAGAAATGCATTTTCACCAAAAAAAATCGTCCAATCACGGATCCCTGGGCAAGAAACCCCAAGCGATCTGACCCTTGGAAGCGTCCCACACGGGAGGCCAGCCGGAAATAGCCCGGCGTCCTCGGCCGCGAGAGCCATTGCACAACGGACTATACATTACCATTCATGTAGAATACTGTGGCCACCAGTAGCACCTTTTGACGTTTAGGGGTTGAGGCTTACGATGGTGATCATGCTTGGGAGAATCTACGAGTACAATAGATTATGTAGAAGATCATCGATATATTGGGTCCATTTCATTGCAACTAGTCGTTATGGAAATCACTATAGTTCACTTGCGAGGCTCTGGCGCACATTTTCACCGCATTCTTTAACCCCTAAAGGACCAAGTGTCTAGAAATGGCTACTTGAAGGTTTGGTCAGATTCCTATGATGTCAATCTTTAGCATTGGTCTTTGAAGTTTTTTTTCGTATAAAGGCATTACTAAAACCTGAGTGGGAGATTTTTTTTTTCCTAAATCCGACATTTCATGAAAAAGTTATAAGGTTTTTCAATTTCAAAGGGGGAGAGCGGGCACGTCAGGCACCTCCAAAACCTTTTGCTAGGACACTCTATTGAATGAGAGATTTTTGATACGGATAGATAATATTATTGATTTCAAATTGTCAAAAAAAAGTTCTTGTCTTGAATGGAAAATAGCATACTAACCCAAGTCAAACATTTTCACACATTGTCCGGCAAGGGGACATTTTGTTTTGTTCTTGCACTTCAAACGCTATGATGATCTTCAAATCCGTGCGGTGGATTGCAACGAATAAACTATGGTATGTTCGCGCAGAAGTCGGTTTAAGATCTTATGGCTTAAAGTGCAAAAGTTTACTCAAAAATGTGATTTTCATGCCTTTTTATGGTAGTGGCAGTTTTGGACTGGGTTTTCCCTCTAAAATACCTTGGTTCTTTAGGGGTTAAAAGCGCACGGATCCTGGGAACTTAGCATAGTTCGCAGATCAAAGAGAGATGCCTTGCTATCTAGGTTTGATCATCGCGGAAAATGTAGCTTCTGAGGCCGAGGTCTACGTTTTTGTATGGATATTTTGAAATAGGGAGTGGCGTAGGATTTTGAGAGTTTGAATTTTTGCACTACACAAGGTCTGAATCCATTACCATTGTGTTAACCATGATGTAAGTTCCTTATACACCAATTTTTAGAGGTAGAAGGGGGGTGTAGCATGCTCAGAACAAATGTGCAAGGAGTGGAGGTTCAAAATTTGCCAATTCATGTTTTAATATTTTGTGAACTTAATA
Organism: Bryoerythrophyllum caledonicum; assembly: GCA_963971425.1. Lineage (NCBI taxonomy): Eukaryota > Viridiplantae > Streptophyta > Bryopsida > Pottiales > Pottiaceae > Bryoerythrophyllum > Bryoerythrophyllum caledonicum. Next base: position 9,121,684 of record OZ020524.1, read on the forward strand.
TATTCTAGATTGATAATTTGAATGGTCAGTAAGAAGGTGTGTACTACATATTGTTGTGGAAAAAAGGAAAAGTAAATAAAATAAAGATCTCTAAATTTTATGTGTAAAGGAAGAAGTTTTATTGGTACCTTGCACGACAATGTGTGAAAATGTTTGACTTGGGTTAATATGCCATTTTTTACTAAAGACAAGAGCTTTTTTTTGACAATATGAGAGGAAAATTTAATATTATTTTGTAGTATTGAAAATCTCACAATGTTCAATAGAGTGTCCTAACAAAAGTTTTAGGAAGTGCCCGACTTGCTTGCTTGCCCCGTTTGAAATTCAAAACCGTGTAACTTTTTCAATGAATGTCATATTTAGGAAAAAAATGTTTTCCCCTTGAGGTTTTAGTAATGCGCATCTACAATAAATATTTCAAAGAGGAATGTCAGAAATTGACACCAAAGGATCTTGACCGAACCTTCAAATTGCCATTTTATGACACTTGGTCCTTTAAGGTTAAAGAGTTAATGAAAGAAAATAATGAGGGGATAGGCCTTACCTGATGGTATACATCATTTGTAGGGAAGAAACCGTCCACTGCTATACTTTGTCAATTCTCAAATAAATCATATGAAATTGTACATGTTTGGTGAGTCAAATCTTACCTACAATATGCAGCAATTCAGATATACATTGGGTGTTCCTATTTATAGGAAACGCTTGGCATTTATTTTTTAGTATTAAATACTTTGGCATAATAATGCATATGAAATTCTACTAATTGGAGGGTCTAGAAAGAGAAAGATCCAAGGATATCCATAAATTGGAATTAAAAAAATATTGGTTATACTTTATAAAAAATTTGGTTCTTTGTGGTTAAATATTGATATGATATACTTTTGTTAAGATGTTCCAATTTCTCACCTGAAGCACATACATCTTCCTAGTCAATACACCACATCATAACAATTTGTCTTAAGAAGGCAAAAGAATTATTCATGTACGTTGTGAAAGAATTCAATCTACTCCTAGTTACAAAATGAAAAGCTCATAGTTATATGTAAAAGATTTTATTAAGACTAGTTTCATATAAAACATGAAATTATCATATTAATAAAGGTTAAACACTACCGTAGGTGAACCTCTGGTTCGGCACCTTAATGCCGAAGAATTAATTAGAGTGAAAAAATGACATCTGTCATCCAAAATAATAATAATATGAATTTTTGGCAAGTAGTCATAGATTACTGTATTTTACCTACTTTGACGTCCATGGGGATTGAACTCAAGACCTTGGGATTCCAAAGCCAAGGTTCATGCATGAGAGCCCATGAATGAAGACCTTTCCAAGCCTCAATCCCCTTTGATTTCTCTCAATGTGACAAAATTTGCAAATATACATTTTCATTAAATTCAACATTTTCAAAAAATGATTTTCCACTTAATTCGGCATGGACTTTTCTAATTATTTAAAACCGAACTAAAGGTTCACCTACGGTAACTGCCAGCCATGCCAAGCCAGTAGAAAACAAAAGTTTTGCTTTCAAGCATACTACCAATTACTTCAAAAATAAACCTAAAACATATTCTTAGTCGATCAACAAACACTGTACACCTACACTCCTAAGTTATCATACCTTTAATGGTTGTCACACTATACTCAAGAGAAGATTATGTGAAGATTGAGAATGGACTGGATGGTCGAGGATTCGAGTGGGAGATATTCCTCCACTTTGCATTGTATAACAAATTCATATAAATCTATGAAGGTTAACAATATATGATTAGGACAATTTTGCTCCAAAGGAGATGGAAGTTGATTCTCCAAGCCCATTCTCCAACTTGGGACTTGGGAAGGGCTATCCATTTTCAATCCTCACATTAATGTAGATCCTTTTTCTTCCATAGAAAATTGCCATGCTATCCATCCATGAGAAATTGCCATGCTATCCATCCATGAGAAATTGCCATGCTATCCATCCTTAGTCAATTGAGAATAGAGTCCAAGGAAAATGACACCTAAAGTAAGAAAATCCAAAACCACACACTAATCTAAAAACATCAAACAAGTGGAATGTAAGCCATCATTTCATCACTTTCAATGTAAATTCATGTATAAGTAATGAACGCATTTGTGGTACAATGGTAGCCTACATTACCACCTTAATATCTAGGAAGGGCATAGAAGTTGGTGAGTTTAGAGACTCAGTGTTCAGTTTTGGGTTAATTTACCTCGTGGTCTAGAAAAGGTGAACAAGCTTCTTGAAAGCATCATATTCCTCCTGAATGAGTTGCAACCTGGAGCTATTGAATGAGTTATAACTCCAGGTACATTATTGGGAATGAAAGTTTGGAGTGGAAACAGCACCACAGGTCCATCTCGCCATCCTTTTCGATATCCTTCTCTTCTCAGTGACAAGTGCTTCCTCTGCTTCATTCCTACTGTTGATTCTGATCCAACGAATGCCTTGCAAGCATTTACAATAAGGAAACATTGATAATGCCATCAACCTTGTGCAGTTGAGGCAATTTCACACTCCACATTGTGTGTATGTTTACTAGCACAAGTGGGGTTGTGTTCGACACTTCAAACACATAAAATACAAGTTTGAACACTTTTTATTAAGCAGGTGCACATGAAGGCCAAGCGGTTGTATAACGACCCTCATCTAGTTTCTGGAATTCCAGATTTGGGCCCAAATGACCAAATGAGGTTAGTCGGACAACATGAAGTAGGCACAGGCCCATATGCCTCTGAGCTAAGAAATCGCCATCCGGCCCTGTAGAAGTCATGTGCGGTCAGCAACCGCAAATGAGGGGCCCGTCAGGTGGGACCTACCACCATGCATATTGTACTTGACAGGCCTCCTGTACAGGCCCATGTGCGCATGCTTATTGATGCTTCACCAAAACTGTCCAGATATGGAAGACCTAAACAACGGCAACCCCATTTGCATATCTTGTAATTAGGCAACTTAACCCTTAAATGTTAGAAGGTGCCGTTGGTGGCCATTGTAGTCTACAGGTATAATGTCGTATTTGATCATGATAAGGTTGAGATTATGACATGACCTCCAAATGAGAGATGTTGGTTGAAGAATTTTCAATCCGAAGATGTGAGTCTTACTAGACTCTAGTACTTTTTTGGTATTCTACAGAGTAAAATGCGTCTCTGAAAAACGGTTACCGATTGACGTTTAAGGGTTAACATGCTCAAGGCGTTGTCTTTGTTGCCAAATATTCGTGGTCTCATAATCTTTTCTGCTAAACATGTTCCTAAGCAGTACGATGTACATTTCCTCACCTCAGTTGCACCTCAAGACTATCAGCACCTCCGTGGGAGTGATCTTTGTGCACGGACTTTGTGTGAGGTACTTCATGCTCCCTAGTATTCTCCTTGTGAATTCATGCTCTTAATTTCCTCGGATTGTGGAGTGAATTAAACACGCAGAACAGAGCTGAACTTCTGATTTCTTCCTTTAGAAAACAACCTGAAAAGGGCGAGGGCGAAGACCTGATACAGTACTGCCAACCGAATCATGTTCTGACGACAACAAACATGCATGAATTGTGTGTGAAATCACTCTCCATGTCACGTACTCCACTCCCACACTTCATGCCATTTTTCCATCCCTGATTATGCTTGTAAACTAAGCACTGACCCCAAGTTCAAATGGGTCTGCAATAGACACTCAGATTCTACATTCCATTGCTACGTCTCTCAACATTTTTTTGCTTTGCCACTTTCACCAAGAGGTGTTGAATGGGGTGTCAGAAAGAAAGCCCCATGGAACCAGTGGACTAAAGCCAACAGAAGAGTCCCATACACTGTTCTGGTCACCTTCAGTTTAGTGCCTGCACACCGGTGTGTTGGACAAGCGCTTTCTCTCTTAGCGCTTTTGAGCTCTTCATGAGGCATGAACCGAACAGAAAGCAGCGGGTTGAGGGCCGCAGCTAAGCAGTAGGACGGATGCCGCTCAACGGTGTGAACAACTCCATGATCTGTTCGTCCTCATCTTCCACATGTGATTCTCATGTATTCCTATGTCTCAATTCGCATCACTTGGACACCTCCGATAACCTCATCTAGCGTGCCAGTCATTTTGTACCGATGATGCTGGGATAGAATGTACCCAACCTCGTATGAAAGGAGCCAGCTCTTATTCAATTTCATCAGTGCACTGGACGATGGTGACTGCATCTGGCACTACCATTGACAGTTACAAGGTATGGCTGCTCGGCCATACCATTGACAGATTCAAGGGAATGAGCACAGGAGCATCTCATTCCTGGACGTTTCCATCACCTTGATGCAGTCAAAAACCGATCACTCCAAGATATCAGGGAGGGCATCGGAGAATATGCCGAGGATATGCCCTTACTGCTCATCATCTCCCCGACTGAGGTCGAGACAAACCCCACCGGACGAGGGTTTGCATCTCACTCCCCATCTTGCGATTGCAGCGCTGCTCTCTCTGCCATAGCATCACCTTCCGCCGGTTTACGACGGAGCCTGGACCAAACCCCACCGGACGAGGGTTTGTATCCCACTTCCCATCTTGCTGTTGCGTCGCTGCTCCCAGGACCCAAGCTCACAGCATCACCTTCCGCCACTTCGCTAGTAAGCTGCGACGCTTGTTGTTTCTTGTTCTCGCTCGTTCTCGCTGGTTCATTCTTGTTCTTGCTTGTTTTTGGTGTGGTGTTCGAGGCGTTCGGGTTGTCTTTTCTTTTCTTGAATATGGAGCGTTTTGCAGATGTTTCGTTGGCTACTTTGTGGTTGGCTTTGCTTTTGTGTACTTAGCTTTGGGTTTGTGGGTGTCTCTGATTATGAATATATAGCTCTCGATTTGTGGAGTTAATTGCTTTTGTAGGTTCAGTTATGGATTTGTTGGTGGAATTGGTATGGTATATCTATTTTTTAGATTTGTGGGAGTACTTGATATTGCATTCTTAGACATGGAGTTGTGGGGCTTTGTTGGGAATGAGTTTTTGGAATAATGTGTCCATTGGCTTACTATAGTGACTCTCTTTGCTTGGCAGAGTGGTAAGCAAATTGGTTGAGTTCATTTTGAGGGATGGCAAGCACAAGTGGATGTTCACCCCCGACAAAAGAGGTGGGAGTATTGGATACTATGGCTGAGGTGGGTGGAGCTGCAAGTGAGGTTGATCATGCCACCATGTCCTCAATGGGTTCATGTGCGGAGCGTGAGAATATAGTGGAGGTGGAGAGGAGTAAGAATGTTAGCATTGAGGAGGAGATTGAGCGCTCGAAGACGCATTGGAGTATGTTGGCGGAGTTTGGTGGCGAGAAAGTGGAACCATTGCGACCTCAGGGGAAGTGGAAGAAATTCATGTTGTGTTGTTCGAATGTTGATGATGAAGAAGTGGCTGAAGTGAGCAATGTGAAAGAGTTCTTGGCTTTGCAAAGTCATCCTACTTGGGGTGGCTTTTTTGAAACATTTGGTTTTGATTTAGTGGGAGGACAGTTTTTGCGTGAAGGTGAGTTGGTGATGGGGAAGAAGTTTGCAGAGGGTGGGCAAGCAGAGCTCTATGATTGCAAGGTCAAGCTCTGGTATTCTGAAGCGAATGACAAGGATGTGAAGGATGGAAGAGAGTATGTGCTAAAGGTTTTTAAGAAGGGGGCCTTTTTGAAAGATCTGAAGACCCTATTGCCCCAAGGATTGCTACAATCCCATGTAGCAGACATGAAAAATTTAAACTCTCCTACACCCATTGAGGCTCCAAGGTTTTTTTGTAAAGTACATAGTGGTATATTATTGAAGGATGGGAGATTTGCTTTCTTGATGGAGAAGGACCATTTTGATCTCCGTCATTTGATCAATCAAAATATGAAGGTGAGAAGTGGCATTGATTGTGGGCCATTTCCAAAGGAGGAAGTTGAACTCATCATGTTTCAAGTTGCACTGGGGGTGGAATGGTTACACATGCAAGATATTGTTCGTAGGGACTTGAAGGCGTCAAATGTGCTTGTGAAGGAATTTGAAAGTGGCTGGCCAAAGTGGAATTTTTTTGTAGCCGACTACGAATGCTCGGTTGGAGTTGTAGGAACAGGGTTCTTTAGGGCACCGGAGATATAGCAAGCATGCATGGAGCGCAAGTGGAGAGAGAGGCCGGAGGTGTTTTCGAAAGGAGCTGACATTTATGGATATGGCATGATATGTTATGAGGTATTGACCGGGAAATTTCCTTTTGAAAATTGTGCTTTGAATGACTACGATCATGTACTCAGAGGCGAGCGACCTTTGGTGCCTATGCATGTTGAAGATTGGATACGTGAGTTGCTAGATAGGTGTTGGCAATTGGATCCGTCAACTAGACCATGCATAGGAGAGATATTGAGTGTGATTTTAGCACATTCAGAAGAAGCTAGAAGACTAGAAGCAGGGTATGAGGAGCAATATGGTAAAGATTATAGGCTTGGATTTGATGCTTGTATAGAGGATCCATGAGGTTGCCAATGTAGAGGTTTGTTTATAATTTATGTTGAATTTAGTATATTGTCTATCTTGAAGTGTTAAGACATCTTTCAAGCTTGCAGTGATATAATTTGTGACGAGATGAAGTTGTTTTGACTATGTATTGTAATTTGTTTGTCCGTAATTTGAAATGATGTATAAAAGCTTGATGAATTGATTAGGATGAAATTTGGACTTATTGGATTCAAATAAGATAAAGATCTATAATGATTTAGTACTAAGTAACCATCTTTGATTGCAATTTTTTTGCAATTTCCAATTCAAATTTAGAACATGCTTAGAGAAAATGTCTTATTAATTCTATCTCATACACCAAAGAATGGCCTTCCATAGTATTATGGCGGAAAGTTTAACGGGGTTCAGAAATCTATAATCACATTGTATTTCTATAGTTGAGATGTGCAAAAACTACAATGGTGTCAATGTGCGATTGTGGTGAGAATCTAGATTCCGTAAGTATACGTGGTTCTTCTCCTAGCCTTATCTTATGAAATTGTATCTAGTTATGGTGAGGAGATTGGAGCTTTTTGCTTAGGTCACACTAGCCAATCCATCTTTGCTGCTATTGAATATCATCGCTTTGTATGGATGTAGATGATTGCCCATGCTTTTGTGTGCGATTGTGAAGTGTAATATTAGAACCAAAAACTATGGAGCTAGATGTTGTGCTCGTTCTAACTAATGACATTCTGTCATTAGTTATTCCCTGTTTGTTGGCGATGAGTGTCATTTGGAGCGCACTTTCAATGCTAGAAATGATTTCCATTTCTATACTTTTGATAGTTGCTTAGCTAGGTATTGTGTTGCTAGCCCAATGTGGTTGTCGCATCGCATTTTTGGGCGATGATGGTTCAACCCAGAAGCAACCATGCATGCGTACCACCCATAATTGGTGGTAATAATATCCAAAGTTAAGAATGCTTGGACGGCAGGCGAGGGTGGTGTAAATGCCTTGGTTGCATTTGGTGTGGTGTAGGTTAAGTGACATACGAGGCAATGCGTAGCACATCAAGGTTTCTTGTAGCGTGATTTGGTTACAAATTTTAGGAGAGAACAACTCCATGTATGTGCTAAAGAGAAACAAATACCACTCACACTCCTCTAAAGAACACCTTCATGCTTTTGATGAAGATTAGCAGATCCGCAGCCCACAATAATTGATAGAGTGGTGCCCACATATTTAAATTGACTAAAATATACGTAATAATATATTAAAGACTCATAGGTTGTACACTAACCACCTTAACGGATCAATTTTTGATGTCCTTCCACCATTTTGAATGATTAGCAAACTTGCCCTCCATCATTTTGGAAACAATTGAAGTTGGATGTGGACAACAATTCAAAAATACCGTACTTGAGTGTCTTTTGAGCATTGAAAGATAGCTCAAACACATGCATTACATATAGGGCAAAATGCATTGCTAACAACAAATTATAGTTTTAAAGGAAGGAAGGCATCCTAGTCACTTTCTTAACATTCTAAGAGACTTCATGTAAATAATTATCATTGAACAAACAACACTAACATTTCAATTTGGAACTGTTGAAAAATACATAAAATTGAATAAGTTGTTGCAATTTGAACTGTAGGCCTATATCAATGGTTGACCAATTTTCTAATTTTAGCTGAATATGGAAGTTTTATACACAACACAAGTTTTGGCACTATAATGTATACATTTAGTGAAATTTTCATAGTTCTTTAAACATATTAGGTATTTGATATGAATTTTCTTCACTATTTCTTCAAAAAATCACAATTCTTTTTCAAATCTTTAGAAAACATCCTTTGATTTTTGTGACATAAACAAGACATGTGATCTCTACTCTAAAAAATGAAATAAATTTTTTTCACTTGTATTTGATGAAAAAATTCGTGCACACAGTAGAATGAATATTGGGATTGAGACCTTGCGACTTGCCTCGGACAGACCAACAATCGTAGTTGCCGTCTAGATAGTATGATTCATCTGGGCCCCTCCTCTTGTTCTTGGCCTATCCTTTTTATGTTCTTTTATAAGTACTACTGGGAGTACCTTCTCTGCGTCTCTCGCCCCTTTCTACTCTTGACAACTTTAGTAGCTATATAAAAAGAAACTTGAGTCACTTCTAATCAGGGGTTTGGATGATTGAGCAAAGTAGTTCAAATTGTTGTCGGACGAAACTGTAGCTCTGGATAGATTTTCGAAGATAGTCTGTCGAGAATTGGGAAGGGCAACATATTGGCAAGCATTTCGTTAGATTACTTGGACGCAGTTCTACAAATGGCAGATGTTGGACCAAGTGCTGACAACAAAGGAGTAGTCCTTCTTCTCTTCTTGTTCTACTTTGTTCTACTTCAATTCAAATGTCTTTATCTACATATTTATGACATTGCCAACAGGAATTTGGAACAAGTCAACCAAAGTGTAGTCATAGATATGTTAGTCTTATTTATTCAATGTTATTTGTTTAAATGAAGTCTCTTAGAATGTTAGGAAAGTGCTTTACTTTGTTGTACCAAACTTCTGTTCTGTGTCGTTTCATTTCAGGCTCAACAGTTCCAAGCGCTCTAGGGGAAAGAGCTAAGCTTTGATTGTTCAAAGATGTGAATAGCTCCAAGACTGCAGGTGAGACCATTTGAAGGATTTGCTTGTATTCACAAAAGAACGATCTCAGTTTGGTACATTCAATCAAAACGTAGAATTGAAAAACTCTTGGTTACTCAAAGTGAGGATGTTAGTTGGTTATGATGTAGGTTCTTATTTATATTGTGTGTATAAGTTTTTTTACAATGTTGCAATTGACATGTTTGACTAGTGTGAAAGTGTTAGGGCTGGCAGAGACACTTGATTACAAATAGCTGATCATTGAGCATGCTCTTCATTGACATTTGTCTGTAATATGAGTCTCTGCATGTTTCTGGTCAGCTAAATTTTGCACTTCTGAAGAAAAGAATAGGTATTTTACCTGACTAGGATACCTTCCTTCCTTTAAAACTATAATTTGTTGATAGTAATGCTCTCTGTTTTTAAATGTAAAGCATATGTTTGAGCTACCTTTCAACGCTCAAATGAAACTCAGGTACGGTATTTTTGAATTATTCTCGAGATCCGACTTCAATTGTTTCCAAAATTGATGGAGGTCAAGGTTGGTAATCAGATTTCAAAATGGTAGAAGGGCATAAAGGATTTATCCCTTAAGGTTGTTAGGGTGCAACCTATCAGTCTTGGTAATATTCTTATACATTCCTTCATGTTTTCTCTAAGCAAAACTTCTTGAGAGCGGGTATGTTGGCCAATTCCAAAAACTTTTGCTAAGACATTGTATTGGATGTGAGCGTTTTTAAACTAGCAACTAATATTGTTCCCTTCCATACAGTCAAAAAACTTTTTTTGTCTTTAGTAAAAATAGCAATAAATATATCAACCCAAGTTAAGCATTTCACACATTGTCACACATAGCTGGCAAGGTACCAAAAAAACTTCTTTTCCAAATAAAATTTAGATATCTTTATATTTTTCACTTTTCATTTTTCCTATTACAAGATGTGGTGTAAAGTTTTTCTTTGACCGTTTGGATTCTTATTCTAAAACATTTATATTTCACAAAAAATTAGAAAGTGAATTGGCAATTTTTGAACCTCTATTCCTTGCACAATTTTTTTGAATATGCTACACCCATTGTATACCACTTAAAATTGGTGCGCAAGGAACTACCATCATGCTTAACCCTTAAAGGACAGAGCCTATGACCACGGAATCAACCCCAATTTCCATTCTACTATGTGCTCTGATTATTTATCAAATATATACGGAAATTTGATAGATGAGATCACATGTTTTGTTCATGTCACAAAAATCACAAATTTTTTTGGGAAATTTTGAACTAATTGTGATTTTTTAAAGACAAAGTGAAGAAAACTCATATCAAATTCAAAGTATGCTAAAACTTTTTGAAAATTTTACCAAAGGTGTGCATTATAGGAACAACACTTGTGGTGTAAATGAAACTTCCAAGTTCAGCTAAAATTAGAAATTTTGTTATAGGCCCAAAGTTCGAATTGCAATAACTTATCCAATTTTAAGTATTTTTTAAATTTTCAGATTGGAATGGAAACAAGACTTCATAAACCTCATTTTAATAGTTGGACTCAAAATCAAAAAATAGAATTTTAATGACTCGAATACAGAGTTAGAGCTAGAGCAAGAAGTTTCTAAAACTCACTATATTGAGATCCATGTCAGAAACTTTTCTTCTTTAGATATAGTATGATTACCTTAAAGAGGCAAGTTTTATCGTCATTTAATACATACACATTCAATGAACTCTCCACAAAAAGAATTGGATGAAAAATGACTGTTTACAGCAATAATCATCTTCAAAATGACATCCGAGCAACCACTTCTGGGGTGCTCTAGCATATAAGGGTTAAGATGATGGTAATGAATTTAGATCTTGTGTAGTGCAAAAATTTGACACCAAGTGTAGTCAAAATTTGTTGATCAACTCAACACACGGAAGAAAATGGATCCTTTTTTCTACTTCAAACTCTATAATCACTCAATCCATGCGGTCAAAGTTTACGAAATTTTGTGAGAATGTCACTTAGTCTTTGTTGAGATTCTACAATTAGTACTAAAAGTAACAATTTTTGTTTCCTTCCTTACTCATTGCACTAGAATCAACAATTTGAAGTGTTTTTGTTGGGAGATTGTCACAGAAATTTAGGGGTTAAACTTGGTGGTCTTAAACTCAAGTCAAAAGTAGTTTAGCCACCTTCTATGTCATATTATGAATCTTAGCCACCTTTCATCTCTAGAGCTAATTGTAGAAAAATTAGAGCTATTTAAAGCTGATTATTTCAATTAGAAATTGAGAAAAGAAGTCAAAACTCTTGACATCTTCGCCTCACTTTACATACATCTCAATTCTGCCCTTAAAGAACAGCCTTGGATTCTACAGTCGTGAGCTCATATGTGCCCATACTCTCGCACTCTCGTCTGGTGGCATCGAAGAGAGCAGTTGAAACATACCGCTCCGCTCCACTTGGGAGCAGCGCCACTATGAATTTCCCCGCATTCGCAGGCTCCTTCGCAATCTGCTCACAAACAAGTGATGCCCAAAACAGTAAATCAGATCAAGCCAGACTCAAATCTGTAGAGACACAAAGTAACCTTTTCATGCCGGAGAGGCCCGAAACGAACCTCTACAGCACCACTCCACAGATTGCGCAACGTTAAAGAGTTTATGTTGACTAAACATAATCTCAAGAAGAGGAGTGCAAGGGATCCACAGCAGTTAACAATGTGTGCTTCTCGACTGATATCTCCATGATACTACTGTGATACCCCGATATACCCGGATCATGCTAAGCCGCTCATCTCGTGAAAGCCACAAATACACAAATGTTGTGTGATCTAGTGCTGTACCTGTGATACCTGGTTTATACTGAGGCGCTCATGTTGTAAACGACACAAAAAAAACGTTCGAAGGTAGCCTGGAGTTTCACATAGTGGGTCACAATGTGCACTTCTTGAAATGACACCTAACTGACACTAGCGTGATCACCCTAAGATACCCGGATAATACTGAGGTGCTCATGTTGTGAAAGCCACACAAAAACAACGTTGTGAACATGTGAAGGCTGCCTGAGATGAATGCTTAGTCAATCAATACCTACGTGATACTAGTGTGATGCCGTGAATTCTAAAGGCAAACCCAACCGTACCCCGGCCCCAATCACGGTGGGGAGGGCATGGCATTGGGGAATCTGGCCGGGCTGTGGCGAGATCCCCACCGTTGTCCCGCCAACTGGGCTTGCAACTTGAATATACCGCTACGACGTGAACGAGAAGTGCCGAAGTCCCGATAGAAAGGTAGAGAAGGCCACGAGAAGTGCATTTTTCACCAAAATGGCGTCCAATCACGGATTCCCGGGCAAGAAACCCCGAGCGAACTGACCCCCGGATCGTCCCACACGGGAGCCCAGCCGGACACCGGCGTCCCCGGCCGCGGGAGCCGTTGCACGGTGGACTAACAAGCCGGCCTACTCCCCACGCCGTTTGCCGGGGTTTGCACAGAGGTGGGGATGCTCATGTTGTAAAAGAAACTAGAGAGCAACGCTGTGGAATTGAAATTGCGAGAAGAACGCGTACCTTGAGAGCAGCAGCGAAGGCGGCGCCGGATGAGATGCCGACGAGAAGACCGTCTTCGGCGTGAAGCCGTCTCGTCATCTCGATCGCCTCATCACTACCCACCGTCACCACTCGGTCGTAAACAGTCACGTCTAGAGTGTCAGGAATGAATCCGGCTCCAATGCCTTGTATCTTGTGCGGACCTGGCTTCCCACCTGCACATGTGGCGCTCGACTACGATGGATGAAAAAACTTCGACGAAGCGATTGTTAGATTACTAGTAGGAGTGGATCAGGACCTGAAAGAACCGCGCTCTCAGCTGGTTCCACCGCCACAATCTGGACGTTAGGGTTTCGGCTCTTGAGGTAGCGGCCCGTGCCCGTGATGGTGCCCCCGGTCCCAACTGCGGAGACGAAAACGTCCACCTTCCCTCCCGTCGCGTCCCACACCTCGGGCCCTGGACACACCCCGGAAGACGATGAGAGTTCGCGTCACTGAGTTCTGTCTAAGTTTCGAGCTCACCAGTTGTGCGGAAATGCGTGTCGGGATTCGCCTCGTTCCTGAACTGGCACAGCATGTGTGAGTTCGGCGTCTTGGCGAGCAGCTCGTCTGTGACATCTAGAATATGTTGGAATCCTTTCGATGCGTCTGCGAAAAAGTATCACAAATGGGTAAGGCTGAGGTGGTTGCAGCAGTAAGAGAATCTCCAAACGGCGTAGTACTAACCTGCCAGAACAACCTCGGCGCCCAAAGCACGCATGAGGATTCGGCGCTCAAGGGAGGAACTGGTGGGCATGACGAGGACCACCTTGTAGTCTCGCTTCCGCCCCAACATCGCCATCGCTATTCCCGTGTTCCCGCTCGTCGGCTCGATCAACACGGTCTTGCCGGGAGTGATGAGACCCTTCTCCTCCGCATCCAATATCATCCTACAAAAATTCCATTACAGTTCGCTTCTAGCTCTTTAACATGAACAGAACGACAGAGTCGACATGAGCTTACCCAAGCCCGATACGATCCTTCACGGAGCCGCCCGGCTGAAGATTCTCCAACTTCGCCACCACTCTCGCCACCGCGCCCTCCGACTTGAGAATGTTCGGCACGTCCACCAGCGGCGTCCCGCGAAAGATGAGCTGCAAATCCTAATCGTCAAACCTCCCACCAGCAGACCTAAACAAAAACTATCTAGATTTCCAAAATGTGTCCAAAATATGTCCAATCAAGACCACAGCCAGAAAATTTGTCCCGGAAAACGTCAACTTCGACCACCAGCACGAGTGGCTTACCTGATCGACGCTGCTGCAAACGTTCTCCATGGGATCAGCTTCCTTCAAACCCCAAGGTGTGCGGGAGGAGTTGTGGCAACGAACTCGACGCTCGGTTACTAGAAGCGAACCCACATTGTTGTGATGGTGCTAAGGCAATTTCAACGGGTAGCGCGTGCGACGATTCCGGAGTTCGCATTGTCTTGATTTGTTCGTTCAATTTACCGCCAGATCGCTTCTGTGCCTCACGAGCCGTACTATTTGGAGCATCTCGTTGAGCGAGTCATCTGAGTTTTCCTGCAAGTAGGAGGGGTGACCTTCTCTGTCACCTTCCATTGCGGTCTTGTGATAGATGAGATAGTCATTTCGGTTTTCTTGTGCCAAAAAACAAAAACAAAAAAAGAAAGATGAGATAGTCGTGAAGAATGTTCAGAAGAGAAGACTGAGCATACAATTTCCCCACCTTGTAGATTTTAGACCCATGGATTAGAGATTGCATTCATAGGATCATGTGGAGCTCCTCCAAAATAAGTCACATTCTCTCACAATTCACCCACTTGTAAGACCATATCATGTGCTATTTGATCAATTTTGTAACTGTGTCCATCATGTACTATGTCCGCTTCACACTGGGACCAAGTCGAAAGGTTGACCATCAAAATTTCAGCCCAAACAATAGCAAGACGCCAAATTTTTGGGCCAAAAAATACATTAAAATATACAAAGTGAAGGAAGTTGACGGCCTCCCAAAGGAAATTTGGATCGGCTAAAAACTCAGTAAAAGTGTTGCCATGTAGGCATAATGGAGGGCGACGGCCTTTGAAATTTGGCGTTTATATAGTGTGAAGGCCAAGAGGCCAAACTTTGGTCATTCTCGTAATTTCATTGGTGGAATTTGATGGCGAATTGACCATGGTCCTAGTATGAAGCGGCCCTTAGGGATTTCCAATACCTCATTTACATTTAAGATAAATTCCCCCACAAGCGACAAGTTAGGGAACATGCATGTATGGAGAGCCCAAGTAATGATACATAATGGCAATCAATATCCAATGGCAATCAATATACATGCATTCCATTGGGATAATCCTAAAAGTGGAGGGATGACCTCTTACTCAGCCTCTACTATATAATTCAATGACAGTAACCACTATCGTACATGGAGATTGTGACTTGGCATGGGAGAGATGTGGAATAATAATTATTCAGCTTTTAGGGAATTTGAAGTAATGTAGGGACTAGGGAGCTATGACTTGCATTGGTAGGGCCCAAAATGTTGACTGGCAATACTACTCATGTTCTACACTCATCCCTTTCATAAATTATAGCCAAATTTAGTGGTGGTGGATGGAGGTGGTAAGAATTTAGTAATGGTCAAAAGTTAGTGGTGACTTTAGTAGAGGACTTTGTAACTTCAGCACAATTTCATCTCCATCCACCTAGTGTCATTTCCTAAAATTGGCCTAGCATCAAGCGCTACATCAGCTGGCATGTGACAATGTCATATGACCATGCCAACTTGAGTTGGCGCTCTCGTACCTTGTTCATGGGCAAGTTGCATGTTTGAAAAGCTCAAAAAGTGTTTAAAAACCATTCAAAACAGTCTTGAAAGGAAGATGGCAGCACATGTGAGGTTTGTGGCACTATTGTAATTGAATAGTGATCTTGTTGTGATTAAATAATGACATGTGAAGGAATAGTAGCACTCTTGAGTGGTATAGTGATATAGTAATTGATTGGTCTTAAAAACATAAAACAACATCATCTACCAATTTTGTGCTATAATTATCAGACATGTCAGCACTAGTCACATGGCAGCACTAGTTAGAACTTAGTTGAGGTTATAGTTAGCTCAGGTTATAAGTTAGTGACATTATAACTTAGCAGAGTTATAACTTATAGGAGGGATGAGTGTACATCTATTCCATTTTAACCTCTAAAGGACCGCTTGTCCAAAAACAAGATGATAAATGAGGTCATTACTCAGTTTGTGTTTATTAGGACCTCATCCATCATCTCGTTTCTGGATTAAGGACCTCATCTTATTATTCTAGGAATGATTTTTTTTATTTGTACATCATTTTATATGTAGAGTTCCTTCTGAAGTTATCTAACATTTGAACAATATAGATATCAAATTTATTATGTATAAGTTTCATCCATTTGCTGCATTTTAATAACATACTTGTATTTAATGTAAGATACATATTGTAATGGTGGCACATACTTGTAATGATACAAGAATTTGAGTGTAAGTGTCCTTCCGCTTTCCCAGTTCCAATGCAAGTCAAACATTTTTCACACATTGTCACACATTATCGAGAAGGTACCAAAAAAACTTCTTCTTTTCCACATAAAACTTAGAGATCTTCATATTTTTTATTTTTTATTTTTTCTACAACAATATGTGGTGAAACCTTCTTCGTGACCATTCAAATTATCAATCTAAAGCATACTAAGTTCACAAATAATTATAACTTGAATTGGCAATTTTTGAACCTCCACTCTTTGCACATTTGTTTTGAACATGCTACACTTCTTCTCTACCTCTAAAAATTGAATAAGGAACTAACATCATGCTAAACACAATGGTAGTGGATTTAGACTTTATGCAGTGCAAAAATTTGACACCAAGTGAAGTCAAAGTCTAGTGACCCACTAAACGTTGGGAAGAAAAAGAATGGTTTTTGTGTACTTCAAACACTATAAACATGCAATAAAGCAATTTTTCCCTCACCAAATAAAAGTGCACTTGGGTACAACGGCGGCCATTGCGAACAAAAGTGTCAAAATTGCAAAAAAATGGTTTTCAAAGAAAAAAAATTGAGCTCGTACAACAATATTATGTACAATCATGGTTGTTAATATTGGAAGCGATATTTTGGCATTTTCAACTATTTTGTGGTGGCCCCTCGTTAATACTTGTTAAATGTGTATTTAATATAGTTGCACAATAATTCAAAGACAAATTGTAAAGAATGTCGTATACAATCAGGTGAAATCACAAAACAACATATCTTATGTAAGGATTAGCAGTTGATTAAAAGATATTCTATGTAGTACATAATGCATACAATGGTAGAAACTAAATATAGATGCTTTACAAATGGACATAGCATCAATAGTAAAACCATCTTTAATCTATAGGATTGTTGACATATTGTCTTACATCACCCTTAGAATATAGTACTCTTACACATACACTATATAGGAATTACCATACACAAATATACTCTTATAAAGGCATATGCATGCATTTTTTCTGAGATACTACATAGAATTTAGGATTGTTTGCAAATGATGATCATCAATAGTTTCGGTTTGCATTGCAATATATTCTAGTATGTGAGCCTTAGCCGATTAAAGAATGTGAATCCTGCTTTCAACCTGCACTCCAAATACATTGAGCTTTCTCCACCCGCTAGTCCCAGAGATGGTTATTTTTGGGGTGTCTTCCCATGAAAAAATGCATGCATCTTTCTCTACCCAACTGTGGCTCTCCCCAGATGACTCCCAGAATGAATCCATGCAATTTGCATACTGTTGTGCAGAAGACCTATGTCCATCAACAACCCCCCTTTGGATGATGGGCCAATACCAACAAACCTTTATCTTAAGTCTCCATAGGTTTTTTCCTTCCTCAATCACTTTTCCTACATAGAATGGTACACCGCCTTCTATTTCTGCTCGATCAACACTCAAGGCTACAAGTTGTCCACAATAGATATCAGATTGTGGATTAAATGGTGGAAATGGGTCGTGAGTATCCTTCATACATTGTTCCTTCTTCGGTTTGTTCCTCAACATAGTTGCGTTCTGTTTGTTGTGTCCTACACACTGCTTGATTAGAGGATCTTTCTCTATAAGCACTAATTTAGTATCCTCAAGCCTCGGCATTTGGAAGCATGGCTATTACCTACTTTACGATATTTATCTCACGGTTTTCTTCACTTGCACCATCCATTACATTCAAAGATGCACTCTCTATAGGTTCGGTGTTGGAGACCTCTGAAGGCCAAAACGGTGAGGAACGATGCTCATTGCTACGATCTTTGTGTGGAAATTCAGCTAAATAGAGTTTCAATCTTTCAGCCTCTACTTTTTCCTCACGGTTCTTGTCTTCATGCTGCAATCTTTGAATGCACATTTGTTTATATACAATGAAGTCATCCAACGCCTACAACTCCTGTTCGTCCGCTGCAAATACTTGCGCAAACGATGGTCGCGCATCCCTACTTGGCAAGGACCTCAAAGTTTTCGTCCCTGTCTCCAGTCCCCATAAATCCTTGCAATAATACTTGTATTGTACTCGAACCTCACGAGTCCCTTCTCGATTGGCCATATAGAATTGCATGTGGTGCGGAAATGTTATGCCCACCAATGAATCTTGACTTGTCAGTAAGTGAAGAGTTATGAACAATTTCCAATCCCATAACAAATGCGCTAACAAATGCCTCCATAGGAGATGTTCCTCGTTCTATAAAACTAATCATTTCCTTCAACGAGTCCACGTCCGACCTCTTCAACGTATTTTATATACAACTGAAACCTTGATCAACATCTTTGTGTGTATAGCCCACTATAAGAAAAGATAGTTCCACCTCCTGGAAGAAGCCCAATCCCACCAATGTAGCACATAGAGCAAATATATATATATATATATATATATATATATATATATATATAATATTTTTTGTTCTCGTGTGTGCACTTGTTTGCGTAGATTTGCATTGTTGATGGCAAAATGTCCTTCCTCCGCAACACATTTCCTATCACGTACAACAATGTACTCACGACTTGGTTTCTAATATGTTTGTGGTGAGCCCCAAACCACACGTTGCAATATAAACCAATCCCATGTACAAGAGCACCACACGGATGGGTCTTCACAAACTGGTGTTCAATGTTCTTCAGAGTCTCATGCATCCTCGATACCATGGTTGTATTTTGGTCTATGCCATCCACAATTATGCACATGTATAACTTAGGGCTAGTATAACACGACTTTTTGAATATCCATTAATACCTACGTTCTTTCAACTGGTTGTGCCAATGCAACATAAACAACTTCTTTATCTTTATCCTTGCATCCGCATTGGTGGTTCCCTTTCATGGCACATTTATACTCCCATCAATAACAACACTTTGAGTATCTCCAGAATGGAGGTACTTGAACGTGAGGATACTTGATGCGCCACATCCTCCAGGACGAACCTATAGAAATGGTTTCCCCATTACAAATTCTCTTCACCTCCTCGTTCTCGTAATTGAATACTTCAAATTTGGTAGTATTCATAGGAAGGAGAATAAGAGGCACCACTACATTGTCACTCTTACGGCGAATACAACAATGAGGTTGATGACAACCAACTTCATCAACAAACGATTTAGAGCAAACCTCAACTACAGACATTCTAATGGTCTCTTTAATCGGATCTGAAAAGGTATTATTGTGAATCAATGTCACTCTTCCATATTTAAGACAGTCCTTCAATTGCTTAAAGGGCCTCTGTGAATATCCAACCCCAAGAGCGTAGCAAGCATTGCAAACTTGTTTTCCATCTAACTTTGTTACAAATTTGTCTCAACGAGTTCCTTCCGTCCTTCCGTTCGCTCGACGAGTTCCTTCCGTCCTTGTTTGAAGGATGTTCGAACGTCCCTCAAACAATTCCGTTTGCATCCTCCTTGTGCCATTGCAATTTACACGCTTCTAAGGGATACTTATGATGGTACAGCTTCTATCAATAATGTCTCTCTTGAATCTCTACTTCTCCAATTTTGCATAGAATAGGGATGACGTGCTGGTATAACATAAGCAAATCCATCTATATGGGGCAAATCTTAGATGTTTGAAGGAGTACATTCGGAAACAACGAATTTTCATCTATGGCGTTTAATGCAGCTTGACTACTACGTCGAGACCTCTCAATGAATCCTAGTGTGTTGATGAACTCAAGAAAATCAAATTTTGGGGCCATTATTTGTGTAGGCGTTGTTTATGATCCAATGTCACCATGGGCACTTGCAATATCAGGTTCTACAGCGAGTACATGTAGCAAAGATCGATGCCAACGAATGATTAAGCCCACACACATACCAAGGCGTTCTCCTACAATTGCTCCGATCTAATGCAATGCATCATCTATCCTAGTGATACGTACTGCCACCTCGAATGGGAACAACTTCGACCTATTCAATTCCATGCCACTTTTGAATGCATGCTCCCTAGTTGCTAAGCCCACCACATCTCGCCTTTTAGAGAGCAATTATATTGTCCTTCCCAATTCAGATGTCATGATTTCAACAAATCTCTGTTGAATTTGCCTTGCACGTGCTACTCGTACTAATCGGGCCCCACAGAGCTACTGGAAAGCATATTATCTTTTTAGACGTGTGGCCGTATCCAATGAGTCTGAGTTGTGCGGCTCTTCATTACCATTATTGAAAAAATAGAAACATTATTGTTGGACATTAGTCAAAATACATGTACTAATTATTAACCATCAAAACCATTCATATGATAAATGATATGTTTCTAAACACGTATTTATTGTTCAAAATATGATGATATTATTGGACCTTTGATAAAATTTCTTTGAAATGAAGAAATTAAGAATTTGTAGAGCGTGAACTCCTTGCACAGTGTCTTTAATTCCAAAGGTACCGTGACAGTTTTACACCAAAAACACTTCAAAATTGTTGGAGTCTAGTGCAATGATCAAAGAAGGAATTAAAAACTTTGATTTTTTGTTCTGACCGTAGGATCTCAATAAAGACTTATTAAGTAATATAAAAACAAAATTTCATAAACTTTGATTGCACGGATTAAAAGATTATAGTGTTTGAAGTCAAGCAAATGGTTCATTTTCTTTCCTGCGTGCAATGGATCAGCAGACTTTGACTTCACTTGGTGTCAAATTTTTGCAATACATAAGGTCTTAATTCATTACCATCTTGTTAAACATGATGTTAGTTCCATATACACCAATTTCTAGAGGTAGAGAACAAGTGTAGCATATTCAAAACAACTGTGGAAGGAGTAGAGGTTTGAAATTTGTTTATTCACACTTAATTTTTTTGTGAATTTAATATGTTTTAGATTGATAATCCGAACAGTCAATATGAAGGTTTACACCACACATTGTTGTGTAAAAAATAAAAATTGAAAAATATAAAGATAACTAGGTTTTATGTGGAAAAGAAGAAGTTTTTTTGGTACCTTGCCTGACAATGAGTGACAATGTGTGAAAATGTTTGACTTGGGTTGGTATGCTATTTTTCACTAAAGACAAGAATTTTTTTTGGACAATATGAAGGGAAATAATAATACTTGCGAGTACTGAAAATCTCACATTCAATAAAGTGTCCTAGCAAACAAATTTGGAGGTGCCCAAGGTGCCCGCTCTCTCCATTTGAAATTTAAAATCCTATAACTTTTTCATTAAATGCCCAATTTAGGAAAAAGTTGTTTCCCCACTAAGGTCTTGGTAATTCCTTTTTTTAGTAAAAATTTCAAAGAGGAATGTTGGAAATTGACACCATAAGAACCTGACCGAACTTTCAAAAAGTCCATTTTTGTCACTTGGTCTTTTAGGGGTTAAATATGCTACACCTCTTCTCCATCCCTAAACATTGGTGTACAAGGAACTAATATCATTCTTGACATGATGGTAATGAATTTAGATCATGTGTGATGCAAACTTTTGAAACCAAGTGAACTGAAATGAAGGGAATCGACTCAACCTAGGGAAGAAAACGAACGATGTTGTCTACTTGCTATTACGGACACCATTGGAACTTGTTACAATCGTTAATAAAAGAAAGGGTTTGTTCATCTACATAAAAGTTATTCTACAAACAATATAGTATAAAAGATCAATCAAAAATCAATCTTAAATTTGTATAAAAATAATTGTTTACCTCAAGATACGTTGCAAGTGTTAGCGGTACACACACTGGTGTTTGATAGCATTCAACATTAAATCACCATTCTGTCGATGTAGTTGGACATGTTTTTCAACTCTTCAAAGAAACCTGCAAATTGCGCATAAAATTTATATGGTCATTTGTTAAAACTATGTGATAAAAACTCCCAAGCATCTTCGTATTACATACAGCCCAAAAATTTAATATAATATGAAAAAGTTTAAACATAAAGAAAAACAAAGTAAAAGGTCCAAAGTTCTAAAGTTAAATTTGGACTAATCAACTTCAGGCACAAGGTTCCAACATGGATATAAGATTTCTATACAAACCCTAGAAGTCTCTTCTCTTCCCATTTTCTAAGGTGAGCTCTCTCGCAATCACAGCATCAAAGCCATGCACGTTCATTACTTCATTTATTAATTTCTATTAGCTTTGTGTGCGGTGTGTAGATTGGAGGAGGAAATTTGCGCTTCAAGGGAATTTTCGTAAACTTGGTAAGCTTCTCTGACTTTGTTTCAATGCTGAAAAAGAACTAGGGAACTCAAAGTTTAGGTTTATAATTATTAAAGGTCAGTCAAAGGATAGTTACGATGGTGTAAGGTGAGCCAATACCAATCTTTGAGCACACAAATGAAGATTGGTATTGGCTCACCTTACATTTGTGTGCTCAAAATTTCAAATTCAACAAAAGTTTAATGTTTACACATGATAAAAGTCATCAACTAGTAAGTGCAGCCTGCGTACTATTGAAATAGTGACACTGAAACCACTGAAAACTCAAGCCATGAGTGTAGCCCGTAGTATGATACTAAATTCGTGACTGCAGCTATACACATCAGCGCACAAATCTAAATCCTAGCCGCCGCAACCAGGATCTTAAACCCTAAAATGACAAACCCTAGCCATCCTATCCAAGAACCAAGAATCAAGAACCAAACCCTAAAAAGAAAAACCCTAAAAAGATCACCACGTTCCCGTAAGATCCTAAACGATCCCATGGAATTTGCGTGACGCCTCATGTCGAAACCGTAGACTAGAGGTGTGTGCGCGCACACCCCAACTACTGGGCCTCCTCCATCCAACATATCTGAAAACGTCGTCTAAAACTGTAGATCTGTACAAGCACCATTACTTCTCCCCCAAAATCTTATGATCATTCTCCCCACCCTTCTCCTCACCTCTCTCAACCTCACATCTTCCTCCAAGTTTCCCTGTCAAAACTCACCCCCCCGAGTATGAAACCCTCTCTTCCACCTTTCACATACAAGTAGAGCCTCCGCCTGCACCTCCGTGGGGGTAGAACCTGTGGAGCTGCGCTCCCGGCCTCCTAGCAAGGCGATGCGAAGGCGGCCTATTGAGTAGGCATCACGGATGCGGCCTGCCGGCTAAGTGCCACGCCTTACAAGCCCCTCTCTCCCCACAAGCACCCTCACACCTCCCCTCTACTCCCCTCCCTCCCCGCCCTCCCCCCTCCGCCCTCACAAGCTCCTCTCTTCTACATCTTCATTGTCTCCCTCCCTCAAACCCTAGGCTCTCACACTTAGCCGTCATGTGACACTAACCCTAACCCAAGTGTATCTTGTGCACCTCCACTAGTACATTCTCCACCATTCACGGTTACTTAGCCGTCATGCAACACTAACCCTAACCCTAATCACTAACTAGGGCTAAATCTTAAGCCTTTCAGTAACTTCACAACTTCCTAAGTGGTTTCCAACCCAAAACCACCTACACAAACTCCTCAATGAGCCAACCGCGACATAGTATAAAATCACATAATCCTAAAATGAAGTTGAATGCTCCAATAGTGATGAAGAAAAGCAATCACACCAATTACAAAACCGACAATAGAAGGAAATGAAGAAGTGAAAATGAAAGAAAGCAATTGAGACGAAAGAAGAATGTGGTGAAAGAATCACAAATTAGGTTACAGACATTACAGACATTGCAAGATGGAAATATTGGATTTGAAACTCATTGCAAAATACATTGTTTCCTCTAAACCTTAAGCGAAGGAGGGATGACAACATAAAATTAAATGACGGAGAGAAGAGAATAAATGTTGTGCAAGATTAGAAAAAACGTGCAAATTGAAACTTACATACAGATTTTAAGAGACACATTGTGTATTCTAAAAACTCATTACATCAGGCGGTGAAATGAAACAAAACGAACGAAAACGAAAGGCCAAGGAAATAGAACAAAAGGAGAACGTCCTATAAAGAAAACGGATGTCCAGACAGAGGTTGAAGTGTAAAATAGAACTCTTAAATTCAAAACTCAAGTTCCATTTCAACAAGACCAGTGCAAAATTCTAACCCTAAACTAAAAGAGATGAAAACATCTAAGGAAATGAGGGGCTAAAGGTGGTTGCCATAAGATAACTCAAAAAAGAGTTAACCTGAATACAATCATTCGAAGTGCAAGATGGAAAAGTTATATTTCAAAATTCAAGTTCCATTGCAACGTGAACCAGTGTATATCTTAACCCTAGAAACAAACGATAGTGGTGTTGGAATTGAAAAACTAGGCCCCAGAAGCAGGCTTGGCCTTCTTGGGCGCCCGGTAGCTCCCGACGACGCAGGCATGGTCGCGCTCAAACGGCTCCAGAGTGACCTGCTCAGCGGGCTTGAACTGCTCTTTCTGGAGCTTCTTCACCTCCGAAGCGAACACGGCCTCGGCCGGCACTGTGGAGTCGATGCAGTTAGCCTTGATGGAGATGACGAAGTGGCCCCCGTTCTTGAGGAAGTTGTGCGCGTTGATGGCTACAATCCTGGCCTGGTCCGGCTGCGCAACGTCCGCGAAGATGACGTCCACCATACCCACGAGCATGCGGTACTTCAGGGGGTGGCGCGCATCCTCGATGATGGGGATCACATTCGTCCGCTTCTTCGCCATATTCACCAGGTCACGCCCGCTGCGGTGCGAGAATTCCACCGCATACACGATTCCGGAAGGGCCGACGAGGTCGGAGACGTGCGAGACCGTGGTGCCGGAAGCGGCTCCCAGGTAGAGCACGTGCGAGCCAGGCTTGATCCAGATGTTGTCCACGCCGCCCAGAATCGCTGCCGCAAGCTTCGACCGAAAGGGATTCCACACACGGTACTCCGTCTTCGTCCCGTCCTCATTGTCAACCGAGATCCGCTTCTCCCCGTACACACTCTCGCCGGGAACCAAATTCTTGGTGACGAGCGCGTCCTCCTTCGCCTTCGCCACGAACACGCCCTCGTGCCGGTGCGGCTCGATTATCACCTTCGCGCCACCCTTGGCACCTCCTCCTCTGCCTCCGCCACGGCCCCCTCCGCGGCCGCCTCCTCTCCCGCCTCGGCCCCCTCTGTCGCCGCCGCGGCCTCCCGCAAAACCACGCCCGCCTCCCCGGCCCCCTCTGTCACCCCCTCGGCCTCCCCGGAAGCCGCCCCGGTCGCCTCCTCCGCGGCCGCCCCGAAAGCCCCCGCCTCCTCTGGTAAGTGGAGGCCTCATTGCGCGTGGGTGTATGTGTGTGTCTGTCCGTGAAGAATGTCTGTTTGTGGAGTAGGTGTCTGCCTGGGGTGGTGTCAATACGAGGAGCGGAAGAGGGATGGAGTGAGAAGAGCTTGAGAGAGGTTGAGGGAGGTAGAAGTAGGGGGTGGAGAAGGAGGCGCAGTCGTAATTAGGGTTTAGGGTTTTAGGTGGTATTGAGAAGATTGTGCGATGGCAGAAATAGACTCTTGGATTCCGGTTGCTTTTTCAGGCCTTGTGGTCTTCGGGGACTGTGGTCTTGGGAGGGCCGTGGTCTTCAGGGACTGTGGTCTTGGGAGGGCCGTGGTCTTCAGGGACTGTGGTCTTGGGAGGGCCGTGGTCTTCGGGGACTGTGGTCTTGGGAGGGCCGTGGTCTTCGGGGACAGTGGTCTTGACATTTGTTTTAGTATGATAATGTATATGGTCAAGAGAAGGATTACACCACACATTGTCGTGAAAAAATATTTTTATTCTCATGGGACCTATGGGAAAAAATATGAGGATTTCTAAGTTTTTGTGGAACAGAAGAAGTTTATCTGGTACATTTCTTGACAATGTATGACAGTATGTGAAAATGTCTGACTTGTGTTGATATGCTATTTTTGCTAAAGATTAAAAAAAAAATTGACATTTTGAGAGGAAATTATATTATCCTTAGTATTGAGTATCTCACATACAATAGAATGTCCTAGTAAAAGCTATTTAAGTTGCCCGACATGCCGACTCTCAAGAAGTTTTTCTTTAAGATGGTATGATTTTTCCCCATAGGTCCTATGAGAATAAAAATAGTATTTCCATGTACCTCTTGTCTTCTTCCATCATTGTACAAAATTCAAGAATTGTGAATATGCAACCATGAGAGTTGGAAGTTTTTGGAGTTGCGCGACGTGCCCGGTCTCCCCATGCGTGATATTTTGTTGTTTTGTGCAACTTTTAAACATAGAGAATTAAAATATCAAAGGAGAGAGTGAGACATTCCATAACACTTAACATATAACACTTACTAGTGTTAAAATTAATGTTTTTGTAGGAAGTGAAATTTTCATAACATATATATGATTATAATTCTTATAGAGGTTACATTTATAGAGTTTAAACGATAGTCCTACATGTGACAATTAACTCTGGTACTTGCAATATGGTACACTTGATCTGGCAAAGATACATAATTTAGATTGTAAAAAATTATTAACATTAGCTATAATACCATCAAGAAATCTTTCAGTAATATTACGCTTGCCTAGTAAGTATTTGAAACTATTAGATTTTTGCTTATTACTGCCTTCGAGTCTAAGGCATTGTAAGCTCTTATAAACTCCCATATCTATTAACTCACCAAATCGTGTAGGACTACATACAGCACGAGCAACAACTAGACATTGTTGTGATGATACAAAGTACAAATTTAAGACAACAACATGAAATGATACCTCTTGTTGTCAATATCAACACTATGATATATAAAACATCTATCTTTTCTCTCAACATCTTTTCTATAACAGAAGTTATATCAGTCATGAAGACATCCATTTTTGTATTTCACTTATCAGTAGGACAGTCTATATCAAGTTTGAACTTCTGAGGTCCTTCTCTTATTACTTCTAAGAATTTCCTTTCATTGGGAAGCAGTCTTTTGTACCACGCTAAAAAGTATTCCTAGCTTTCAAAGAAAGCAAAGTATCTTTTGTCATCATCGTCTACTCGTTGAACTATACATCTATCCTTGTATGTAAAGATAGAGCTTAGTGGACCAATCTTTGTTGTGTTGTAGAACATCTTTTTTTTTAACATCGTGCTCATATTACGAGTACTCAATGTCAAAATATGCAAATAGTATTGTTCAGCAAATGCAGAAGTGATATCCTTTCAGCTGCAGTCCTACGTGATACTACAATGTCAACACAATGGCATCGATCTTTGTATATCTTTTTGAACCTCACCAGGATACATTCAAAGCTTTGATGCTACAGTTTCTTGATACCTACAACAAAAAATATATTGTAGAGGATGTGCACAAAATGTGCTTGGTGTTCAAAACATTAGAAGAGAACACCTATCTTTACTTCTTTGCAACGATATCTAGAGACTACAAGCTCATATCTTCACTAGCAACCCTTGAGAACAACGACTGTGATACTGTATTTTCAACCAATGAGTCTTTACTGTTGAAGAAGCAATGTATTGTTTCCCGTGTGATGATTCAAATGATGCTATACAATATCTTGAATTAAGTTGTGGTAAAAATAAACACCACAACACAATGCTAGAGGTAGAGATGATGTCAAGTAGAAGAAGAACGCCGGTCTCCGAGGGAGGCTGGCGTGAATAAAGTGTCTGTTCGTTCCACTACTAAGACCATGTCTACCGGACAAGGAATTCGTAAGCTGGAACTACTTCCCCCTCTCGAGGGTAGACACTATGTAACAAGTAGCCAAAAACCACAAAACCAACCAATCAAAAAAGTAGCTAGGAAGGAGGGAGGAGGAGAGGGGGGGAGGAGAGAGAGAGGAGGGAGAAGAGGGAAGGAGGGTGTGTTTCGCAATGTCAGGGGTAATTTTATGGGGGGTTTTGTGTATCAGGAAGGGCTTGGTTGTTTTCAATTTTGCGTTTATGTAGAAGGATGGACATAGCATGTTGTATAGCAATGATGTTAATATTTTTAAAAGTGTTTGTAATTGTATCAATAGGAATTTTAAAGGTATCTTCTAGGGTTTTTATAGATGGGATAAAGGTGGTGGCACGAGCGCCGACTGTGATTATAATAAGGCGATCCACTTTCCATCCGAGGGCAGTGATGTCATCAATAAGGGGTTGGTATTTATTTATTTTGTTTTCGATTGTTTCTGGGGAGAATTTGTCATTACAGTATGTAAATTTGATGAATTGAATGGAGTAGTCTTGATTCATGTGGTCGGGTGGGGGATCATTCTATGGTAGGCCTCTAACGCAGAGAATGTCCGGTTTGAGTCGAGCATTGCAGTGGCATCGTTGAGTTTCACAAGTACATGGGAGTAGCCATGGTGGAACCGTATTTTCTTGTGGGTTGTTATTAAAGGTGTCGGCATTCATGAAGATAAAACATCTCGATTTTTTATGGGAGGTGATTAATTTACGGATTTCCCAAACGGCTTTGTTATGTCTTTTAACAATTAGGGAGTGTATGTGGTAGTTATGACACTTAAGTAAAACATGTAGCCATGTGTCGGGATCCGTAGAAGTGCATATTGGGCATGTTATGGATGGGAATCTTTCTATGAGATGATGACAATAACAATATTGGAGGTAATGATGGTAGAGTGCAAATTGCAAATGAACACGAAGTTGTCAACAGAGATGAAGTTGATCAACCTTGCGAAGCATTTGAACAAAATGTAGAGAAACAACTCGTCGTGGAGAACCAAATGAACCCTCACAAGAAATGTTGGTTGAGAGGGTTATGAGGAAGATGTTCCTATTGGCACAAAGTACACCTTCAATCGGTACAACACTTGCTTCTCTAGGGAGGGCTCCACCATTCCCATTAAATAGACCTCTTGGATATGATTTAGGGAAGACAATTACTCTGACATCGAATTCAAGGGCTCGAGCCACATCTTCAGGAACGGTTTGGACCTTCTACAAAGAAGCGTGGTGTAAAGTGGTCAACTTTAGGCCCAAAGATTGTTTGTCCATTTTGTTTGGGGTAGCCGCAACAACTTTTTCATCTTGACCAGGTGTTGTAGATACATGTGGAATCAATGAAGATGGGATCGCCGACAATAACAAAAGAAAGAAGGTTAGAAAATTATAACTACAATGGTGGATGGTATGGTCGATAAGGAAGTGCGCAACATTAATTCAACGATAAAAGAGTGTGCACCTAATGCTTTAAGACCGAGGCATTTTAGAGAAATTTCTACTCCATCTCTACCTAAATGAACCTATTGAGAATGCAAGTGTAGGATCTTCTTCTAAACTTACAATAGATGATGTGGTAGACTTTTGTGAACTTTGACCATAAGGATTTGAAAGATAATTACAGTCAAAGTGAAAAGTTTGGTCCTCCAAACAAGCACTTGGTTCTTTAGGGTTTAAGATGAACAAACATGTTCTCTTCCCCAAGATATTTTTAGAATCCTTTAGCGCCTAAGTGGACCACAAGAGTCAGAGACAATCTACGAGTGTAGTAGACTACGCAAAACATCATCTATACAATGGATACATTTCAGCACAAAAAATCTACAACTTCACTTCATGGAAATCACTATAGTTTGTTGTTGCTTGCATGGATTTGAGATTGGAATGATCAGTTGAAAAGCTAATGACGAGCTCAAAATGCATGTAGAGTACGCGAGAGATAGTAGATTATTGTAGAAAGAGCTACAAGAAAAATTGCACAAAAAACGACCTTGCGAGGACTTCTTAGGTGCTAAAATGTTAAGGGTACTAAGGTAGAGACACCCAATTCCGATCAGTAGAGTATGCATGGAATGCTACATGAAAATGAAAAATGCATGAAATGGTGCATGAAGCGATCCAAAATCGATAACTCAAAAACTGAAAACTCTAGTCATTATGGTGGCCTTGCCTTGAAAGTCAAACAAAGCCGATCGGCATTAGGTACCTTCATAAGTTGGTTATTTATGACATGTCTTCTCTCTTTTCTTCCACTCTCACTTATTGGCATTGGACAAATGAGGGCACCAAATCTCACCTACTCTACAGTTTCATTATGGGCTCCGGTGGTTTTTGGGCTTTTAAATTCTATATCAATTGCAAATCGTTGAGATTAAATTTGAAAAAATATTTGTTGAGTTTCAATCCTAATTCCGCATCTTCCTGTAGAAATGTTTTTGACCATACAATGTCATTTGAGTTCCCAACTAGCTTAACAAAATTGGTCTAGAGACTCCTAACCTAGGGTGGGTGCCAAAAAAAAACAGGGTTTGTACGGTGGAGCTACATTTCTGAAGAGAGGGAGTACATATTACAGTAGCGGTTGAAGGTACGTTCGCGGTTTAATATACGGTCTCGGTTGCAGGTACCTCTACTCTGAAGCTGTGGGGCCTTTGCGAGAGGAAGTGCAGTGATAGCATGGAAAACAGTAGATGCTCTGCCACAAAGCTTGCAAACCAAAACGTCAACTTAGCTTGACGCACATCGCGTCGCGGATGAGGCAGCCGCATCGTGAGTGGTGCCGGCCCAGCCTCATCTCGACTCCAACTTGCGCCGAATTGATTGCAGTAGTTGGCGTTCCCGCATCGGCATGGCGTCACACTGTCAGTAGTCAGACCCACATGCATTCACCCACTCACGCACTGCCTTCTTATTCTCCGCTCGGGCAACCTGTATCACATGGCGCGGAACCCCGACTGGATGTGCTGCATTGTTTGAGCTTGAGGTTTGGAGCAGTAGTTCTAGATCGTTTGGATTTTGGGGGCTTGGAGCTTCTTTCAAGATGGTGTCGTATTTGGCGGCGATTGATCAGGGCACCACCAGCACGCGCTTCATCGTGTACGACACGGATGCCAAGGTTGTGGCGTCGCATCAGCTCGAATTCTCGCAAATCTATCCGCAAGCAGGGTATTTCTTACTTTCCTCCTGTTTCTGTACCCCTACTCGTACTTTAGGGGGGGGGGGCTATTTCCTGAGTTGTTTGAGTTCTGATTGATTGGAAACCCGCACCGGTGAAGTTGTAGAGCCTGCGTTTTCTGTCTTTCTGCGAGTCCAAACAATTGAGCTAGATCGGCGTTTCAAAAGTTGCAAGCGTAGCCTGAGGATGGTTTCAGGAGGATGTGTTCGTAAAGGTTCAAAAAGTGGGCGAATTCCCTCCTTTTCCAGTACAGGTTTAAGAGGCTTTTTACGAATTGTCCCTGTTTGAGTCTTGACCTAGGTTTTAAAATCTTTCATCTGGTTTGATTGTTGGTATGTTATGTGAATGAAGTAAGCGTTCGACTTTCCTTTCATTGTGTTCTCACCCGCATATCCATTTTCCGATCACCCTAGTTCCTGGGCTATCTTGGAAGTACGGTAGCTGTTCCATTGTCCGTGGGAGTTTGACAGCGATAGTTGTTTTCCATTGAGTTTTATTGGCATGTTTTGACTCATTTTGAGAGTGCTGGTTGCAGATGGGTAGAGCATGATCCCATGGAGATCCTGGATACCGTGCGGAAATCCATGGACGGCGCCATCGCCAAGGGCACAGAAGCCGGGCTGGACATCAACCTCGGAAACCTCAAGGGCATCGGAATCACCAACCAGCGAGAGACAACAGTCATCTGGAGCAAAACCACCGGGAAGCCGTATTACAATGCGGTCGTCTGGATGGACGGCCGCACCAGCTCCATCTGCAGGTACCTACCTCTCTCTCTCCTAGGGTTTCACTTTACGCCTCAAGAAATCATGTCACATACCGCATCAGGTACCTATTGGTGCAGTTCGGTCAATAATCCTTATCAAGTTTCTGTATGAACAGTCATGTAGAAATCCTACTTTCATCATATCAAACAACAATATGAAAGAACATAGTGAAGAGTGGACATATCCGCTTTGAAGAATAGTTGAGAGTTTGGCTGTGAATTCATGATGCTTGATGGGACTACGTTACGCATTCATGATCATGCTTGATGTTCCCATGTGAGAAGCTTGTTCAACCTGTGAGGATATCAATCTTCTATCAAAACCTACAAATTTGTCTGTTTCAGTAGTGACCTTGACCCTGATTGGCAACTGGCAGGCGGTTGGAGAAGCAGCACGCGGAAGGCAGTCGCCGGTTTGTGAACACCTGTGGGCTGCCCATCCACCCGTACTTCAGCGCCACCAAGATTCTGTGGCTCATGGAAAATGTCCCAGAGGTGAAACAGGGAGTGGAGAGCGGAGATGCGTTGTTTGGCACCATCGACACATGGCTGATCTGGAACTTAACAGGAGGAGTGAAATCCGGCCTTCATGTGACGGACTGCACCAACGCTGCCCGGACCATGCTCATGGAGCTCAGTACCTTGCAGTGGCACAGCCCTACGCTGGAGGCGCTGGGCATCCCTGGTTCCATATTACCCCGAATCATCAGCAACGCAGAGGTGATTGGAAAAATCTCTGAGGACTGGCCTCTGGCAGGTGCCCAATTGGCTGGCTGTTTGGGCGACCAGCATTCCGCTACTCTGGGGCAACAGTGCAAAGTGGGGGAGGCCAAGTGCACCTATGGAACTGGGTGTTTCATTGTGTTGAACACAGGAGAGCAGGTGGTGCCCTCCAACCATGGTTTGTTGACCACCATTTCGTACAAGCTGGGGCCGGAGGCGCCCACCAATTTTGCTCTGGAGGGGTCTATTGCCATTGGAGGCGCGGCGGTGCAGTGGCTGAGGGACAATCTGGGCATCATACAAAGCTCCAGTGAGATCGAGAGCCTGGCTAGGACGGTGGAGAATACCGGCGGCGTCTACTTTGTGCCTGCTTTCAGTGGGCTTTTCGCGCCTTGGTGGCGAGATGACGCCCGTGGTGTGCTCATTGGCATCACGAGGTATACAAACAAGGCTCATATCGCGCGCGCCACTTTGGAGAGCATGTGCTACCAGGTACTTCACCTTGTTTTTCTCCTTCAGAATTTGTCTCCAAGCTAGCCCCGGTGAGTTGTGGCTTGACCGCATTGTGTTCTTCTTTTGGAAGGACAAGTAACTTCCAGGACATCCCATGGTTTTGAGAGAAGTGTGTTCCTTCTGTTGTATGGATGGGAGTGTTTTAGCAAGAAGTGACATCGCCTTACCATTGTAAACAATCTTGCCAGGTTCGGGAGGTGCTGACATCAATGAAAGCAGATGCTGGTGGCATTGAGGTTAATGTCGGTGGAGAGTTTTTACTGAAAGTGGATGGAGGTGCAACTGTAAACAACCTGCTAATGCAACTTCAGGTTAGTTCTCGCCACTTCTTATGATCCATGATAACAGAGACATATTCGGAGTTTGGCTGTAAGTTTGTTGGTCCTCCTGTGGTAAGATTACACACTGTCATGATCTACAATAGCTCCTAACCTTTTTAGGAAATCTTTAATAAATAGCATGTCTTGTTCAATATCATGGACCCATTGTGCTATTGTGTTTTTCAGGCTGATCTGCTTGGAAGTCCAGTGATAAGACCAGTTGATACTGAGACGACAGCTTTGGGAGCAGCTTACGCTGCTGGGGTTGCTGTGGGCGTGTGGACCATGGAACAGATCGTTGAGCAAGGCGCTGTCCAGGCCACGCCCACCACGTTCCACTCTCAAATCACAAATGAGGAGCGTGAGAAGAGGTGCCTGTCCTGGAACAAGGCTGTGGAACGATCCTTTGGATTGTCGGAGCTTGATTTCTAAGCAACGTGCTTTTCTGTTCCATCTGGAACTGTTGTTTTGGCACTTTTTGCTGGAGAAAGTGCTATTATCTAGAGGCACCTAACTTTTGGTTTGGCTTAGTTAGTGGCAGTTTTTGCTAGGCGCTTTTTTCTTTTACCTAGATCTGCACCTCCTGGTCTGATGTGGGCACTTTTTGGTTGCCTTCTTTCTCATTTTTTGCAGATGTGTCTTCTTGCTCACCTTGGGGATAGAGTCTGCTAATAGTATGGTGAACCCCCCCATAACGGACAAGTTAAGCAATGTGCATATATGGAGAGAAAAATTAGTAATAATAGCTTTATTTTTCAGTGATACCCAATAGAATTACAATTTCAACCCAAGTGATTTCATTTTATTTTTTATGAAATGTGAATTAGTTATGAATTTTCAAAGTGTGTTGTGGTGTTTAGATATCCCGTAAGTGCTTACCAAAAGTAAGGTGCCTTGATGGATAGCAAACCAACACATATGAGTTCATGGCATGGTAATATATACCCCTTGTAACTTATACTAATACCAATCTCTAATGCACTTAAACATTTGAAAATTCCTTCTATCCTCTTTGTATTGTTATTCTTCCTTTATATGAAATAGTGTTTATCTTCCTTCAAACAACAATAGTCTTGTTCTCTATATCTTAATGTTGTGGACTAAAGAACTTTGGTCCCCAAAGGAGGCCAACATGAATAAAGTTTTTGTTCATTCCACCTTTAAGAGCATCCTCAATGGGCCTCAATATGATCTTTTGAGGCTTGGCATTGGTCACCTTGATTCAATGGGGCCTATAATAGAGTCTTCATTATTCAAGATTTGCCAAACTCTATCCCCACCTGTAATATTTATAGATATTTGAGAGTCCTTCAAGTGACTCTATTCATTGCCAAAGGTACTTTTGGCTCAAAATTTTATTCATTGTGAGGCTACACATGGCTCAGGCTCAAGATTCTTAGAGGTCTTCATTTCATCAAGAAAGTGATGCCACGATGGTGCAAAAAGGGTGCACAAATGAGGGTTTGGGCTAATCTAGAGGCTAGGGGACGACCATGTGACGGCCTATTAGTGGCTCATGGTTTGATTGGACTTGCTAGTCAATCCTTTTTATTGAGGTTCAAGGCCCAAATTTAGGGCAACAAATGGGGATGCTCTAAGTCAATTTTGTGTAACATTAATAGGATAAACTTTACAAACAAACACCTTATTTATGAGACCATAGCAATAATTCCAAAATCAATTTTGGAAAATTGACAAACATGCTATAACTTGCACTTTGAAGGGGTTTGGTAAGATGTCAAAGCATATAATACGTGGAGATACCTAGGTGATACCTTGCAATATCTTTGCTATACATATGTGATACCCATAGATACAACTAAGAAGGTGACTAAATACTTATAATTTTTGTCAACATTGCGGTTAAATTTCATTATTGTTCCCAAATTTTCACAGTGTACTACCCTATGTGTTGGTCAGTTTTTACATAGTTAATTTACAATGAAAAATGTCCAAAAAAATTAGAAAATTCAAGAGATTTGTCTAGGTGATACCCACCTAATGCTAAGATGATACTTGTGTAATGCCTAGATAATACCTAGGTGATAATATTGTATCCAAACCACTGTGGTTTGGAAAAATAAATAATTTGGCAAGGAACTCACCAATGCATACAGTAGTACTCTAAATTTGATGTTTAGTGTAGGCACACTATAAGATTGGAAAATGCTACAAGTTTTTACTCTCGATGAATATTTTTACCACCTATGTTGACAATGATCACCCTCTTTGAGTAGTATGGATAGCTGTACTCTGTGAAAATCTTCATCAAAGGTGCTTTCAAATCATAAAGTTCCTCTAAACATCAGATTTAGTGTAGCAGCCACATTTTTCTTGTAGTTTTCCAACTAATTTTAGCTAATTT
Organism: Bryoerythrophyllum caledonicum; assembly: GCA_963971425.1. Classification (NCBI taxonomy): domain Eukaryota; kingdom Viridiplantae; phylum Streptophyta; class Bryopsida; order Pottiales; family Pottiaceae; genus Bryoerythrophyllum; species Bryoerythrophyllum caledonicum. The sequence goes on from OZ020524.1 coordinate 9,157,233, forward strand.
CTTCCCATTAACTTGCAGACGCCAGAGTGTCCTGAACGAATCTTGAAGAACAGCTGTTGCTCCAAATGTCGGTGGCCACGTCACCCGCCACCGTGGCAACCATACCACAACAATCCAACTCATACCCAAAACCCCATTCACACCTAAACCCACACCCGGCCCCACAAACGCCCCCTAAAGGCGCCCATTCGCCCGCCACGTGGCACACCAGCACGCCCTCATCGAGAACACCTCGTGGGGAACGCCCCCTGGGAACCCCCGTGGGAACAAACGCAAGCTCTCAACTTCGAAGCCTTGAAGCCAAAGCCAACACTCAAACGCGGCATCTTCAAGGCTTGCTTTCCTCTTATTTTTTCCATCTTCCTGTCTTCAATCCTCCTCAAGCCAATCTCCAAGCGCACGCTTTCTCTTGACATCAGTTTTCTGCGTATATCGTTTCATTTCGTCTGCACTGGTGGAGTTGTAAGCATCTTTGGAGCCGGAGTTGGGCGCCATGTCGTATGCGTACTTGTTCAAGTACATCATCATCGGGGACACAGGTAAGTTGGTGTTGATTGATTCCAAGTCTTGGGGTTTTTGAGTTTGGGGTTGCTGTTCGATGGGTTAGGGATGGCTGAGGGAGGTGATTTTTTTGCATTTGCAGGTGTGGGGAAGTCGTGCCTTCTGCTGCAATTCACGGACAAGAGGTTCCAGCCCGTGCACGATCTGACGATTGGCGTGGAATTCGGGGCGCGCATGGTCACCATCGACAACAAGCCCATCAAGCTGCAGATATGGGACACGGTATGTATGTTGCTGGTGGAGTAGTGGGCGATTGCTTCTTTCGTGAGATGCACACAGCAGCATGTTGGTCCTTGTTATCAGGGTTTACTGTTGATGTGTCGGACTTCCAGTAGGGTTTACTTTTGCGTAATAGAGTTATTTGGAACGTCACTCGATAACTCCTCGAATAATTGAAATCACCTTTAAATAGTTGAAAGGAGAGAAAGGCGGTCATGCACCCTCTTTCTTCGCTCTCAAACATGGCTAAAACTCAACTTTGAGTTGAGTGTAGAGACCACCAAGGTTTTTTCCACAGTGATAGTGAACAAATAGTACCTCAGTGTAATCAATTCGAAGAAGGGATTGATCTTATTCAAATGATGGGTGACATGAGAACATTTACTTGATTATTATGATATCTTACCAGTTCAGCTCGACCTGTATGGTGGAGAAGATCCTGGTCTCGTTATTGATCCTGATTAGCGTCCTTATACCTTAATGGGCAGGAGTTTTCATATTTGGAAATTGGACTGATGCATGATGATATTTTGTTTTTGCTACTCAGGCTGGCCAAGAGTCATTTCGGTCTATCACGAGATCGTACTACCGGGGAGCTGCAGGGGCTTTGCTTGTGTATGACATCACGAGGTACACGATGATGATTTATATCGGTAGTTTGCTTGCACTACTCCTTGTTTGAACTGTCTGACAACTGATTGTCGTTGATTGTTTGCAGGAGAGAAACATTCAACCACCTTGCAAGCTGGTTGGAGGATGCTAGGCAACATGCCAATTCGAACATGACGATCATGCTCATTGGCAACAAGTGTGACCTGGCCCACAGAAGAGCTGTCAGCACTGAAGAAGGTGAACAGTTTGCTAAGGAGAACGGTCTGGTGTTCATGGAGACCTCTGCAAAGACGGCGCATAATGTGGAAGATGTGAGTTGATCACCGTTCAATCCTAGCCCCTTTTTCCTGGTGTTTTCTATAAATCGTTATGTTGGTGGTTTTGGTATCTAACCCTAAACTATCTACATGCAAATTGTAAGAGAGATTACAAAGTGAAGAAAGCCAATATAACTGATGTAGGCCTGGTTACTTGTACGCATATAATTGATGCTTGGATTGATCTTGTACAGGCATTCATCAACACTGCTGCCAAGATCTACCAGAAGATTGAGGAGGGAATATTTGATGTCTCAAATGAGGTAAGATACTTTTCACTGGAGTTGTTTTTGTTTGTTCGTCCTGAGATTTTATGCACCAATATTGTCTGATTTCGAATGTGGTTGCAGTCATATGGCATCAAGGTCGGTTATGGAGGGAGTGGTGGTGCTGGCACTGGGGCTGGGGGAGGAGGTTCTCACGTTCAACCCAGTTCATGCTGCGGTTGACGATATACATACCTGGTTGTTAAATATGAGGGTTTAGCCAGGGTTGAGACCACAAGAGAATCTATTCTTTTTATCGTTCCATATTCTCCTGTTATACATAAATACCTCAAGCATGGCTACTCACAAGAACACTCAGTAGCTAAGGTCTGGATATAGTTTTTTGACTGTTGTGACGCATGTTATGTCTGGGTCTGTCATTTTGGTGTATACTAAGTAACCCAGACTTGGCTGCTCGCTGCTGTATTTTGAAGGTATCAATAAAGGTTGGGATTTTTGTTGTAGTTCAGGTGGTTTTTTTTAACCCTTTAGTGCCAAAGCTCCTTTTGTAAATTAAATGCACTTTATTTTGGCGGCAACATGTCTGGCACCATTCACCCTTCAAATGGAACAATTCCCGGGCACATTGGTGCAAGCATTGGATTGCTACAATGATTTCATGGTGTGGAATTAATAGTGAAGTGTATCCTATGTGTAGATGTTGAGCATGATCTATTACATGTGGATTCTCCCTAGCCTTGTAAAGCTCATTGGTGCGAAAGGGTTCAGTAAGATTGTGCTCGCTCTGGTCTTGAACACGAGGTAGGTTTTGGTTTTGGGATTTCTGAATACGTTGTGGGGCATGTTTACAAAAAAATTAAGTTTGAAAAGTGATTTTTGAAATTACGTAGAATAATAAACATTTTGAAAAGCTTTGTGGGAATTTTTTAATCTCTCTTTTGAATTTAATGGGAAAAAGTTAGGGTGTTTTGAGTATCCAAAGTTGGACTCTGGGATAATAGGGTAGGGTTTTGTAGAGGTGAATAGTAAATCTTTGGATGCGGGCAATAGTAATGGGGAGTGTAGGGGAAAAAAGATGGGTACTTGACTCAACTGTTGTGAATGCCCCCCTGCAAAGATCCTCCTCAAAGACCCCTCCTATTGAAGAGTTTAAGGACTCCATACAAAGACCCCTTACAAATATTCCATAGATATCTCTGCAAATATCCTTGCCCTTGAAAAACTTCCTATAAAGATCCCACTCAAAGACTCGCTATAAGACCTCCCAACTTTCTCCTCCACTTTGTAATTATTGGTAGCCCTTCTTTCGGTCAGTTGAAATGCATAAAAGTAACATAAAAATTAGAGATTCCATTTTTCTCCCATTGTTTTCACTATCAAACAAAAGAATCCATAATCTATTTTATCTAGCGTTTGAATTTCATTTTTGACAACTATTCAAATAAAACAAAATAATTGGCATGCTTATAAAATTGTTGTGTTTATGCCTCTAGACATGGCTCTATTTTTTTTATTCATATCCTAAACTCCAACAATACATGTAATTTTGGCGTGTATTGACCTGACATAAGGGAACACCTGTCCTGCCTCCGGAAGACATTCCGGAGATGCCAGGAGACAAACCTCAAGTTACATCTAAGAGTGTCCTAGCAAAAGTTTTTGGTGGTGCCCGACGTGCCCACTCTCCCCATTTGAACTTCAAAACCCTATAACTTTTTCATTAAATTTTGAATTTAAGAAAATTTTAATTCACACAAAGATTTAAGTAATGTCCATCTTCAATAAAAAATTTCAAAGAAAAATGTTGTAAATTGACACCACAGGAACCTGCCTCAACCTTCTAGAGTCCTCTTGGAAATTTAGGGGTAAAGGACAAGGTGGCTATGGATGATGGAAGGATTATGAGCATAATAGATTATGTAGAAGATCAACTATTACACTCGTAAATTTTCCATCATCCATAGCCACCTTGTCCTTAAAGGGTTAATTATACATATTTGTTTTTTTTCATCGACGGTCATTGGTTTTCTTTTTTATCAATTTTGTTTAAGAGATCAAGACTCACCTAGGGTACTTAAAGATTTCCAAATCGAAGGCTATTCTAACATTGTTGAACAATGTCATGGACTTTGATTGTCGTTGAGCATGTACTAGCTTTTAGCCGTTTCATTGAACAAATTTATGATGGCTACTACACAACACATCCTATAGGATCAAAGTGCATTAAGAACTTGAAATCAATATGAAATGCCAAAGATTGATGTATTACAACCCTCATTGTAGTATGCAGATTCTTGGAAATCCTTGGATAGTGGTTAACACTTGCGTATTATTTAGTCCATATATTATTAAATTCATTTGATGGGATTCAATTATGGATAAGAATAGGATGAATATAGGATGTAAGGAGGATGAAAATGCAACACTCTGCTTATTACATTGTGTACACAATATTGATGATAAAAATACAGATAATAGAAGACAAACAAATGATGTCCTAGATATTCCTTCAACGTTTTAGTGCCTAGGCAACCTAAATGAAATTAGAACAATACGCTGGAAAGTGAATTTTCTAATAGTAATTAGGGTTGGAGCTAGAGCTACCACATATATCTCCTCTATGAAATCAATCGAAGACACATTTAAAATTCTAGTTGCCTCCATTTGAAGCACTTTCAAAGACATTGGCATCGTTGCTATCCGGTAGGCCATGTCTATTCTCCTCCATACGAGAAGACTAGAAAACAACCAGCCCCTACCCAAGCCATATTACTCATGAACTAAAATAACCCCTGTCTCCAGTGGCTTGTTTGAGCTTCTTATTCTATACTGTCTACCCTCGAGAAGAGGAAGTAGTTCCATACTACTAAACCTTTGTCCAGTAGGCATTGCTTTAGTGGTAGAACAAATAGACACTTTATTGATGCCGGTCCCCTCTAGAAACCCAAACTCTTCTTCTTCTTCTTGCTTAGGCAACTGGTTTCTCTTAAGTGGCCAAATCTTCATTTTGCATAAAACATATGAAGAACTAGATTGTGAATTGTGACATATGAAATTGCACACTCATTAGACATAGACTTTATACATTTGAATGATAATATGGAGTTCTATAACTTTTCAAGAAAAAACGTGGAAATATTTTACCAAATTCATCAAATACACTCAAATGCAAATACATTTTTCCACATTCTATGTATTTCTTTGTACACATGGAAAATTATTCTTCACTAATTCTTGATAGAAAATTGTCTCTAAGAGATTCTCTGTTGTTTTTTTGACATTGGTTCTTTGTTCCAAATTTGTATAAATATTGGAACATCTTCGTATATAGTCCACTGAGGACAAATAATTAGAAATCAAGTATAAATGTATACTTCACATATGGTATATCAATGTGAAGCTATCAATATAGTGCATATTTGAAATTTCGCAAAAAGTATGAATTTTCTTGTACAATTGTATTGGTTGGTAAAGTAGTACATCCTCCAAAACCTATAGATTCTTTCACCAATATATGTTGACATTGAACACTACAATTTATTTCATCAACCATTTAGTGTTGTATTAATTTCTTCTCAAGGTTTACATCATGGTCTATTCCTTTAGTGCTTAGGAGACCACATTTTGGTCTCTGAAGGTGCTAGATCTTAATTTGCATAAGATCCGTGAAGAACTAGATTGTAAACTCTAAGAATCATATTTGCACATAGATTACACACTTTCCAGTATTTGGATCATATTGTCAAAATCTCTTCAAATACCTCAAAATAGATTGCCACATAGACCAAAATGACAATGAAAATCTACATATACAAGGCTACATATCATATAGTCTTTCTTACACCCAAAGAATGATTATTGTCTAAAATTGAATTCAAGATTGGTCAATGTTTTGTGGACGCTAATATCTTTCATCACATACAAATCTCTCATTTTGACTTGTATATAGATTTTGGAACAAACTTGTATACAATCAACTAGAAGAAGAAGAAGAACGCCGGTCCCCGAAAGGCCGGCGTGAATAAAGTGTCCGTTCATTCCACCACTAAGTCCATGCCCACCGGGCATGGGTTAGTAGTATGGAACTACTTCCCCCTTTCGAGGGAGGACACTATGTACCCAGTAACAAGTAGCCAATATCAAAAGACCCAAGGTCCAAAAAGTCTCTTAAAGGAAGGAGGAAGTGTACGGTGAAATTGCAAGTACAGGTCTATGGGGGGAGGTTCGATGCGTCAGGAAGGGGTTGGTTGTTTTCAAGTTTTCGTTTGTGTAGGAGTATCAACATAGCATGTTGAATTGCAATAGTGTTAATATTTGAAAAGGTGGTTTTGATTAAAGTGATGGGGATTTTAAATGTGTCTTCAAGGGTTGTCATTGAGGGAATGAAGGTGGTGGCTCTGGCTCCCGCGGTGATGACAATAAGGGGGTCTACTTTCCATCCTAGTGCTTGGATATCGTCAATTAGTGGTTGATATTTATTTATTTTGTTTGTTATAGTGTCCGGAGAGAATCTATCATTACAATATGTAAATTCAATAAACTGAATAGTGAGACTAGGGTCTATGTGGTTTGGTGGGGGGTCTTTGTATGAAAGTCCTCGAACACATAGTAGGTCGGGTTTGAATCTCGCATTACATTGACATTTTCGAGTGTAACAGGTGCATGGTAATAGCCATGGCGGGACCGTATTTTCTTGTGGGTTGTCATTAAAGGTTCCGGCATTCATGAGAATGAAGCAACGGGATTTGGTTGATGATATAAGTAGTTTACGAATAGCCCATACGGCTTTGTTATGTCTTTTGACAATTAGTGAGTGAATATGGGGGTTTTGGCACTTGAGCAAGACATGTAGCCATGTGTCCGGGTCCGTAGTGTTGCAAATTGGACAGGTAATTGAAGGAAATCTTTCTATTCCAAAGAAGAGTTGTTTGCGGGCATTTCCCATGTATTGTCCGGCGCGGAATTTGATTAGGCATGTGATTTGTGAATCTGTAATTGTGGGGTTTTTCCAAAAATTGTTGGACATTATGTTGTGGATATTTGGGTTGCCAGTCCATTTGTCAATATTGGGGAGATTTTCTGTGAGTTTTTCTAGGTTATTTATAAGATCATGTTTTTTGAGGTATTTGTCTAAGAACCTTATGGGACCTTTGTCGGGAGTTTCGCTCATAGAGGGCCATTCATATCTATGAAAGTAGTATGGGGTGGCATGAGCGTGTTCATATGGGTGTTCGGCATTTTTGTGGGTTTTTTCTCTTCCTTCCTTTGCTAGTTTGTCGGCTTGTTCGTTGCCGTCGATATTAGCATGAGCTCGGACTTTATGGAGTGTAGTGATTTGTGTACGATTTTGGAGCATTTCAACCATTGATGTGAGGATAGTTTTGTCCGGGTGACTGTTGTGTAAGGTGGGGTGTTTTATGTGTGTATTAAGGAGATATAATACATTTATGCAATCTGTGAAAATGTGAGCTGGTTCGTTTGGGTATTGAGTGGTGATTATCTTAAGGGTTTTATGTATAGCCATCATTTCTGCTCTTAGAATATTTTGGAGTCCATGTAGTCTTTTACCTAATTTAATTTGTTTGGTTGAGTTGTATATCCCATAACCGGCTTTTTCTCGGTGCCAATGTCCAGTGCTTACTTCGGTTGGTTCTTTAAAGGATCCGTCAGTATAGTAGCAGAGGTTGGGGTCAAATTTGAGGTTGGTAGTAATTTGGTAATTGGGTAGTGGGAGGTTCATTATGGTAATTGGTAGTGCGGAGGTATTTGTGTGGGGGCTTTTGGCCCATTTTTTGTTACGGTTTACCCGGGTTGAGATAGGTGTGGGTGGGGCGATTGCGGTGTATACCTTGTTAATATTTAGATTTTTTGCTAGCAGAGTGAGATGAGTGAGGTTTTCTAGCGTACCTATTTCTCGAGTTTGGTGATGTATACATAGGATACGTAGGGTTGCTGGTTCAAGGCGTGGTGTTTGTATTTGCGGTGGAATAGTGGATTCTGTGTAAGTCATAGAATCTGCTTCAAATAATACTATGATGTGAGAGTCTGGGAATGGGCCTAAGTGTGGGTTAGAGTTCTGGTACCACTGAGTGTCGGGAGTAATAATAATGGTGATGTTGTGGTTTGGATCGTTATTTGCCGCTAGGCGTGCCCAATGTGTTGTTTGTTGTGTTTCTTCTTCGTTGTGAGGGTGTGCAAGGCCTATTCCACTCCACCTATAATCAAAAGCTTTTCCTAGAGAGCCAAAAACCTTATCACGTTCGAATGGAGAATAGAATTTTGAAATCTTTGTGGAACATGTAACGGGGGAAGAGAAGTATGAATGTGTGATATTCAAGGATGTAATAAGGTAGTCTATGATAGGGTCGGGTAATGTATAGTGTGCATTTTTAAGGGGGTTATTTTTGGGTGTTTGATATTTATATCTTTGGTATAGCCAAACAATTTCAGTTTCAAATGTTTGAGGTGATGGTTCAATGTTAATGGGGGTTTGTATTGTGTTTTGAAATTGGTTACACAGCCATTGTAGTCTAGCGAGTGGTATAGTTATTAGGTGTCTACCATTATCTTCGTATATGTCGGCATTGTCTTGTTGTATTTTGATTGTATTTGTTTGTGTGAGGATGTCGGTTTCGGGGTTACATTCAGTTGTAAAGATGTTGAGGAGGGGGATAACAAGAGGTGGCGTGACAAATCTACTATCTCGGGGTTGTGCTTGAGGGTGGTGTATTTTTATGATATTCAGGTAATAATTGTTTTGGGTTCTGAGGTAGTATTGTGTGAGGATTTCGGTGTTGTGTAAGGAAGCGTTTGGGTTGTGCCAAGGGAAATGATTTCTTTGTGGGAGCCATTTGGTGTAGGTGGTGTTATTGTGATGCCAATGGCAAAGGTATGACGTATATTTTTTGCTTATGTTGTTAGAGTCACTATACTTTCTATGTTTGTGCGCGGTTATGTTGTTTATTGGGTGTATGGAGGGATTTTTTAGTACATGTGGTGGAGGAGCATATGGTCGTGCATGTGACGGGTTTGGAGGGATTAGTGGAAGGTTGGTGTTAGGGTGGATGTCACTGTGACCAATGATGTATGGTTCTTTAAGTGTGTAAGGTGGGGCGTGAATGGTGCAAGGGTATTGGCATATGGGGAGGCATGGTTGTTGACAAAATAATTGTTTAGCAATATTTAGTGCACTTTTTATTAACTTGTGGGGGGTACCGTAGAATGTTTTATAGCTTTTGTCGTCCATTAGTTGTGTTCCATTTGGTAGTGTAATTTGTTTTAGATCGGTAATATTGGCAGAGAATAGTTTTTGTAGGAGTTTGTCGGATAATTGTCGGTCAAGTCTAGGGAGGTTATGTATTTCATTTGCCCAATTTTGTTCTAGCGGCGCGGGGTCTAGTAGGAAATCTTCTATTTTACTTTTTAGAAATGCTTGGCCTTCTGTTTTGAGTAGAAAAAGTGTGCGGGTAATAGGAGACCTAAGGCAATCGAATTTTTTAAGTCTTTGGAGGTGTTGTGCACCTCCATGAATGGCAAGGATATGCCGAAGGAGTCCACTGTAAATTAGTCCTAGTCGTCCTTTGTCGTTAAGTGCATTTTGGAGTTGTTCTCCAATGCATCTTAGATAGGCATTTTTGAGGGAAAAAGCTTCTAATCCAAAAAGTTCGTGGGGGAGTTGTGTTATGATATTAGGTGTACATTTAGGGAGTCCGCATACTTTCTTTTGTAAGGCTATGATTTTTTTGTCTAGTTTGTTTATGGCGGGCGTGGAACAAGGGACCGCATAGAAGCTATATGCGATACCCGGACGTATAACGGTATCAATCATTTTTATTTTTTGTTTTAATGTGGCCGGGCATAGTGTAATTTCATTACATTGTTTAATAAGTTTTGTAGTAGTAGCGTGAGTTTGAATTTTCCATTTTAACGATGGGACTAGGTTTATTCCAAGGTATATGTAGGGTTGGTTTTGGTTGAGTACCGGAATTGGTTGATTACGATATTGGATATTGGTAGCTTGGATAAGGGCTTTGAAGGCGGTAGGATTTATTTTGGATTTGTTTGGGCATCCGGTTACGGCACATTTCTGGACCCCTAGTTCCATCCCGGTCCATAGACAAAATTTGTCTATTTTGTCTAATTGAATTTGGAGTGATTTAGGACGTTCGGAGATGGCCGCTAGATCGTTGGCATATGCAGCTGTGTTTATAGTGATTTTTGAGGTACCAAATGTGTAGCCATTATTACCTCTTTGAAGCCATCTCAATAAAGGTTCTAGAAAAATAATAAAGAGGTATGGACTCAATGTATCCCCTTGGATGGTGCCCCGTTGGATGGGGATAGGGCGTGTGTTACCAAAGAATTCTCCCGTGTATATAGTGGTGGATTGGGAGTATATATTGCCAACCAGTGTGACTGCTTCTTCCGGGTATCCAAGATCACTCATAATGGCTAGTAATCGAGGATGGTCAATGGAACCGAATGCGTTTTTGAAGTCAATATAGAGTATGTAAATGTCTTTATTAGTAAATTTTGCATCCTCAAGAGCGGCAATAAGGGTTTGGAGTTGCCGTGTGGTGCTTCTCTCGGCTCTAAATCCTTCTTGACTTTCGTGTAATATTTGGTGTTTTTCCCCGTAGGCCGATAGTATTGATGTTAGTGTGCTAGTGTATAATTTGTAAATGGTGTTAGCTAGGGCAATGGGACGGTGGTTAGGTAACTCGGATGGGTTGCCTTTTTTGTATAATAAGATTGTTAGACTTGTTTTCCAAGATGCGGGAATGGATTTTTGTTTGTAACAGTGAGAGAAGAATAATGATAGAAGGTTATGGAATCTTGGAGGCATATTTTTTAGAATTGAGTTGGGTGTATGGTCCGGGCCGGGGGCTTTGTTGTTTCCCAAATTTTTAAGGCACATGTTGTATGTGTCTCTGTTATAATATGTGTGGAGAGGTGTTGTTGGTTCGCCTCTTTTATCAATGGTAAATCCGTCCAAATCGTGCCACGGGTATTGCCTAGCTCCGCACGTGCATGTTAATGTGTGTTGTGGTTGGAAGTGGCATGGGGGGTTGGATGGTCTATTGTTTATGGATTGTTGAAAATGTATTTCATTTGCGATGTCATCTGGGCTAGTTAGAATGTTGTTGTTTTGATCCAAGATGCAGTCAAGTGGCAGGTTTGTGTTGTTTTTAAAGACTTTTCTATTAATCTTTTTTGGGCTAGTTTCATATAAATGACGGTACTTCGAGATGGCTTTTTTGACGCATTCTCTTGTATATTTTGTAGTAATTTTTCGGGCTTCTTTGTTGGCAGTTTTTGCAATGGATGCAATGTCTTTTATCCATTCTTCGTGAGGGGTGTTGGGTAGTGGTGCTTGTGGGATTTGAGGATGTTGGAGGTTTTGTAGTTTGGAGAGTATGGGGTGGGATCGCCAGTTATAGTTAGTTTTAGTAATATAAATTGTTTTACGAATAGTGTGGTATGTGATCAATCAACTAGACAAAAGATGAAAAGTAATCAAAAATCATGGGTAAATGTTTATATCACATATTGTATGTCAATGTGAAGCTAACAACATAGTGCACGTATCAACCTCTGCTCTTCAAAGCATGGATAATTGTCCAAAATAGTATTCATTGGAAAAGTGGTACACCCTCTACTATCTACAATTTTTACCCTTATTTGATATGCATTCACTTCAAACACTATAATCTTTTGCACCAATGCTAAACAAACTTTCCCCAAAGTTTAGGTCTTGGGTTAAATTCAACTTTAACATGTTAGATACTAAAATAAGACATTCTACTTCCATCAAAAGCGACTCAGAGACATGAACGTTGTGGGAATACGAGTCATGGGGCACTAAGGTAAGCCTCCCCACAACCAACAAAAACCCATAGCCAACGCCTATAAGATTGGGGTATATCCAACCCTCTTCCATCCCATTACCACCAACTCAGCTCCAAATGGAGGTTTGGTGTTAGTCAAGACCCTTACTTTTGGTCGTTGGTTATGGGGGGTACCTACTGCTGGCCACCCACTAAACATGGCTGCACAGTTTGAAAATTCATAACTAATTCAATTTTCATCAAAAAAATATGAAATCACTTGGGTTGGAATTGTAATTCTATTGGCTATCACTGAAAAATAATAGTATAATTATCTCCTCTCCATATATGCACATTCCTTAAGTTGTCGGTTTTAGGGGGGCTTACCTTAAAGGATCAGACACAAGCCTCTTGGGGGCATTGCTCATACTTTTGCACGACAACTACAAGTGCATCATTATTGTAACAGGCTTCAAGTGCCACAAAGACGGCCCATTATGAACTTGGATCAATAGCATCCGTGATCTTTTGACAAGAACGTCATTCTGCACTTACTCAAAACTCTCATCATTCCTCCTGTCTTGTGAAGGTGTGCATTCCGGTTCGTTACACCATTGGCTACTTCTCGTGCCATGCCCAAGACCATATTGCCTCCTTGTCACTTTGCTGCTGGACACACATGTTACTCTCAACTATTTTCTGCCAAACCTGTAGAAAATGACACCACATGGTGGACCTCAACATGAACAGACTATCCCGGTGCCTGACCCACACATAATGGGCCTGAGATCAATGACGCAATGGATGCAGCCATGCGAGCCAAAGGCTGAGGCAACCTCTCAAATCTCTCAAAACCGTACCACAGGTACAAAATCCCCCAAAACAAGAGCATTGAAGGAAAAGTGTGACCAAAAAGCTCAAAAGCTTACTGCATCGGCAGGATTGACGGAATGCATATTCCTCCTCCGCCGCGTCAGCTGCTCCGGGGACAAGCCCCTGCAATCCAGAGCAGCGCTTCCCCACGTCCCTCATCTACTTCCTGCAGGACTGAAAGTGTGCATGTTCCTCTGCAGCAGCTGCTCCTGGTGCGGCTGCTCCGCGCGCACCCAGTCCACGCCCGCGCTCTCAAGCCCCTGCTTCACCCGTCCCAGCTTCCGGGAGAACAACACTTCCCGGGCAGCTGTCGGCAGGCGCTCCGTCTGGTACTCCTCCAGGGCGGCCTCGATCGCCCCGGGCCCCCGTTTCGCCATGGCACTCCCCAGCACGGCCGCGTCCGCGATGGACATGTTGGTGCTGCGCAGGCCGTGAGGCGTCGTGGGGTGCGCGGCCTCGCCCACCAGCACCACGCGGCCCCACACGAACTGCCGCAGCGGCTCCCGGTCGAAGATGGCGTTGATGAAGGGGCTAGTGGTGGATTGCATCAGCTTCGCCAGCGCGGGCGGCCAGGTGCGCTCCGCTTGCTCGTGCAGCTGCTTCAACGCCTCCTCATCCGCTTTCACGGTCACCGACTTCCCCTGCACAGGATCAGGTTCACATCGTGTAAAAGAGACGAGCTCACCATCTATTGCACATTCAAATCAGAGAATTCATATCACTAGGGAAGCGCAAGCATTTCCTAGTCCTAACTGCATGTCCCTGAATATACTTGTGAGAAAATACGTCGTACCTTCAATTGGGGCTCGGGTTGGTTGATGTACCACAACCAGTTCAATCTTCCGTGGAGAAGCTCATACACCACAGCGTGTGTGTTGTGGGCGATGTCGAAGTAGAGACAGTGGCCGATATCCGGATACGCTGCTTTGATCAGGCTCGCCACTTCCTGAGCAGATTCATTCGACGCTTCCAGGACGCCTCTCCATGCGCAGTATCCCGAATACCTGTACAGTAAAAATATTGAGTATCAATCATTTTTTGAGCAATAAAGGTACGTGAACGTCAGGAAATAGGAAAACAATGACATCAAAATGATAGCAACTTAAAACTATGAGCAATGGAAATGAACACGACTGAAACAAAGCATTTGTGTGGGAGTTATAGGGCTAATGAAGCACGGATTATCAAACTAAGTTGTTTTGAAATAGAGGAAATGGTATCTTTATCAATCCCAACAAGCAATCCCAATGTCTTAATTGGTCGAATTCAGCATTAAATTCTGTTAACTGGTTTGATCTGGGTTGGGATGGTGAATGAAAAAAGGCCAAGGTTGATTTTAGAAGGTGTTCCTGTCTTACTAGAAATGCGAAATGCCGGGCAATGTCATTTTAGGGTTAGGGTTCCAGGTACCGTCTCTGCTCATTCGGGACGAATTTCTCCCGCGTCTGCGACATGGATCCGTCGGCTGCGACCATGAAGTCCGCCTCGACCTCTTCCAAAGCTCCGCCGCCATTGGACACTCGCACTTGCACGCGACCCTCCCCCTCCTCAAACGAGACCACCTCGTGGCCAAACCTCACGACGCCCGCAGGGAGCGCGTCGTGGATGAGACGGTGCAGGTCGCTCCAGTGCGCAGCTCGGTGGTGGAACCCGTGGTCTCGCACCAGAACGTGCGCGTGTCGCTGGCTGTCGACTGCTCTGTTCTACACACAGAACCGCCCCGCGTGAGCACCATTGCAAAACAAGAGATTGGTGAGAAGAAAATTCCTCAACTGCCAAACGCTCACCTCCTCCATGGACAGTGGCAGAGACGAAGCGTCAAGCGCCTCCCCTAAGCCCCACTCGCGGAGCGCGTCGCAGGCGCGGCGGTCTAAACCAAGCCCAGCTCCCGCGGCCGTGACGGAGCGCGCCCTCTCGAACACCACGACCTCCAGCCATTCTGAGGACCGCAGGAGCGCATGCGCGCAACAGACCCCTGCGATGCTGCCTCCCACCACCACCACTCTCCTCTTCTCTCCTACGCCCATCTCGGATCCGTGCACCACCGCCCTTCAGCTGGGTTCGCATGAGTTCGCAAGACCACTTCGTCAGAGTAACCATGAAAACTACTACAAAAAGGTGCATTTCACCATAATTCTCGCATGAGTGACAAGTGAGCACACCATGCAGGTGACAAGTCTAGTGTGGGGACAGATGATACCGAAATATTCCACCAGATTACGTTTCGTCGCATTCCGCTGCCTCTGCAACTTACTCCTCCGCTCCTGTGGTCCACGCGCAGGTGGTCCAGGCGGTACTGCGGCATGGCAGCGGGTGTAGACCACGGACCACGACTGTGAGGCTGCTTTGGGGGCAACCTCTGTACAGCACGTAAAAGAGCTACTGTGATTCTATTGAAAACAGGAGCCTGATGGATGGTAGCCGTGAACTCCCAAACCAGTGTACCAGGGAGCATATGCGAAAAAGAGGTGTATTAATGCAGCTGTTTCAGAAACAAGACTGGTGACAGAATTGCTACTTCGATGCAGGAGCAAGAGCACTGAGCATCTATACAAACACTCCACAAGCTACTGGTTCGTGTCTACACCTCTCAAGAAAGAGAACACAATAAATAACATGTTCTAGGAAGTAGAGATTGATCTCTTCGAGAGAGCAGTCGCAACATCAAGGAACGGTGTTCCAGCTCAATTCACACATGTCGTCGAACACATCGTACACCAGCTCGTCCTCGTTCAATGCCGGAAGGTCACGCCACTTGCGCGTGGGCATGTCGTACAGCCATGCGAAATCGTATTGATAAGGAGACCGGGACGGCTCGTCGTTCTTGAGACACATCATGAGAGAGCCTCCGCTTGCGTACAGCTTCATGGTGTGTTCTCCCTTGGGAGGCCGCTCAAAGGGGCCGCATCTGTGTGCGTTCACCTGCACCCACCGCCACCCGGAGCCATGTCGCTGCGCTTGATACTCTGTGATGCAATACATGGGGTAAAACGAACACGAGAGCTTCCCTGGCGTAACAGCTCTGTGATGCACCACATGGAGCACAAACAGACGGTCCTTGGTGAGCGCGTGACACTTCCGAAACTCAACCGGGAGCTCATGAAGCTGCTGTTTCGCAAAATCATACGCCCATGGACCCGTGCACTCCGTTTGCTCGTCGCAATACTCGTCCTCCTGGTGCCATTCATAGGAAACTCCAAGCACGGGCTCCAACGACCGCTCCGCTTCGCTCCATCTCCTCGTCACAGAATCATACACATGCGCCTGGCCGCCCTTGGAGCAATCCGCCCTGGCCACCACAATCACTTTGTACTGCTTCGAGTGACCATCCACCGCGAGCTGCACCATTGCAGGCTGCGTCCCGCTGATATGATCCGAAATCGGAAGCTCGTGCCTGTCCTGCGTGAGCGGATTCAGAACCGTAATGCACAACCCGCGCACTCCCTGGCGCCTGCGCGCTTTGGAAACGAAGCACACCAAGCCGCCGTCAGCCGCAATTATCTGCACCCAGGGCTCCTCATTGACGCGAAACACGTGCCATCTGTTGGCGTCGAAAACACGCGCCCAGAGGCGGTCGTCGTCGTCCGGATCCATGTACACGAGCGCGAAAGCCTTCTTCGCGGCGGCCGCCTCCTCGCATGCCTTCCGAAACTCCGACCCCGCCGTGTCAATGCTCGCCTTCCACTCCTTCGAAACGCACCGCAGGCGCTTGATCGCCACCGCTGGAAAACGCGCGAACACGAGTTGCAACACCTCCTTCGGCAAGCACCCCCATAGCCCCGGGCTCATCATCATCGTCTCCGCTTTCTCATTCTGCCTCCTCACCTTCGCTGCTGCAGGCTGCATGATTGCCTTCCCAGAACCGCACATTCCAGCCCGCTCCTTCCCCTTCAGCCCGGATCCTCCGAGGCACCAGAAAAGAAATCACCTAGCGCTACTTCGAACAGGCTCGGCACGCCTCCTTCCCTTCCAAAGCCTTCCGAGTGCACCATCTCTCTGACATAATCCCGCGAAACAGAAATCACCTAACACGAACGGCTCCACCTAATCTCCATCTCCATCAATCTCCGGCCCTGTCAGTCCTCCGCGACTCCAATCGCTCTACCTCCACAGCTCCTCCATTCTCCAAACCCTAAACCCTAAACGCACAATCCTGCACCACGCCAAACTCGTAATCTGTCAAACCCTTGACAACTGAACCAATGCAGTGCTCCAACTATCACATTGAAAAAGCTTAAAGCCACAAGACAGAGAATCGCACAAAAATCACCATCAAAGCTCCGGGTCAAACAAACAAACCCGAGCCCGAATTCCAAAAACTCAAATCACCGAATCTTACTCTCATGACTAACTTCTCCCCCACATCATTCAGTTCTCATCACGTCTCAAACCAAAAGGCGCGAACCAGAAAACACAGAAGATGCTCCCTCTCTCTCTCGCTCTCTCTCGCTCTCCCTCGCTCTCCCTCGCGCTCACTAATTGAAAACGACAAAACTGGGCGAGATCGAGCTTACCATTGCGATTGGCGCTTTCAGACAGTGACCTAAGGAGGCGGCGAGGCGCGAGAAGCGAAAGGGGAGAAAGCGCGACACCGGAGAGGGCGTTCACGCGAGTCTGGAAGCGGCAGAGAATCCTGCGAGGCGCGGTGCGGCGATCGCCATCCAATAGCTCCTGCAGCAGAAAAAAACCCACCGGCGAGCGAGGAAGTACGGGCTGACGGCGCTCCAGCCTCCAAACAACGAGATGGCTATGGCGCTCAAGCGTCAGGAGTCGCATGCGATTCCCGGGTCGGAGACGACCTCACGCAGCATTCACAGCCAATTCACAGCGTTCGCATACTTGAGCCCCGTCCGCCCCCCAAAACCGTCGACCGCATCTACGCAGACCGTAGAGCTTCGAGCCATCGACGAACGCGTCTCGTAGATGCCTGAGATTCTCCCGGGCGCGGCGGTTATGGGGGTTCCATTCACTCAGCAGGGGGATTCCCCTTCCGAGAGACCCCGTCCCCAAAACCGTGGCGGCAGGGAGATGATCTCCGGGATCTACGAGGAGCGTTCATTGATGGGTGGAAGCTCTACGGGCTGCGTAGATGCGGGCCCGGTTTCGGGGTGCAGCGACGGTTTTGGGGGGCGGCAGGGGGAGCGACGCCATGACGCCGTGACGGAGAAGGAATTGAGAATGAAGTGGCGTGTGAGTGCAAGCTTAGGGCTCGGAGATCATGCGCGGCCCCGCGCATGTGGATCGGCCCTGAAAACCGCCACCATAGCAAATATGTATGACCCCGTAGAGTCGCGAATGCGGCATCTCCGAATTGCCGCGCCGGGCCTGAGGAGGGCGCCTACAATTGGAGCACCATCTGTGGTGCGGGACAGCAACTGGTAAAGGGGAATTCCAGTTGCAGGTGGTTACTGGGGAAAGGATCGTTGATGAGGTCAGAGTGGGGCCTTTTGGGAATATCTTCATTCGTTCATTCCCATCCCTTTGCTTTTCCAGGGCATTTCTGGCCGCAAAGCCACACCGGGAACCCGGTGGTTGGCGGTAAGTTGTATCCGTATTTCTCCCTCTTTTAACCCTTTGAACAGGAGGTTTTATAGTTATCCTGCATTTAGGGAGAAGTGTCGACATGTATTTTTGGAATTATGTGTTCAGCCAGCTTTGGACCGTCTTCCAAGAAGCATGGGAAGGTCAATCTCAGTTTTAGGGTGTGTCCTTCAGAGTGAACGTCCACCGTGGTAGTTTTGCATGCTAAATACTTATTTTGCATGTTGTACAATACAAAATGAATGCAAGATAAGACAAAACTAATTTGTCTTTGTTTGTTGTGTACAGCATACGCAAAGGGTAGAAATATCACTTCCTAATTCTCGTAGATTGTCCCAAGGTTGAGGAATCAATTTGGAGGTGAAATCTACGAGAATTGCATTCATCTTTACACTTCAGTAGAGAAATACCTTAAGCAGGCCTCTAGGAATTTCTTAACTCCTAAATGACCAAGGCATTCGAGAGGAATCTCTCCTCCATTTATTGAAAACTGCTAAGATGAAATTTTTGAGAATGCTTTAGGGATTAAGTTACGGTAATGTCAAGAAAATTATGTCTAACTTTGGTCTCGGCGATTCCTTTGTCAAGTTCTTACTATTGCTCAAGCATTTACTTCTATTTAATTGTGATGTTTATAGCCACCAGAAAATAAAGTAACAGTAGCTTAACAGAATGTATAATTAACCCCTAAAGCTTAAAAGTCCTAAGGTGGGCTTCTAGTGATTTTAGGTAGCTTACATTGATGTCAATTTAGATCGTGAATTTCTAAAATTTACATTGTAGATGTAGGTAAGTAGTAGCTTTGTAGGGAATTTTTTGTTTTGAAAACAAGTGCACAAAACTAGAGTTATTGGATTTTGATTTTTGAACATGGAAAGTGGGTGGGGCAAGCAGGGTATTATAGAATCAAATACTATTATTATAGGATTTGAATAATTTTATTGTAGAACTTGAATAGTACTATCATAGAGCTGAATGATGCAATCAAGAAAAGTCATTGGCAACCCTCACTGGTTTTATTTTAAACGCTAAGAAATTAAGGAACTTACTTTTTCAAATTTGTTTCCTTCCCCCATTAGAAGAAAGCCTAAAGATTCTATCGCCCATTTAGATTATAGATCAAAACAACCATTTTTTTGTTAAAAATAAATTTTATTTTCTTTGGATTTAAGTGAATGACTACTTTTTATACCCCTAGTCATTTCCATTTCTTGTATCCTAAACACCTCCATTACTTGTGATTTTTGGCGTGCAATGACTCAACACAAGGTAGAACAAAGATGTATAAAATGAATGAATTGCATAGAGGAAAAATATGTCATTATCTTTAGTCAAAGTATGATGACCCTATCCGGGCAGGGAAGGAAAAAAATCACATTGCACTCTTGAAATGCATGTATCTTACAATCCGTGCGGTTAAAGTTTAAACAAATGTTTTGAGTGTCTTCTTGAAGTACTAACTTGAAGATCCACACAGGATTTTAAAAAGTTGTTTCAATCATTTTTGCAACATCTCATTCTAGAAAGGAAGTTTTAGGGTGGTTTTGGTAAAACATAGTCTTGGTCTTCTAGGGTTTAAGTTGAGGTCAAGATGTTTATGTTTACCTTCAATTATGGCTATATCCTTGTCAAATTCTTTGCGTAGCTCAAGCAATTTACATTTAAATAATTGAGGTGTTTACGGCAACCAAACAACCAACACAATGTATATTTAATACACAAATCATACTTTTCTAAACATTGGTTTGTTTCTAATATCAACTTACTACCCATTGGAAAAGTTATTGCATAGTTTAAATCAAAGTGGCCAGAGCTAGACGTAGGATGTCAAAACTAAAGACCTTCATGATCTGAACCATTTTTTTGTGTAAAGAATGATTGACAACTACAATTGATCAAAAGTCCTAACAAAGGTCAGATAAACAAAAAACATACATTAAAACAAATATATGTAGTACATCCTCAAGGAATAACTAGTAAATCACAAGAGTAGTCAAGCATCTCGCACTCCACAAAGTCAGAATCAACAAGTGCAAGTAGTGAAAAAGAATGCGGATCCTTTACTAATGATAAACAATCACTTTCAAGCAAAAGTAATCACTAAATACTGTCTAACTTTCTCACAAAGCTTGACTTGAAATAGACGTAAAGTCAAGGACGTGTATGGCGTTTTATACATATATGAATGTGGTGCGCTGCCTTACGTCCCTAAACCCGCAAATTAGTAACAAACTAATCTACGCTAAAACAACGATACAGAGAGGCCCTCGACGCCATGTCCCGTAACAACTCTCGTGTAAAGAAAGATCGATAACTACAATAGATCGAGAGTCCTAACCAACATCAATATCCGAAAAACATACACAAAAATAAGTATACGTAGATCACCCTCAAGTGCCCGCTGCAGCGGATAAAGAGACCCTCTAATCAGCTAGGACCAAACAACATTAACAAGACTGAACACCACGGTGATGTCGTTGCAACAACTGTACGCATCGAGTTAAAGATGTCGCTCGTTGCCAAATCAATAAGCATATGAAGAAGTAATAAAGAGAGGGTAGGTTGGGTGCAATGTGACACCCATCTTTAATTGCCTTAGGCAACTTTGTTGCCAATCCCTTGGTCAATCTTCAAGTAATCTATCCCTAAATTGAAACGAGGAACTCCAATTAGATGGCAACGCACCACATAGTGACAAGTCTACGAGGAATTCAAGCCGTTTCATCATGTCAAACGTGGCTTAAAGACCCCCGACAATGACGGCAAGTCCAATCCCCAGACGGGAAAGTAGAAAGAACATCAAAGAGGGCAAACCACACTGGCAATGGTCACATAGCAACATGGTAGCCATGCCCTTCTTCTCACCACACACGAAACCCGGAAGGCGGTCGGGCACAACCGCCACTCTGGATGAACGGAGCCATCAATGGGTAAATGACATGGACCATAGTTCTTAGAGTGCTCCCGACACTCCCGGCCATCCTTGCCTTTCAACAACAAAATGCCACCGGGCAACATATCCTTCATGCAAAGAATGGTGCACGCAGCGTTGACGTCCAACGCCGTCGGCGCCTCACCGTGCAGATAAACGAAATCCCCCGCGGGGAAACGTTGCAGCTGAGGTCAGTAGGCATCGCTACGTAAATGAGCCTATTGTAAGGTGTCATGATGCTGATCGGCGATCATGTATATGGCCCGCTTGAAGAACTCCGCTCAATCCCGTAGACACAAAGCCCACTCCTTAGGATCGTCCAAATCTACAACTAGAGCCAACTTTTTCCAAACGAAACTCGATGAAATTCTCTCCCGCCCGTACAACAATTGATACGAACTGAAAGCAGTCAGTGAAGCCTGCCGGCTAAACTAGTACCCCATGGCGATCCATGGTATCATCAGATTCCAATCACGGTGGCCACCCTAAAGTAATCCATACTTTCGTAGACCCCGCTTCATTGTCTGATTTGGTGTGATCCCGAGAAGTGGTACGTAGCCACCTGCTCACACATGTCGGTTTACCATTATTGGCTGCGCAACATCAAATGAGTCCGTCGCACATCAAAATGTTCTAGGCCTTAGTGTACTTGCGGCACCAACGAAGCCCTTTGATTTGGCATGGGGACTATGACCCTAGTCCCATCTAGCCATATCCAAAATAGAAGGCCATTCTTCCAACGGAACCTTGTTATTCAGTGTCCAATCCTATCACGCTCCATTGCAAAAAGAGGTGAGGGAAGTGCTCCATGTTGTAACTTATACAAGACTCAATCGTCTTCCCACACATTGCTAACAACTTCGGTCCTATCCGGTTCCTTGTCCGTTGCCAAATCAAGCAATGTTGATCCGGAGTGAGACATCAACGTAAGATAAGCCGCGGCCTACTACCCCAGGACTGACTCTTTGTCACAATCTCTATGCCACATGACACCAACGAGATCCTTCTCCGAAGGACTTGGATTGCAAGATAGACCAGATTCTGCATCCAAGATCGTGATGTCGGCCCGATGTACAACCTGGAAATCATACTCTTGTAGGAACAAAGTCCACCTTGCGAGCTTGCCAAAAAGTTGATCAGACTCCATGAACTACTTCAAAGACCAATGGTTGGTCACCAACGTAAAACGCTTCCCATACAAATTGGACTTAAAATGGGCTATGGCCCAAACCTCGGCCCAAGCCTCTCCCTCATAGGACAAATAGTTGGACTCCGCATTATTGTTGCTCCTAGAAGCAAGCGCCCCAACCTACTCCCGTCCCTCATCATCCTTCCGAGTCAACATCGCCCCCTATCCTTCAACACTCCAATTTGTGTGCAATTGCAAGGATTGTGTAGCATCCAAATGTGGCAAGACAGGCGCTAAACCGAGCTTCAGCTACAAAGTAGCAAGTGCCTGCTGCAGCTCCCGTCCCCAAGTCCATGGTTGATCCTTCGTCGTGAGAATAGTCAACGGCTTAGCAATCAAGCTAAAGTTCTTGACAAATCGTCAACAGTAATTTGCCAAGCCAAGAAAAGCTCGAAGCCGTGACACGTCGGTTGAGGCAGGAATCTTTTGCAACGCATCTACCTTGGCGTGTTGTACATCAAGACCCCCTAAAACAATCATATCTCTGAAATACGGCAACTGGTCGTGGAAGAACTTGCACTTGCCATGGTGCAAGCGCAATCCCCACTGCCATAACTTCTCAAACATCGCTTGAAGATGCCTCATATGCTCTTGTAGGCTGCTACTAAAAATAATCACATTATTAATGTAGCATCGGACAAACAATAAATCAGTCAACACTTGGTCCAACACCCTTTAAAACTCAGTGGGTGCGTTCCTAAGGCCAAATGGGAGAAACTTCCAATGGTAGAATTGATCTCTGTTATCCTATTCAACTCTCAAAAAAACAGTCTTCACCCAGTCATCCACCATGAATGGTAATTGGTGATATCCAAACGGCAAATCTAGAGTACTAAATATTCTAGCATGTTCCACCGCATCAAATAACTCCTCTGGCAAGGGCATATGATATCGGTCTGACTTGGTGTTGCGATTGATCGGCCCGTAATCTCCTCACATCTGCTTCTCCGCCCAATTGCTAAAGATATTCTTTTTCGATGGCATAACTTTGGCACAAGCTTACTCGCCATTGGAAAGTTCAATCAAGCTCGCCGCCAACAATTCTTGACACCAAGTCTAGACCCAAATTTTCTTTGAAAGACTGAGCTTATACGATCGTTGGAAGATTGGGTGGTTGTCCTCCAACTGGATGGGTATTGGTTTGCCTCGGCGGCCATCCAAATTACCAAGGCTAAAGGCAAAACAACTATGATACAAACGTATATACGTTCATATCCTTTGTGCCTCGGCACCGGTAAGATGGAGCCCTAAATCCAAAGGCCAGTCATCAAACTTTGTAGTCTACTTCTCTACCGTAAAAGACTCACTGCGTACCGGCACAACCGATGATTTCTTCGTGGTAGCACAAAGAGCATTCATGCCCCTTGACTCCTCACTCACGGGATCCACAAAAAATCCCATGTTGTGATGATAAAATCCGGAAAAGATATCTCGGGCATCCTCTCGATCAAAGTCCTCGGCCAAGGTTGCAAAGACACATTACACACAAAGCTCCTTAGCTGAGTGCCTTTTCAAACAAAAATGCAGCTTTGCTTCCTAGATCTTAGCGAGATGTCAAACCGTTGCCCCTTGTCCATCAAAGTCTGCCCCCAGCATGAGTGGATAGTCACATAAACAGCGTTGAATGTCGAAATAGACGCCACAAATCCAAACAAGAGTATTTAGTCAATGGCTTGACCCAACATATAACGACGTTGGCCCTCAGAGAGATCTAGTGCGGCGGTGGTGCCTGTCAAAAAGCCCATTACCACTCTTTCTCATTGGCATAACGTTCTTCCTAAGTTTGAAAAGTAGAATCCCAAACCATACCCGGACTGCGTGTCCTAAAGGCAAAGGACCCCGGGGAGCACATCAATGTAGGAGATGCCCCCCGAGCGAAGCCAACGCAGTTCACCACGGCCAATGGTGGCTCACCATCCTTGGAATCCTCTATGGAAATACGGTGGTCGTCCAAGATGTCATCGAGCTCACTGCGCATGGGCCGTTGTATTTAAGCAAGTGTAGAGGTGAACGTCGCCGATGATGCCATGTTGGTCCAAATCCAACGTAGCCGATGGGCATAAGAGTCCAACGCCGCGACATCTATAAACGTAGAGAGACCAAGAAGGCGATGGATGTATGCCCTATCCTTACGCACCTTTATTTGTGTATCCCCCAGTAGAAGTACATTCTCAAAAATTTACCCCGATGGTTTGGATTGGTGGATAGTCCACCACTGGATGAGCCTGAGTATATCCGCAAAGAGACTTGACCGTGGTCCACCCAAGCTGCATCCATTGCCCGCCCATGAATGGCCTTTGCAAGGCCATCCGGCAATCACCAAGTCCACATGACCTAACCGGCGCAGATCATCCTCACTAATCAACGTCACATCACGTGGCAAGTTGCCTTAACACCTGCAAATGGCAGAAGGTGGTAATTGCTCCAGATAATATAATGCCAGAAGACGTTGAATGTGATGGTGAGCGGCATGGTTGGCTACAAAGCCACTATCCACGTGGATGTACTGGCATACTTTGAGCCCGGCCTCCAACACAGCCGTGAGCCCAGTACCCATACCGACTAATAGCTCGACAAGGGTAATACCCTCATCCGGTCGTTGCTATTAAATAGTACAAGCTACCAACAGAGTGGAAGAATTGTAGAGCATTAAGAGCGTCCGCAATCTCCTGACTACGATATGTAAGCTCTAACTCGGTCCTCCAATGAGGAAGTGGATCCTTGCAATGACGTGCAAGGACCTCCATTGGTCAATATTGACGTGATTCCGCTACCCTTGACATAAAAGCATATGTCTCCTCCAAAAGCGTAGAACCTCATGGCAAATTGGATGCCAAAGCACTACACTCAGACATAGTGTATGCCGTAAAGTCACTACGTTAGCTGCAAAGAGAATCGGAATGAGTCATTTTCTGCCATCACCGGCAAACCACCTTGGCTTAATCCAGGCCTCCTCCGTCCAGTTATCCACCCCGAATCGAGTGGATGAAGTGTTTGTTTACCCACGAGAATGTTGTAGTTGGTGGCACCAGCCATAGCGCACTGGAGAGATACGTTCGAGAACAATGAACCAAATCCCATGCCAAACATCAGTTGCAACGGACGTCGGTTATAGCCCATGGCCTTCACCGTGCCCTCAACCGATGTAACAATCGTTAATGAGCAAGGCTCTGGATCCGAAGCACCTAGACTCAAATTTTGGGCTACTTGCTTGCCAATCATCACTGGTTGACCTCCGAAGTTCAACATGACTAGCTCGATTGGGATTGCCGTCCATACGGCCAACCACCAAGACTCTATTGTCATTAACAAAACGTACCACCTTTGGACGTACATTGTATTGTTCTCATACTCACCGGGCTGCAACGTGAGACAAATAAGCCATTCCAGAGATTAATCGCTAATCTCTGGAGGACTGATTTACACGTGTCAAAGTGGCATTGGCCTCAAACGCAAAAATAGCCTACACCACCAACTTGGCCAGCATAGCCACCAAATCCTCCTCAGTGGGTGGAGCTGTCACTGCTTGTGACACCTCCGCGATGGCATTGGCACCTTGCCCTCCAACATACTACCCACCAAATGGTATACATTGAATCGTTCAAAATCCGGTGTCAACAAGTCCACAGTAGCAAACACTGGGAACTACAATACCTTATACGCCAAGGTATATGCGACATCTCTATAAGTAGAAGAAATCGGTGGGATCGAGGTTGAAATAGGAGTGGCAGTAGAAGTAGCCGCATCCACGCTGTTGAAAGAAAGAGGTAGCCCAGATTAACCAATGTGGTCCGGTAAACCTCGGTGGCGTGGACGACCACAACTACCCGGCACAGTGGAAGAAGGTATCATTGCATGTGCAATATTTTGAATACAAGTGGCAACCGCTCCCACAACCTCCTCCAAAGTGTCATACAAATAGCAATCTAGGGTTGAAGATGAACCATGATCCTTCATTGATGGCCGTCTCTCTGCCACTTACCCTAAAAAGGTCATTGCACTCATTTGCTTCTTCAGCTCAGCCACTTTGGCCTGAAGTGTCTTCACCACATTATATTCAGCAACTGAAGACCTTGTGCGCTTCTTCGGGCAAAGAGCAAAACAATTTTCATTACTATAGCCAGACTTGCATCAGTAAGAACATGTCATGTCTTCTTCTCCTTGCTTCCAACCTTCTTTGCAGGCTTGGCCGCCTCGGTCTTGGGTTTGGCCTTCGCTGCCCCGCCTCCGTCTTCTTGGTGTAGTTGAGGTCCCCCTTCGTATAATAGGCCTCTCTACAAGGCCAACAATACACAACCTTTTTTGGTTGTGCCTCCACCAAGCTACCTGTAGCTGTAGCAAGCCTTTTAGGCTTAGAAGCCTTCAATAGCGACGTGACAAAAATTTTGGCCTCGCTCACGCCTAGCGCTCTTTCAAGCATTTCCACCTTGGCAATCGCCTGCGCCAAAGTGGCATTGCAATGATACCAAAAAAGAAGATACGACTAATCAACTCCACAATCCACTTATCCAACTACAAAATAAAGGTCTTAACCAGTTGGCTCTCCGTGAATACATCATCGGCCTCCGCTGACAATCGCGCCAACCGGATATTCGTAGTGCATGGAGTATCCTGCTTCTCTCGACGGAAGTCGTGATCACGCCTGAATCCCCTAGACTCCTCCTCTAGGTGTGCCATGATCAGCGCTAGAGGATCAAAGGCTGGTGATTACCAATTGCCATCAACGTTGCATGTATCGCAACGGCCAAATTTGAAACGGCGTTATGCCAAACCGTTTGCCTACAACAATAACGACCTCGCCCCTGGAGTTTTTACTGAAGAAACTCTCCTCGATCTTGGGCTGCTCGGTAGAAGTCGGGTGTTGGACAACCGCACTCTTTTTGAGCATAGTCACGAACTCTACACGATGGTGCCAATACTCCTCAACGAGGCGCAACTCTGGCTCGTGTTGCATGGTCCACCTTCAATGGCGTCCGTTGGCGCCTCTCCTTAATCCAGGTCTGGAATCAGAGCCGCTAATCGAGTAGAGAAATACCCTCAGCCCGTCTCGAGAACCTATCTCACACAACATGACGGTAATCGTCCTCCATGTTGTCAAATGTGCCCACACTATAAGAAACCGGTGTTTTTTGTCACGTCCTGAATCATGTCCCAGGAGACATGTAGACATCCGAATTTACATCCCTCTGACGTACCAACGCGTGTACCGCGTCGGGACATCACCAAAAACGCAAGGACATCCCTGCGACAGGGACGATTTTCGGAGATTTTGGGAGGCTGGAAATGGTGCCAACTGGGTGCCACGTAGACGACACCTGAGCGGCAGGATGACGGGCAGTGCCACATGGCCGGGAATTTCATCCGATCCAATGGTGACGTGGAATCTGACGTGGCGTCTGACCTAGACCCGAGAAAGAGTGACGTGACAGGCCACGTCAGCAGAGATTTGCGTGGTTTTTTTTCAGATTCGTGTTTGCGGGGACGTCATTGGTAACATGGCTGTGTTTTTTAAGACGTCCCGGGTTGACGTGGAGATGTCCTGTTCGACATCTATGCCAACGCTACCTGGATTTTGATGCTGATTTCGTTGAACATCGCTATGCTCTAGAGGACGTGGCGATGGACATGATCGCATCCTCCAATACGTTGCCGACCCATGGTCGTCGGCAATGAAGGTGTCATCACAGACGTCTCAAAGAACTTATGCGTGTCTGACGTGACATCCCCCTGATGCATGGTATTGGTGACGTTGTGTATGTGATGGTGTTTTGGAGGGACATTGAGAGATGTTGTATAAGACATGAATACGTTGTACAAGACATGAGTATGTTGTACAAGACATGAGTACAAGACATGAATACCTCATCATACATGTAACATGTACATTCATCCAAATTCATGCTTACTGGCCTACTTGCAAATGTGGTAATATGATATACACGCAATTTAAAATATGAATGCCTTCCACTTTATAGTCATTACATAGACGAATACAGCCTACACTGTACTCAAAATTGAACATCGCTAAAGTGTCACAACATCGTAGCCTAAAACATTGCCGTGTTTGTGAACATGTCCAGGAATATCTCCATAGACACAGGGATGTTTCAAAAGACGTCCCTGCGTTTCCTAAGTGCTGCGGCATACGTCTTCTACAACATGGTCACGTCTATATGTCGCTCACAGCACATTGCATGTCCAACACTGCACCTCTAACCTCTACACTCTAAACTCTAACCTCTACACTCAAAACTCTAATCTCTACACTCTAAACTCTAACATTCTAACTTGTAAACTCAGTCTACACTCTAAAACTCCAACCTCTACATTCTAAACTCTAACTACTCGGAGAAATGAAGGCCAAAGTGAACTTTGTGCAACCTCAAATTCTACTTAAAGGTCTCATGACCTAACTATGGCTGCAGCAGCTAACCCTAGCCGCCTCATGACCTAACTATGGCTGCGGCAGCTAACCCTCGCCGCCTCTATTCATCCAATGAACTTGACGAAATTCATCCTACTTGATGGTTATGTTTTGCAAGACACGATGATGTTTTCCAGGACATATCAATGTTTTGCCAAACACTGCTGATGTTTTCAGAGACGTCTCTGTGGGATGTCCTCAAAGATATGTAGACGCTACTCGAGACATCTTCAATTGGATGTCTCAAGTGACGTGGACCTATACACAGAATGACGTGTCACCTTATCCGACATGGAATTGTGTTTGCCATGTAGATGAAGTGCTGTAGACAACAAAATATATAATATGTCCACATGGGTAAGCCACCAAGGACTTTACAAAATCACCCTAAATTCCTTATAATTCAGGTTTTGGTAGAAAAGTGGTATTTTAATATTATATTAATTAATAAATATTATTTAATATTTAAATATACAGTACTGAATTTAATATGTCTGCTTTAATTACAGAATAATCAGTTTTTATAAAATATTATTAATATATTAATTAATATTTTGTATTTTTAATATTTAAAATTTTATTTTATTTTGGAAACCATTTTGATACGAAGTGGACAAATCAAAAATTTCAGAGGATCAAAGTTAATGAATATAATCAGAATATTCTTCAATTTTATATACTTTATTTTTTATTTTATTTTATAAAAAAAAATCTTGTTTTATAAGGCTCATGCCCTTTTTTTTCTCCTCTTGCAGACCGCTGCCCGTTTCGCTGTTTTTTTTAACGTTGGGCTGCTTTCTACCTTGCTCAGCAGTAACTTCGAGATTCTTACCCCAAGTGAAACGCTTGTCCGCTGCCAGCGTGGCAGTTTTGCGTCACCCAAAATGTCCTCGATGACGTCCTCGGAGACGGGCGCGTTGTTGTAGACATCGTCGCGTCTCCTATTTCGCACGCGCGTTTCAGGACCCTCCCACCTCCACTGTTCATTATTGACGCGTGGACATCCTCACGTTCACGGGGACATTACTGGCTAGCTCCAAGACATCAAAAAAACACGCTGACATGATTAAGGACATAACAAAAAACACGGGTTTCTTATAGTGCCACACACGAGGCCTAAAGCCTACAGTTGGTATACAATGCCGAATGTTGGAATACGCTTATAACGAGTGCATTCCTTTGAGAGTTTTTAACATCAAAAACACCCAAGAAGTGACTCGTGTATTGTTCTTGGAATTCTGGTGAAGTAGCTAGCCAGACCTGATCCGGTCTTACTTCCTCTCATATCTTTTCTACAACTCTTTCTATTTTTATGATCAATCCGGTCAACCACATGTTTCCCGTTAGCCGGGAGTTTTTCCTATTTCCTCTTTTCGTATTTCTTCTTTTCGGTTACGATTCCGGAACCAGAATCCTCTCAATAAGTGACAATAATCGAGCTCTAGTTTATCCTCATGATATTAGCTCTCTGAGGGCACGTCCTGATTGGTAGAGGGACCATGCTCAAAACTCTACTCTCGTAGATTAGAGTGGCAAAAGACTCCACCAGCAACCCTAATCAATCATAAATACAACACACACACACGCTCTAGGGTGGTGTCTACTTCCTCACAATTGTAGGGACGCCGCTGGACAGTCGTTCACGCAAAAAGTAACCCGATCCTATGAATACTACGGCAGCTTTTTTCCAGTTCTGATTTTGGATCCGCTTACAGTTTCGGTTACGGTCAATTGATCTTGCATGTATTTCACAACTATAGGAAACACTGCCGGATAGGCACAAGAAAAACACACAAGCAAAAAGGACTTGAGGTTTGTTCTCCGAATCCTAAAAAAATCGGATTCTAGAATCCGCCCTCCCTTCCACAACAATTCGGGCATTCAAAGGCTACTCATCCATTAGCTAATAGGGTGCTACCGCATTAGGGTTACTTTGGAGCAGAACAAATGTGGAGATAATGAGATGAAGATTAAAGAAAGGGAGATTTGTAACCTTTTCACAAAACCCTAATGAAACCGGATCTAGAACCCACCTTTCCAACAACAACACTTGGGGATCACCAAGAATCTTCCCATTTTTACGGGGGCTTACACCTCTACAAGGATACTTGGGAGCACGACAAAATGTGGTGGAAAGGGGTTGAAGATTAAAGATGGAAATGGCTTGCAACCATTCTCCTTATATACACAGAATATCCCTCAAGGTCCTAAAAATATGCATATCACACAAAGTCAACACGGCCCTTAAAGTCCCAAAAACGGCCGCCAAACTCCTTCTAACAATATCCCGAACAGATCCAAAAATCACAGGTCAAATCCACAGTTTACGGTCCGGTTCCTGTTTCCGGTTCCTGTTTCCTGAAAGTCTATCCTATTATAATCGGATGTTTAAAAACACCCACCCTTCTCCCCAATCCGGTTCTTCCTTGACCTTTCCTCAACCTTTTCTTAACCTCTCCTAAACCTTCTTATGGTTTAACGAATTGATTATCATGGCCAATTATCAAAACTAATAAAAACATAAAACTAAGAAGAGCTAACTAACCACAAACAAACAAAACTATCCAACTAAAGCACTCATTACTCTAAATGTCTTCCAAGGTGGAAAGGAGGTTCAGACGCCGAAATAGGCTCGAAAGCCTCGTCGATGTCCGACCTTGGCCCAAAGTCTACGGTGGAAGCACTTTTCAAATGGTTTGGTGAGGGGGAGCAGTAATATCGACTCCGGGTACTCACCATAAACAAAAACCTTCTAAGATCTATCTACGGGTTTTATTAAAGAGTAAGGGTACAAACGGGCAACATGCACGTACAAAACCACCAAACTTTGTAGTTCACTGGTCATCACCTCCGGTTAGTACAGGTCCAAACACAATCCCCGACATAAAAAGGTCTTGCCGGCCATCAACCCAATTTCACCCCTACGGTATCCTATTACAATCTAGGGACAACAAGAAATTGAGCCACCCGAAAACAACAGCAACAAGCCCGCAACACGAGGGAGGTACCGCTGAGGAATCCACAAATCAAACCAGATCCTTTCTCCAAAGAACATAAAAGCAGAAATTAAAAATGACCAGAACCAATGGCACACGCCTGCAATAAATGGTCACTAGCCGCAAAAACCTGCAACAACACAAGGAAAACATCCAAAGGTGTCATTTCCCAAATCTAAAACTAAGGAGGTAGCGAGCTAATGCGGTCGCAATGTTTACAAACACAAGTCCTCCTAATGAAAATTACACATTGGGTGACAAACGCGCTTAGTACCAATCCAATACCAAAACTGGATTAATGGTGAAATGTCCTAAATATAAGCACAAATTTCACTCAAAACGGAGTTAAATTGCCCTAGATAGATACCTCCAAAGTTTAAATTCTAAACTTTTTTTTAAACAACCCACAAAAATGTAGTTTTGAAAAATCTTTTTCCACTAAAATTTTTCCTTCCCACTAGATAGAAATCCCTGTCGAGAGCTCGAATCCGAAGTTGGACTTAATAAAAATTTAAAAATTGGGAGATATTAACTCACAATTAAGTGAATTCTGCCCAAATTACAATTTCATCCACATTGAATGAAAACTGCCTGTAGCGGATGAATTGGCAAAAAATGAATGAAAACGGGCCACAGATGAAATTTTTCCATGGATGACAATTGCCCAGCGGATGAAAAATCAGATCTTCCAGCCAGTCCAACAAATCTTCTTCTTTCAATTCGTGCGCCACTTACATCTTACTCAAAAATTATCCAATTTGGGCGCCATTTGTTGCATTGGCTCTATCTTGACACGCTCTACAACATCAATCTAACCACCCAATTTTTTTCCAAACTTATCCAAGCTCAAATTCTAAAACTAAAGAGAGGAACGTAGGAGGGTCTTTGTCAAGTGAATAACTAGTACATCACAAGAGTAGTCAAGCGTCTCGCATTCCACAAAGGAAAAATCAACGAGTGCAAGTATTATAAGAAAATACGGAGCCTTTATCAATGATAAACAATCACTTGCAAATAAAGGTAATCACTAAACACTCTCTAACTCACTCACAAAGCTTGATTTGATAAAGACGTCAAGTCAAGGACGTATGCGGTGCTATATACACACACAACCCTAAGTGGATGAAAATCATCCACAAATGAATGTATTGCACCGCCGTACGTCCCTAAATTCGTAGACTAGTAACAAACAAATCTACGCTAAAGCAACGATGCGGAGAGGTCCTCGATGCCACGTCTCGTGACAGTTTGTGTAAAATCAAAGTTGACATCAAAAGCCGCGGTAGGAGAAAAAGGTCCGTCTGAAAGATGAACTGAGGGTCAAAAATATAACTTCTGAAAAGATAAAAGCACTGATTGCTAACAAACAATTTGTGTTGATTAGTTTGGCACGTTGGGCCTTCAAGCGCCCAACTTGAGTCCTACGAGGAAGGGTTTGTCAGCAAAGGTGGACCATTTGCCTCCATGTGCATATGGCTTGTGTTAGTGAGCCCCCTTGGAGGCTTGTCTGGCGTCAATTGCGCTCTGGTGGGATAAGCGCCTGGTCTACACCGCACACCATCCATTGGGTTTTGGACAGGGTGAGATGTTCATAGAGAAGTTATTGCTCTTTGTATGCAACAATGCAAATCTCAAAACACAATTGTTTAATATATTTATAGAGCATAAATTTTGCATCATATACTTAATGATGGTACCACTAGCTTATTTCAAACACACAAACATACCCTAAAGTCACTCAACAGCTTCGAGTACATTCTACTTGTCACCGCCCAAAATTAAAACGAATCTAATCAAGCAAAAACTAATAAGTACTAGTACCCATCAGACACGTTAGAGAGTTGCCAACCTCTACGGTTGGAACTTTATCGAAACACATACATGTCTACAATATCATCCCCATCACTCTTTCGACCAAAACTTGTCAAGTTCCCTTTATCAGAGCAAAAAGTTGGATCAAAAAGTTGGATCCCTTGGATCAGTACAGAATCGCCAAATTAAGGGTCGCTTCACCCCAAAACCAAGGTCAAGAGGCCGTCGGTTTCCACCAATGAGGTTGGGAGAATGGCCAAAGTTTGGCCTCTTAGACTTCACACCAGAGGCTGAAGTCCAAAGGCCATCACCCTCCATTGTGCATACATGGTAACACTTTTAAAGAGTTTTGGCTCCAAACCGATAGCCTCTCAAGTGCAAACTCGGGTCGGCATTTTTAGCCCACCCAAACTTCCTTCGAGAGGCTATCAACTTCCTTCAATTTATATTATTTAACGTATGCTTCTAGTAAAAGAGTTCGGCCTCTCACCATTATTGGGGCTGAAATTTTTACGGTCAACCTCTTGACTTGGCCCAGTGTGAAGTGGCCCAAACCGGCTTCACACTGGGCCACTTCACACTGGACCACTTCACACTGGGCCACTTCACACTGGGTAACTGTGGTTGGGCCCATCTGGCCGCCACCCCATTCCCGGGCATGTTCACGACCTCGTTCTCTACCACGATCCCAACGATGTGAGCCTCGGGAACAGCCATTGTCTGGTATATTTTAGAGAGACGAAACATTGTCAGAAAAAATAGTGGACGAAGGCCTGGGAATTACATCAATGAGTATCACAAGAGTACCACCTAGTAGATAATAACCGATAACTCGACATCGTGAACTGTCATGGACTTAACTACAAGCGTTGGATCGTAACTGCTCTTTTCGGAGAATTTGTTCAGCAACAAGAATCAACGAGAATCACTAAGCTAAAAAGGATGTTTAGCGTACTGTGACAATTACCTTACTTCACTATTTATGAAGAAGCTGACGATTACTGTTAACCTTCACAGCTGCCACTTCAAGTGCATGCAGTGTATACAGGGCGGGTGCCAAGGGTTTGTGCCCAAGTGGTCTTACACAAAGTGATAGGCATTGTTCACACCGTGCTATCTGATGGCGTGCGGGCGTGACGGTAGGATGTAGTATAAGTCATAATCGACAAGTTAACAATGTGCGTTTATGGAGCGAGAAAATCAAAATAAATCTATTTTTCGATGATAGCCAATAGAATTACAATTTCAACCAAGCGATTTCATATTTTTCCAATGAAAATTGAAATAATTCTGAATATTAAAGTGCGATGTGATGTTTAGTGGCTGGCCACCAATAGGCACTCCCACAACCAACAACCTAGAGCAAGGGGCCTTGACTAATAGCAAACCTCCATTTGGAGGTGAATGGGTGGTAATGGAATGGAAGTGGATTGGATATACCCCACTTTTATAGGTGTTGGTTATGGAATTTGGTTGGTTGTGGGGGGCTTTATCTTATATCATACGAAGGAAAGAACACCATTGTGCACTGAAGTAGGTGAAGAAAAGAATATTGTTACTTGAATCTAGAACCTACTTTTCATATTATCTTTGCCGAATAGATCTAAGAGCATCCGCAGCGTTCCCTCGGAGAATTGGCTCAATGAATTGGTTTCACCGAGTCTGCTAATACAAATTATTGTCGGGTTGGGCCTGACACCGCACCCATCCCAAGGTCAGGTCCCGCCTTGACTCACTATTTAGGGTTTTTAAAAAGAAATTGTCAGACCTTGAGCCCTCTCCACCTACCACCTTACAAAAATGCAAAATCTTTCTTGATGTATGAGCTAGAGCGGGCACGGTGAATTCTTGTTTTTGGCGGTGTTGCTAGGATTATCTTCCAGGGCCAAGGAATGTTTTTGAGGTGGCCGTGTTGCCGGTGCCGAGCTCAATGAATGTCTCCACGCCATTTGACCCAGGCAGGGCCAAACGGTGCGGATGCTCTAAGAGAATAACTTGAACTCGTTTGTTAGTTTTCCACAAGAGAGTGTTTAAGAACAATGTATGATGTCTATGCTCAATTCAAAATATGGGTGATACTACTTAAGCTCCGTGGTGTTTATTATGTCTCAACTCTTTAGTCCTTAAAGGTCAGTGGAGGACCATATATACAGTCACGTATTTTACTCTTAATATATAAAACATGTACTAAAATTTGGCAAGACATACACCTTTGGATTGAAGGTTCTTCAGCTAACATCTTCATTTGGAGGTCATTTCAATATCTGGACCTTAAGATGCTCAAATACAACATCATACATGTAGAATACATCACGAGTTTGCAACTTCTCTAGCATGTAGTAGGTGCAATAATGACTTGAATTAAAATTGTCATGTGTCATTGAATGGGTACCCGGAAGATGCCGTTACACTGGTTGGAAACATATACTCACACTCTACTACTACATACGTTGGAGAATTTTTTGGTAAAACACGCCCTATTCCCATACAACGTGGCACCATCCAAGGCGACACACTGAGCCCATACATCTTCATCATTTTTCTAGAACCTCTACTTCGATGGCTTCAAAGAGGTAACAACGGCTACACCTTTGGCACCTCAAAACTCACAATAAACTCGTCCGTATACGCTGACGATTTAGCGGCTATCTCTGAACGCCTTAAATCACTCCAAATCCAATTAGACAAAATAGACAAATTTTGTCTATGGACGGGGATGGAACTTGGGGTTCAAAAATGTGCCGTAACCGGATGCCCTAACAAATCTAAACTAAATCCGACCACCTTCAAAGCCCTTATCCAAGCTACCAATATTCACTATCAAAACCAACCAATTCCGGTCCTATACCAAAATCAATCGTACATTTACCTTGGAATAAACCTAGTTCCATTGTTAAAATGGAAAATACAAATTCAAGCCACTACTACAAAACTTATTAAACAATGTAAAGAACTAACACTATGTCCGGCTACAATGCAACAAAAAAAAAAATGATCGATACCGTTATACGACCAGGGATATCATATAGTTTTTATGCGGTCCCATACTCAATGCCTGCCATAAACAAACTTGACAAAAAAATAATAGCCATACAAAAGGAAGTATGCGGACTCCCCAATTGTATGCCCAACTTAATAACACTACTTCCCCACAAGCTATTTGGATTAGAAGCTTTTTCCCTCAAAAATGCCTACCTCCGTTGCATTGGTGAACAACTCCAAAATGCACTTAACGACAAGGGACAACTAGGTCTAATTTACAAAGGACTCCTTGCCATTTATGGAGGAGCAAAACACCTCCGCAGACTTAAAAAATCCGATTGCCTCCGGTCTCCCATTACTCGCACACTCTTTCTACTTAAAATAGAATGTCAAACATTTCTGAAAAGCACACTAAAAGATTTCCTACTAGGCCCTGTGCCGCTTGAACAAAGCTGGGCAAATGAAATCCATAACCTTCCTAGACTTGACCGACATTTATCCTCTAAACTCCTACAAAAACTATTCTCCGCAAACATTACCGATCTAAAACAAATCACACTACCAAATGGAACACACCTTATGGACAACAAGAACTACAAAACATTCTATGGTACTCTGCACAAATTATTAAAAAATGCGCTCAATATTGCTAAACAACTATTCTGCCATCCTCCATGCCTCTCCAAATGCCCTACCCCATGCAGCTCCCACGCCTCACCTTACACACTTAAAGATCAATACATTATTGATGACAATGACATTCAACCCAACATCAACCCCCCATTTAATCCCCCAAAACCGCCACTCCAACGACCATACGCCCCTCCACCACATATACTAAAAAATCCCTCCACATATCCTATAAACAACATTACCGCCCACAAACAAAAAAAAATACAAAGATTGCAATAACATAAGCAAACAATATACGTCATATCTATGTCATTGGCTCCACGATAATACCACCTACTGAATGCAACCCCGAAACCGACATCCTCGCACAAACAAATACAATCAAAATACAACAAAATAATGCCTACATATACGAAGACAACGGTAGACACCTAATAACCATACCACTTGCCAGACTACAATGGTTGTGGAACCAATACCATAAGGCACTACAAACCCCCATTAACATTGAACCAATACCCCAAACATTTGAAACCGAAATTGTTTGACTATACCGAAGATATAAATATTGGATACCCAAAAATGACCCCCTCAAAAACGCACGTTACACATTATCGGATCCTATCTTAGACTACCTTATTACATCCTTGAATATCACACATTCATACTTCTCATCCCCCGTTACATGCTCCAAATTTTTTTCAAAATTCTACTCTCCATTTGAACGTGATGAAATATTTGGTTCACTTGGAAAAGCTTTTGACAATAGGTGGAGCGGAATCGGCCTTGCACACCCTCATAACGAAGAAGAAACACACCAAGCGATACACTGAGCACGCCTAGCGGCAAACAATGATCCCAACCACAACATCACCATTATTATCACTCCCGACACTAATTGGTACCACAACTCTAACCCACACTTAGGCCCATTCCAAGACTCCCACATCACAGTACTATTCGAAGCGGACTCTATGACTTATAAAGAACCCACTATACCACCGCAAATACAAACACCCCGCCTTGAACCATCAACCTTACGTATCCTATGTATATATCACCAAACACATGGGATAGGTTCACTAGAAAACCTCACTTATCTCACTTTAATAGCAAAGAATCTAAACATCAACAAAGTATACACCGCAATTGCTCCACCCACACCTATTCCAATCCGTGTAAACCGTAACAAAAAATGGTCTAAAATCCCATGCACAAACATCTCTACACCACCAATTACCGAAGTATGCCTCCCACTCCCCAACTTCCAAATTAATACATACCTCAAATTTGACCCCAACTTTAGCTACTATACCGACGGCTCCTTTAAAGAACCAACTGAAGTAAGCCCATGACACTGGCAGCGAGAAAAAGCCGGTTATGGGATATATAACCCAATCAAACAAATTAAATTAGGCAAAAGACTACATGGACTCCAAAATATTCTAAGAGCCAAAATGATGGCCATACACAAAACCCTCAAGATAATCACTACCCAATACCCAAACGAACCGGCTCATATCTTCACAGATTGCATAAATGCATTATACCTCCTTAATACACACATAAAACATCCCACTCTACACAACAGTCACCCGGACCAAACTATCCTCACATCTATGGTTGAAATGCTCCAAAATCGCAAACAAATCACTACACTCCATAAAGTCCGAGCTCAGGCTAATATCGCCGGTAATGAACAAGCCGACAAACTAGCAAAGGAAAGAAGAGAAAAAACCCACAAAAACGCCAAACACCCATACGAACACGCCCATGCCATCCCATATTACTTTCATAGATATGAATGGCCCTCTATGCACGAAACCCCCAATTAAGGCCCCATACGATTTTTAGACAAATACCTCAAAAAACATGAC
Organism: Bryoerythrophyllum caledonicum; assembly: GCA_963971425.1. NCBI lineage: Eukaryota > Viridiplantae > Streptophyta > Bryopsida > Pottiales > Pottiaceae > Bryoerythrophyllum > Bryoerythrophyllum caledonicum. The sequence continues at coordinate 9,196,255 of OZ020524.1, forward strand.
CTTGAAAATAACTTGGAAAAACTTAGAGAAAACTTCCCCAATATTGATAAATGGATTGGCAACCCAAACATTCACAACGAACTGTCCACCAATTTTTGGAAAACCCCATAATCACGGATCCACAAATCACATGCCTAATCAAATTCCGCACCGAACACTACATGGGAAATGCCCGCAAACAACTCTTCTTTGGAACATAGAGATTTCCTACCATAACATGTCCAATCTGTAACACCACCGACCCGGACACATGGCTACATGTCTTACTCAAATGCCAAAACCCCCATATACACTCACTAATTGTCAAACGACACAACAAAGCCGTATGGGCAATTTGTAAACTACTCGTATCATCAATCCAATCCCGTTGCTTCATTCTCATGAGTGCCGGAACCTTTAATGACAACCCACACGAAAATACGGTCCCGCGTTGGCTATTACCATGCATATGTTGCACTCAAAGATGCCACTGTAATGCAAGATTCAAACCCGACCTACTATGTGTTAGAGGACTATCATACAAAGATCCCCCACCAAACCACATAGACCCCAGTCTCACTATTCAATTTATTGAATTCACATATTGCAATGATAGATTTTATCCGGACACTATTGCAAACAAAACAAATAAATACCAACCACTATTTAACGATATCCAAGCACTTGGATGGAAAGTAGACCCCCTCATTGTCATTACTGCGGGTGCTAGAGCCACCACCTTTATTCCCTCAATGACAATCCTCGAAGAAACATTCAAAATCCTTGTGACCTCAATCAAAACCACATTTACAAATATTAATACCATTGCAATCCAACATGCTATGTCCATTCTCCTACATAAAAGGAAACTCAAAAACAACCAACCTCTCCCGGACACATTAGACCCCCCTTGAAAAACATTACCACACACATCACCATGTCAGCCTCTTCTAATGACATTGTTTCCTTGTTCTTGGTTACTTGTTCGTGGTTACTTGTTACATAGTGTCTACCCTCGAAAGGGGGAAGTAGTTCTATTCCTCTAACCCATGTCCGGTGGACATGGACTTAGAGGTGGAACGAACAAACACTTTATTCACGCCGGCCCTTACTCTTGGGACCGGAGTTCTTCTTCTGTCATTGAATTGGGCTCAACACAAATACAAACTTTTGTATCTATTGGATATAGTCAACCCTCCCATAAGTTTTAGCCAAATCTAGCACCAGTGGATGAAGGTGGTAAGAACTTAGTAGAGGCTCAAAATTAGTGATAGACTTAGTAGAGATTTGGTTACTTTAGCCCAAGTTTATTGCTCCAAAAGTGCCACTTTACCCACTAGCACTACACTAAAAGCGCCACATTACCCGCTACCATTGCACAAAGTGCCACCCTACTCCATATGGTTGTAGGCCAAATCAACAAATGGTACTACACTACAGTAGAGCACTTCACGAAATTGTGGCATTAGACATGAGACTTCACGAAATCAGACATGGCTATCAGACATCATCTTCATGGAATTGTAACATCAACTGACATTACTTGCGTCCTAAAGCTCAAAATGGAGAACTGATGTTGAGACACGTAAGAAGTGGTTGTCAGTGAACATGGTCCAAATTTAGTCGAGGTTACAGTTACCTGAGGTCATAAGTTAGTGGCATTATAACTTATGAGAGGTTTAACTTATGGGAGGGATGACTAAACATCAATTCTTACACCTTACATGTCAAATACACAGAGAACATCATGTTGCAATCCAAATGTGGCTTGACGAGCTTTTCGACTAAGGCTATCAGGATGCAATGGCTTGGGTTAAGAAGTAGGAATGCTCTAAGCAGAACTTGAATGGTGGTACCAGTGCTGTTGCAAATGGAGGTACAAACAGTGCATCCTCAGCTTCAGAATTGAAATAGTCCTCGTTGTGTCTCTGGTTTCGCTTATTGTATTGCGTGTAGATTGTAGATCTGAAGATGATTTGCATCGCCATTACATTGAGTATCCAACTTTCTCTGCTGCAGAGGTGAACGAAGTATACACCATTCGGAAAATCGGGCTGAAAAACAGTCAAGACCTGCGAAACTCTCTGCAACAAAGAGCACAAGCCTTGCGACATCAGCACAAGAGAGAGAGCAGCACCTTCAACTTCTTGCGCTCCAATTGTAAATCTTCTTGCAAAAGGTTTCACAGCTTCAATCAGGCGCTCGTATCGCTGTAGAAACATACACTTCAAGGTTACAAACTCATTCACAACCAATTGCGTGGCAAAACGCCGTCAGAAACAAAATCCAGGCAAGAATCCAAACCTTAGCGGACCTGCTGCAACTTCCATCATCTTCATGGAATTGTAACATCAAATTGCTCCAAATCTATGGCATCCTAATTTGCTCGAAAAGTCTCTTGCTCCAATAGAGATACGTCCAACAAATGGAGCGCAGCCAGAAATGTACCTCGGTGGATTGCAGCGCAGGCTCTCCTCCAGAAGCATTAACGGGACAGTTCAGACGCTGGAGAGACTTCACACATCACGTCGCCGGTGTCAAATGCATTAACCGCACAACAAGAGCGAGAAAGACAACCGAGACGCCGCAACGCGAATAGCAGACGAAAGACAAGTCATTAACTGTGGCGCCAACAACCTGCTCGTCGGGAATGCAAAGAGAGCAGGCACTGCAGCGCCGCATTCGATCGCGCTAACGCTTGAAGCTCCTTCAATCGCCCCGTCGGCTCCTCCTCCTCCTCATCCGCCATGGCGACCTTCCTTCACGCACGTCGTCGCCACTCCTTGCACTCTCCACAGAAGGAGAGCACTGTAACTTGTAGCTCAAGGAGCGCCAGAAACACAAAGAGAGCATGTCGCTGCAGCGCGAGCAAAAGACTTCATCGCTACAAATCAAGAACTCGACGGCCATGGCGCGTCTCTCCGAAGCCTCGTTCACCATTTCGTCCAGAATTTGTCCATTCTTGTCACATTTCGCTCAGAATTCGTCCATGTCTCGTCACTTTTCGTCCATGTCCTGTCACCTTTCGTCCAGAATTCGTCCATGTCCCGTCACCTGTCTTCCCGAATTCGTCCATGTCCCGTCACCTTTCGTCCCGAATTCGTCCATGTCCCGTCACATCTCGTCCAGATTTGACCAGTTTGTCGCTTTGAGATCCTGCACGATGGAGACATCGTAGCTACACTATAGATGGTCAATAGTGTTAACCACGCTAATTTGTTTATAAATGCTATACGTTTTTACTCCTTGTGAATATTTTTACCAACTATGTTTACAATGATCTCCCTCCTTAACCCCTAAATTACTTTGACACTTTCACACCAAAAACACTTCAAAGCTGTTTGTTTTAGTGCAATGAGTAAGGACAAAACAAAAAACTTTTACTTCTAGTTTTAACCGTAGGATCTCAATTAAGACTTATTGAGTGACTTACACAAAAAATTTCATAAAGTTTGACCGCACGGATTGTAATATTATAGTGTTTAAAGTAGAGAAAAGGGTCCATTTTCTTCCCTGACTTTAGTGTATCAACAGACTTTGACTTCACTTGGTGTCAAATTTTTGCACTACACAAGGTCTGAATCCACTTCCATCATGATAAGCATGATATTAGTTCCTTGAACTCCAATTTTTAGAGGTTGAAAAAGGGTGTAGCATATTCAAAAAAATTGTGCAAGGAGTGGAGGTTCAAAAATTGTCAATTTGCGTTATATTTTTTTGTGAACTTAGTATGTTTTAGAATGTTTTAGAAATAGAATGAAAATGGTCAATAAGAAGGTTTACACCACATAATGTTGTAGGAAAATAAAAAGTAAAAAATATGATGATCTCAAAGTTTTATGTGAAAAAGAAGTTTTTTTGGTACCTTGCCCAACAATGTGCGATAATGTGTGAAAATGTTTGACTTGGATTTATATGCTTTTTTTCACTAAAGACAAGAGATTTTTTTTGACAATATGAAAGGAAATAATATTATTTACGAAAGAGAATCTCACATTCAATAGAGTGTCCCAACAAAAGTTTTTGGAGTTGCCCGACATGTCCACTCTCCCCATTTGAACTTTAAAACCCTGTAACTTTTTCATAAAATGTTGGATTTAGGAAAAAATTGAACTCGCACAAAGATTTTAGTAATGTCCATCTACATTATAAATTTCAAAAAATGATGTTATAAATTGACGCAGGAAGTACCTGCTCGAACCTTCTAGAGTCCCCCAAGGGGAGTTTTGGAAATTTAGGGGTTGAGTGGTATTGATAGATGTGCTCTTAGTAAAAAATATCTTCAAAAGTAAAACATTATAGCATTTCCAAAACAATTACCCTACGTCGTGGTCGCTTTCGCACATAATTAATTCAAAATAGAGAGCTGTCCAAAATTTTGGAAAATATATATTTTTTGGTCTAGCTGATTATCCATGTGATATCATGGTGCTACCCATATAATGCATAGGTGATACCCATGCTTAGGTGATACCCTTTGTGTCCAAATCACTGCGTCAATGAAAAATAATTCTTTCGACAAAGAGGTGTTGAAAGCAACCACTAGCAAGATAGTCTGGTTACACTACTCACCATCTTTAGTGTAGTTGTATTGAATTTGTAGCTAGTTGTATTGGGTTTGTAGCTAGTTGTATTGAGTTTGTGCTTGAACCTTTAAAGGTCTGAGAAGCCACATTTGGATTGCAACATGATGTTTTTTGTATATTTGACATACAAGGTGTAAAAATTGATGTGTATAATAGTTACAAATATTTGTATTTGTGTTGAGCTAATCCAAAGATATTTCAAATTTGCATCACTATTTCACCTACTACATGTTTGAGAAGTTGCAAGATGGTCATGTATTCTACATGTATGTTGTCGAATTTGAACATAATAAGGTTCAGATACTAAAAGGACCTCCAAATGAAAGATGTTGGTTGAAGAATCTTCAACCCAAAGGTGTATGTATTGCTAAATGCTAATATATCTTTTGTATTCTAAGAGAAACATACATGACCGTATATATAGTCTTCCACATACATTTAAGGATTAATATGTCCTTATATGCAGTTTATCCTATAATCATGTTTGCTTTTAAACTACCTAGTCTATAGCAATAATTGGAAAGTACACCGACCTCCTCGATGAATGTGGAAGTACAATGACCAAAGTTTATCTATACTTGATAAAAATATTATACCAATTTACATCCAAGAATTGTTATGGATAAGCCCTTCAGTGCCCATGTCATGTTTCTCCAAAACCAAGATATGTGCTGATCTTTTTCTTTCAACTAACTTTGATGGAGGTAGAATGCCTAATTTTAGTATTCAACCTTACTAAATTGAACTCAATCCATGACCTAAACTTTGGGATAAATTTGCACACATCCAACGGTTGATGGAATAGATTATAGTGTTTAAAGCTACCATATATTGGTTATGAAAATCGTGGACTTTGGAGGGTATATTACTTTATCCATCAATAGATTCTTGCAAGAATCTTTGTATTTTGAATAAAAGAGGTTCACACGTACACTTGGTCAATAGCTATGCATTGCCATATCATACATGAAGAAAAAATTTATACATGATTATTGATGATTTTTTTACTTATGCCTACTTGATTGTATACAAAAATGTTTTAAACTTATACAAATTAGAACAAAAGTTTTGTATGCGATGAGAGAAATCAACAACTACAAAACATAAACAATGAAGAAGATCTTAAAGGCAAATTTCAATCAAAATTTAAGACCAAAATCAGTTTGCATTTGTATGAAATAAAACATAATATGCGGCATGGTATTCATTGTATTTTGGGGTATCTGCTATATTTTGTGTTGTATTCCTAGCTTTTCCATGACTTCTGTAACTCCAAATCATGATCTAATTTTTGCAAAGTGTTCATGTAATGTGTGTGCAAATCTGAACTTCGCTTTTGACAACCTAACTCCTCATGGATTTCATGCAAATTGAGTTTTAACACCTCCAAAGTCCCATTTTGGGTCTTGTGGATAGTAAAGGGTTAAAGAGATCTTGCAAGCAAATGTTAGCTTATCATTGTACACACTATAAACATACTTTGGCCAAATCATTACACAGCTCATTGAAAATAACAGTGTTACATCCAAAACCGACTAAAAATTTGGGAAGTTTTCTATTTCTATTGTTAGGAGATCAAACATCCAAAAAAAAGTGGAGGGTAGAATCGGCTTAATATTGAAAACATAGGAACCAATTGGTATGGGCCGAAATTCTTCCAAGTCTTATCACAAAATTATAGGCAAATTTCTAACACTTTTATGAATATAACTACCTATAATATGCTGGCCAAGTTTGCTTGTGTGCATAACTTGAGTGCGATCCTTCCAACCAAGGTCCTCCTACCTTCAAAAGAGAGCAATAATTTTGTTTTGCTATGTCATGTAAGCATAAATCTAGTCAATAATCAAATACTCTATTCACATTGGTATGTTTTTATTTTTATTTTTGAAAACAAATAAATACAATTCATTGCCTAAAAAAACATGGACAAGATAAAAATGATCCCTAGCTAGGTCCGGCTAAGGACCAAGCTAGTAGTTTGTATGGTAGGATGTCCTTAAGCCAACAACCACCCTAAGAAGCGTGAATGAATCACATCTTGTAACCGACAAGCCATGGATGATTATCTGTCTTTTGAAGGCTCCATTGATGGTTCTATGACATCTACTGTAGTGGTTTCAAATGAGGCAACCACCAAAAGGTTGCCACCAATAAGGTTGTCGACATTGCCGTTGCCACCAATGAGGTTCTAAAGCCAATAATTATGTTTTCAACATCTTGAATGATTGGTTTGTAAAGGTTTTGATATTGGTTTGAGGAAGCGACAGGGTCAATCTTGGCACAATTTGTGGTGGATATAGGGCAAATTCTATGACAATTAAGTGTTACAACTTATATTACACTTTGATCAATTGTAGCTATTTTAATATTAGGAGTTTGAATCTCAAAAAATTTGCCAAATTCATAATGTTCTATGTGGATTATAGGAAAAATATAACTCACGTAGGTCAAGGAACTTAAGTTATTGATTTAAGAACATCCTACTACAGGAGAGGTCCTTTATATCCTTTCCCACGTGGACAAAGATATTAGGTTCATAAAAGCTTTTACCACATCTTTTATAGAAGAACTCTGGACCCTGGAGAAGTCTGGCCTGAATATAGTGTTTCTTCAGTCTCTTTACTAAACCAATGGCCACCAGACATTGGTAGTGACAAAGAGTGACAGTTTTGATGGAGCTTTGTTTTTATCTCAAATCATCTTCAATAGTAGAAGGATTGTTGAGCCATCCCTGTTAAAATAATTTTGATAATTGTAATAATGCTATGAGGCATTCCACTATGTAATGATTAATGCTCTATCATTACATGCCCTCTAACTCGTCTTCCTTGTAGCTTCTCGAAGGCTCTTTCAGGAAGATTTGTGGACCTATTACTTCATTTTAGAGCTTATCACTATTTCTTAGTATAGATAAGAACCAAATGAAGTCAAAGTTAGACAAATTCAACCCCTCAAAAATTTGATCTTCACCCTCCAAATTAGAGAGGGAGGAAGGCAAATTTGAAAGGCCAAAATGATACAAATGGCATTTGGTGCATACTTGTAAAACATTTTGGACTACAGTTTGCAATTTGATGTTAGAACACCTTCATTGGGCTGGTATTTGTGCCCCAGCTATTGCATTGGGGAGGGTTAGGTGGTCCATTGCACCCGGTAGGCTCGGTGCCCCGATCGGACAAGACCGCGAATTGTCACTATCAAAAGGACACTGAGGCCCATTATGGCGGGGCAAAAGCAAATTATTGGAGCCTGCTAGTTTCACTTGGCAATGGATATGTGGCACCGACTCGCCGCATGTACACTAACAAACATCCCCAACTTGTAGCGTCCACTTGTAATTTACTCAAAATTTACACTTGTAATTTACATGGCATTCACTCAGGGTGTTTTCTCAAGATGTTTTCTCAAGATGCTTTAAGAGTCATGGGCTGGCAGGTTGTCTTGCTTCCGATACTAGAACTAATCCCTGACAGCCATGTGGGAGGCTCAACATTCCTCCCACAGAAACCAACCCAATGTAGTCGAGCTGCAATAGGGAGTGGAGATGCTCCTACATAAATCTCCGAAGTGGTTGGGAGTTTAATCCTTAAACGTCATAAGGTGCCAATGGTGACTACAATATTGTACGTGTATGGTGTCGAATTTGAACATGACAAGGTTGAGATAGTGATATTACCTCCATATGAAAGATGTTAGTTGAAGAATCATCAATCCAAAGGTGTAAGTCTTGCTAAAATTTGATACATTTATTGTATTCTACAAAGTAAAATACATGCTTGTATATACGGTTCCCTATTGACATATAAGGGTTAACTGCACATTAGTGGTGTTTTTTGTCCACTAATGATAAAATTACAGAATATCCAAGTCTTCATTGTCAACATTGACACCAACTTTAGTGGTCCTTGAATAGTAAATCTGTTGTGTATTTACAACTCACAACCAAACTCCAGCCTTCAAAGACCCATCAAACTCCAAGGTTCACCCAACTTGTTCAAGGACATCTCTACTCATTCTGGTAGAGATTCATTATCAGTTTCTCACAGATGCATAACAAATGAGAACAAATGAGAAGCAATACCACTTCAATCCACAGGAATCTAATGAGGATTTTCCTCAATCTTCTTTACACCTGTGGACTGTACTATTAGGATCACAGCAAACCAATCCCACAATGATTTGTACCATTCAGAGTTCTGTCAACAATTTTACTGGTACCTTGTTCCAAGAGCAGATTCAGTTGGAACAACAGAGCACTTATGCACAACTCAAATAAAAAACAATTGAGACATCCATAAAACTAAGTTGTTAGGTGGCGAGAACCGGGAGCTTGGTTATGAGTTGCAAATACACAGTGAAATTTGTTGTTATTCAAGGACCATCAAAGCTAAGGTTGGATGACCTATCACCACCACAAACCCCAGAACCAACAATCTTATGTGAGCCAAAACCACCAGCCGCCCACCCCATTTCCGAAATTTAACGAAGTCAGTCATGATTGGGTGTCAGTTTATAATTGGTTCAAAGCTCTCAGTTTTTAGTCTCTTGCACAAGTGGTCATTAGCACAACTTACTGTGGAAATAGAGAGTTTTGTATGTCAAGAATAGGTCACGGCTTACTATCCACTTTGAAAATTTGTAGCAATTTCAATATGAAGAAATAAATGGTCATGACAATTGCAATATTCATGAAATCCTATTTTGAATTCCCAAAACAAAATTCTTTCCACGTATACAAGTGCTATAAATAGGTCAGCAAGCTTAAGTTGGTGGATATAGGTCATCCAACCTTACTACTGTAGAAGTTGACAGTGCCTTTCGTATTGTGTAATCTTACCGTACAAGGACCAACAAACACAATCAATACCTTCTCAAACTCACAATCACTGTACAAATATTTCACAAACTCACAATCACTTTACAGATATTCCATATTACAATGAATCCAAGACGGAACTTTGGAAGGGAGTCAACAGAGAAAAAATCACATTCAGCTTGAAATTTAGAATGAAACGGAAAGACCTTCACGATCCTCAGTCATTTAAAAGGTATCCATCCGTTTTTTGTTTCAGTGTATTACAAAGCATAACAAAACAACCAAAAGAAAGGAATTACAAAACAAACCTTCACTGATGAAAAACTCAAACGATGCATAAAAAGACCACTTCTTCCGACCATCTCCCACAGAATTGAGAGGAGCAGATTTATATTGAACAACACCAATCAATAGTGAAGAAATTGCTTACGAAAATCTCAATTCTCATTGTGATCATATTAAGAAGGAAATACAAAAAAATTGACTGCAGTACGGGAAATGGAATTGTAGTACAAACGCTCAGTAATATACATTCAGTAGCGACAGCAAAGAGCATTTACCTCTGGAGCTGGACTTCTGCTACTGATTGAGAGAAGAGAAGAGAGCACACAAAAGTGGCTCTCGATGGCGCTCCAGATAATAGCATAGAAATAATGGTAATAGTAGTAGTAGCCCATCCACCCACTTTGAGCACAAGAGTTCCTTTTTAGTATCTATCCTCCGCTGCAATACAGATATCATAGCAATAACCTAGAAGAGAGAAGAAAATAGTAAAATCCTGCAGACATAGCTCTCAACTCTACATAAAAGTGTTTTATGTGGTGTATCATCCATCCTTTTTATCGCACAAAAACCACACAATTAGGCTGACTGCTGTTGATGCTGGCTGCCATGAATTCTTTCACCCACATGAAGTTTCTGTAGGCATCTGGTTTGCAATCACGTTTTTTTCCTCCGAAACACAATGCCGAATTCGAGTCTATGAGTAAAGGCCAAGAAAAACGCGCTCTTCGTCGCCAAGCTGTGGGCAGAGATTTTCGAGATCCCGACGTAAACGTTGTTCCTGGTAGAATTCTTCACACCGACGACGCAGAGAACTGGTTGGTCATGGCCTGAATGGTGCGCTGCTCGGCGACTTGCACCAGGGACTTGAGGTTGCACATGACGACGGTGTCGGCGAACATGTGAGTCTCCTCGCGCGTGTTGCCGTCGGGCACGTCGACGACGTAGGACTCGAGCACGGTGGTGGAGCGGCGGCCGTTGACATCCTGCTCCTCATGGAGCGTGGTGACGGAGCGGTAGTTCTGCAGGCGGTGGCCGCCGCGCAGCACTCGCCAGCTGAAGATGTGCTTCTCGTCGTCCAGGATCTCGAGGCGCTCGATGCTGGACGACGCCGGGATGCCCGAGATCACAAAGACCTCGCGGATGCTGCCCACGCCGCCGTCGCCCATAATCAGGTTGCACGTCTGGATGAACTTCTTGTACACCTGTGGCTTGTCGAACGCGCGCACGATGCTCCACACCACCTCCACCGCCGCCGGCACGTGCTGCACCATGATCGACCCGCACTGGTGCGCCTCCACCATGTGCGAGTGAAGCAGGTCCGCATAGTTCTCCGTGCTCGCCACCAGCCCCCGCACCTCATTCTGCCCCACCTCAAACCTCATCTTGCTACTCATCTGCTCCCCTCCCCCCTCACGCCACCATCCCCCACACAACACAATATACAACTGATAACTTCTCCGCCTACCAACTCCACCTCTTCAATGCAACCCAACACACCCCTCTTCTAACACACTTCTCCTCTTCAACTCCCTCCTCTTCAAGATCACAAACAGACCACACCACCACAATTATTGCAACCCTGACAACAACAACACACACAAAACTAGAAACTGGTCTAAATCTGATCCCCAAACCCACTGCAGTATTCTCCAAAATCCAACTAGGAGCTAGACCCCAACCCAATCAAATCTACAACCTATTGCCTTCCAATCCAAACCCTATTGAACTTCAATATATCACCACCACAAACTGCACTCCAGTCTCCGAAAACTCCCAAATCCACAACACAGTAGCGACTGGATCACTGCTCACTGGTAAGCTCACTGCTCACTAGACGCATCCAGACTCGTTTCACATCCACAGACACTGTTCACGGAACCCTAGTTACTGTTCATCCCTTGGATGAGAGACGAGGATGAGGATCGTCCAGTGAAAACACTCATTATCCTACTGCGAATGAGATGAACTATTTCTACATGAACTATTTCTACCCTAGGCAATCTTTACTACTACCAATTAATATATTGGAGTAACCTTCACCCGTAAACATCAGTCGGGAACTGTATGTATTGGAATGTGTTTTACTCTGTAGAATACAAACAATATACAAGAGTATAACAAGACTTAAACCTTCGGCTTAAAGATTCTTCAACTGACATCTTTCGTTTGGAGGTCGTTTCAGTATCTGAACCTTTTCATGTTCAAAATACAACACCACACGTAGAATATTGCCGCTACTAGTGGGTTGTTATGACGTTTAAAGGTTAACCTTTATACATCAGAATGTGCCACTTGTAGCCACAATATTCTACCTACATGGTGTCGTATTTGAACATGATAAGGTTCAAATATTGAAATGACCTCCAAATGAAAGATGTTAGTTGAAGAATCTTCAATCCGAAGGTTTAAGTCTTGCTAAACTTTGATACATTTTTTATATTCTACAGAGTAAAAGATTTGCCTATGTGGACTACATGAAATCATCCATTCTTCATATAATTAATAGATGATCTACAAAATGGATTAGATATTAATCGTACTGGTTGATTCCATGTAAAAAGATGGAGACACTATCAACATCATCAATACCTTTGATGAATTGGAACTCACAGCCGATGATCTGTTCGTCCAGTGGATGAAATTATTGGACAAGAGTCGCCGGGGCCGGTCTTGTGAAGTAGGGGGCGTGGCACACATTCCGCGCTTCAAGGGGGAAGTTTGTCAGTTTGTATTTTTAAAAATAAAGTTTTAATTGTGGTGTTTGCAAGATTTTAGCCGGAGCCCGGGGTGTCTGGGGATGTCTCCGGAGTCCCTTTTTCTGGCTTGGCATTTTGAAATATTTTAAGGAATTCTTTATTTTTTTTGAGGCAGTGGGGCCTCCCAAATGGCATTTTGTTAGGAATCATGTGATACTTTTTACATGCTTCCAAAAGGGAGGTGTTTCTTCTATGAATGCGGCGCTAAGACATGATGGGTTTGGCTTATTGGGTAGAACTTTCTTGTGGCAGTCAACATTTTTTAAAGAACTTGTCATCATGATGGTAAACTTGATTATTCATTTAATAGATTCCAAAGTTGATTCTCTTTTGGTTGGGCCTTGTCTTTCATCTCTCCTTTCCAGTTCGTCTTTAAGACCGAGATACAACTACACCGTTCCCTGAATATAGTGTAGACCAAACTATTTGAAATTTCCTACACTAATTGAAAATTTACATGCAATTGCTGACTGACACACACTTGCTTGAGAACAAATACCCAATCAGAACTTGGCATGCACATGCTTTGATGGAAATTAGTGTGAGTGATCTACATCAATAATCCCTCTACACTATATTCAGTGTTTAGTGTAGTAATATTCTCCATGGGCACAAGAATAAGTAACAATTGAGTTATCCGCAAAGTACCCCAAATCCTCAATTTCTGACCTGTAAAATGGAAAAGCTAGGGTCGCCGAGTCCACTGGCAGGGTGTTAATGTAGACCTTGAATAGAACACTGGATAGATTAGTTTTTGAGCCCTAGAATTCCCAAACTCCAGTTTGAGCCTAGCTTTTATTGAGCGCCGTGTGTTGTCACATGGTACACATTGTTCAAGTCAGCCATGCAGCGACATTCTGCACTTGTATGCGCCAGACTTGGTCGATCAGCCATATTAGTGACTTTGCTGAATATGCATACCACACTCGTCCAATCAGCCAACACTGTTCTTGTTTGTTTTTGGGAGATTTGTGCCATTTGTGGTAACTGACACCTCCATAAAACCCTCAAATCCTGAATTTATTTCAGAGGATTACTTTGCGGCTACACTCAAATACAAGTTAGATTTTCATTTCCATAAAAAAAAAAGGAGGACAAAAGACCGGTTTCCTTTACAAATAACTCTAATGACTCAAGATTTTTTAAAATATCATTTTATTTCTTTAGTTTGCTATAATAAGTGAATTCACTGGAAATCTTATTAGTAACATACTGGTCCTCAATTGTTAAATAAAAAACAGGGTCCACAGTATGATTCTTTGAAGCACAGTATCAGAAGCAAAAAAATTATTACTTGGCACCAATCGACTCACGGTTCTTACACTTGGTCCAATAGGGCACATGATTCAAAAAATAACAAAATAATAGAAATAATACATAACTGGTCACACGGTTGTTAGGAGTATAAAAAATTGGATGTACAAGTCCTTCCTGCCATTGTTTCAAACGTGAGAAAGTCACCATCAACAAATTCCATCATTCCATTGACCTTTGAGAACAAAACTATACAGTACTCCAAAAAGAAAGAAAGTTCATCCCAAACACGTGGCAGTTTTGGAAACATGGAGTGGCACTCCTAGTGTTTCTACGAGGCCCAAAGCCACCATGGGCGGAATGTACCCATTGCCTTGATGACGGACAACAACATCTACGACACTCGTAGAATCCACCAAGGTCGCTCCCGGCCTCGTCCTTAAAGGATGACAGTAATCTAGTGGTGGTGAAGCTAGTGCAATTAGTGAGGTCCATAATGCCACCTCAGCCAAGGGAATGGGGGGCATATCCTTTCGAGGGCCAGTATTGGTCCGGGATGTACGAGGTGGCAACGGAACCAATGGGAACGCATCCAAAAAGCTAATGCCAGTCTGGCGATCCCCTTCCAATCGCATGTCGCCACGTGACATGATGACATCGCCCGGAGAAATCTACGAGGGCACTACATCAATCACGTATCGAGTAAACTCTACCACGGTAGTAGATGTGCATGAGTATACCGATAATCGAGAGAGGCACCTCGAACTCTACGCCGTTGGTAGATTACAGGTTTGAGGACCTAGTCTACGAAGGGAGTAGATTTTATTGAACGTAATCCACGGCTGGGTGCATTTCCCATTCGTCCGGTCTGACTTGGGAGTGTCGCCTTTAGGATCTGTTTGGGCCACTCCTGTGCGTACAAAAGATATGTCAGGAGATTGCTTTGATGCGCAGGAAAGTTCCGTGCCAGCAATCATCTCTTCACCGTAACTTCTCAGTGGGTAAAATCATGATACTTAAAGTTCAAGTGAAGTACTCTTTCTGCTCGAAATGAAGGCCACTGATGTTAGCAAGGGAAGGGTACATTTAAACAACCTGTAACATTTTTCCTCATTCTAAGAGATGGCTTGAAGACCCACAAGCTCTTTAAGGACTATATTGTATTTTTTTAATAAAAGAGGGGTAAAGTACACCAAAAAATGGAGTTTATTGCTAGGAGATGAGTAAGGGAGATATGAAAAGAGAGGGAGAGAGGGAGTGAGTAGGTATGGTGACACTTATTGGTACGCATCCGGAATTTCGAAGTTTCCACACCAGTAGGGTACAAGTCCACATGGGTGACATGCTTTCGTGCAAAATGTGAGAGGAGGGAGAGAGAGAGAGAGCGAGGCCCACACCATTTGTTTACTCTGGATAAGCTCCAACAGACAACTTTATGTCACTGGTCAAGCTTCGCACTCGAAAGGGCCATTAATAGCTCCCATCACAAGCTGCTCAGTTTCGGAATCTTCCAATAAGTAACTGCTTTATCTGCAAGCAAGACAAATAAAACGACTCCATGAGGACTTTTGTGTAAATCGGAACAAAATCCTGCATTTCGTGGAGTCTTTCGTGAAGATACCCCTTTTCTTGAATTCTCATTATCAGTCCCTTAGTGGAAGAAGAGCTTGATTTTCTCTAAACTCAAGTGCGAAGAAAGGAGAGGTTATGAAATGGGGGGAAAGAGGTCAAAACTCACGGTATCTTTGCCTTACTTTGAGTACCTGAACTGGGGAGCCACAGACAATAACCACTTCAAAGCTGTATCCGTGATAAGACCAAGTCAACTATTTTCCATGGATAAGGAACGAGCGTTTCTAGCACCTGCAAAAGACATGTGTGGGTTGGCTCTTCCTTCAATGAAGTTTGGAATGTCACCAAGGAACCAATAGGGTACATTCAATATTCAGAAAAACAATAGGGTCATGGATTTGTTACCTGGATCAGTGGGGTATGTCCTCACTATATTTCCACACCCAGAGCGCGCAATTGGGCTTCAATGAGTTTGTCCCAATCCTTATTAGCCTTCGGATTTGCAGGACTTGGGTGCATAATGTCCCCCACCTGAGCCCCCGGAGGAGCACATTGTCTGATTCTCGCAGCTGCGTACTTTCCTGCAAAAGGCGTCATTTGTAAAGTGAGGCAAGCGTTTTGACCCCTTTTCCTATTTTTAATTATCAAAATCAGCTCTAAATAGCTCTCAAGAGAAAAAAAAGGTGGCCAAGACTCATGACGTCTCCTTTCTTCCCAAAGCCAGCTAAAACTACTTCGAACTCGTCCATTGACTGAATTGAAGGATCATATCACCAGCAGGCTCTTCCATTATTCTAATAGCTATGAAGAGTGAGGAAAGAATAGTATTGGAAATCAAAAGAGGGAGGGCGTCTTAATGAAATTTTGAGTGAGAATTTAAAGTACATGCGCAGATTCTTCAAAATGACTTGGATGATTATGCCGTCACTGACCTATACCCACGATTAAACGAGGATTTGTCACATCAATCACAGTTCGAAGAGCTTTGTTGCAAATGTTTGTGATTGAAGCTCTCTCAGCAATGGTCAACTTGTCTGGAGTGCGATTTCTGCGGAAAAACACACACACTCAATCCATTAACCACAGAAAGTAATATCCCTCCAAATCTCAAAACTATCCCATAGTGTAGAATGAACTTCCATTCTCTCCGTTGATACAAAATTCAACCCCTTTCTAGTGATTCATTCGAGAAAATAATAATTGGCACGTTTGTCTAAAGGTTCATTGTTTCATTAGATCTAAGATGATGAGCATTGGTGGCTTACATGACAGAAGATAGAGTAATTTGGAAAGTAAGGCAAAGATACCATGAGTTTTGATCTCTTTTCTCATTTTCAAATGATTCATTCAACCCTAAGTTTTTATAATCAGCTCATAGAGGAAATAAGCGGCTAACCTCTCCTTCCTTCTCAAAGGTGACTAAACTACTGACTTGAGTTTAGAGACAACCAAGCCCTTCTAGACTTAATAAAGATTTTAGTTGAGCGACGACCAGGCTCTTCCATTGATGAATTAAGAGTAAAGGGAAAGGAGTCTAAAGAGGGGGTATCTTATATTTCTAAACTAAGGTTGGCTTTAGAAAGTCTCAAAAGAGCTGAAAAGGACGATTTTCTTACTTTCCTGAGAGCTCCATAAACATGAGGGGGCAGTAATTGTGGATCCAAAAGCGGTCAAAAAATGCACTGGCCGTGCCAAACCGAGCCTGGGCCCAGCCCCACACTCTTTGTCCGCTCACCTGCTCATCACAAAAATTCTCATATTACAAGAGATTCCAGATAAAAGATAGACTTATTCATAAACTCACCCAAAGTTTCAGTAGGATACCACCACTTCAGACTACTCCGTCCTCACTCTTAGATCAATAAAAGAGATTAATGGCCTTATCATTCAATCACATATGGAAGCACTTGGCGTGTCTAAACTCAAGTCAAAGTAGTTTTAGCCACCCAAAGTTCAAGAAGATACCCTAATTTTAGGCTACTCTTCCTCACTCTAAAGTTTGGAGGCCTAATACTTCGATAAGTTATGAAAGAGCTCTGTGGTCATTAAACCCAAGTCAGAGTAGTTGTATCTGTCTTTGAGAGTGAAGAAAGAGTTTCAAGGCTAAGATGAAATATTAACCGCCTTCTCTCCTTTGAGCTGATTTTATATTAATTGAGAACTATCTGGAGGTGATTTTAAAGACCTTTGCAATAGGATAAGGAGAAAACCTCACGGCGCGGGCATTGTAGTCCAATAATGGGCCTCTTGGGATGCATTTCCTCTGGAGGCTCAACCTGCATTGCACCCAAACCAATGAACTTATCAGAACGAAGAAAAAACTCTCTCAACATACTAGAGTTGTCCATAGAGTCTTACTAGAATTCAGAAGAAAGAGAGGTTAGAAATTGGAAAAAAATTCTTGAGGTTCAGAACCAATTACAGATAAACTAAAAATGAGAATTAGTGTTGTCTACACTAATAGTTTTCAGATTTATATGCTGACGAAGATTTTTTTCATAGAACTTCTCCTGTGTGAATAGTATTGATGTATTCTGAGTAGGTAGAAATAGTTTCTCTTGAATATAAAATTATAGCCATAAGTAAAATATTTGTTATGGGTGACACTTGTTATCATTTTTTAGGTTCTTCAGAAAGAAGTTCAAATTAAGGTGCATCTAACACAAAGTTTCCCCATACTATTCATGAGCTCCCTTACTATTCTCATTCTTAAATTTGTGCTCTTCCAAAGTCAATAGGAAAGCAACTACACTATTCATATGAAAAACTAGCCACAAAGAGAGAGCCTACAACACCTCAGTTGTTATGTGAAGAAACTCGCGAACAAAAACACTGTCACCAAATGGTACTCCGGTCTTCACACATCCACAAACCAAGAGCAAATCAGCACTTCTTGAACTAAAATAACACCATTTTCAACCATCATAAACTGGATTATTACTAGAAGAAGAAAAAAAAGCCAGACCTGAGCCATGCCAAAGGGCCCTGGGTTCATGCCCACAAGCAAGACATCTACCTTCTTCCCTCCTGAAACTCAAACAGACAAAATATGTCAGAAAGATCAGGGGCTCAATGCCAAACAGATAAACCTAAAGTCTGATACTGACTGCATTTTGTTAGTTATGTTACTTCATATTGTGTGAATTTAATATGATATGATTTCAATACGACAGTTCATCACGTTGAATAAAGGCGATTTGAATTTGTGTAAAATTTATTTACATACTAGTTTAAGTTAATATAGAGTTATATTGAACGACATACCCCTTGCATCAATATTTGGAGCAAAGGTCGAATTCCTGAGTAAGAGTGAGAAGGTACCGTATTTATGCACATACTCTTCATGAGATTTTTTTGCATATTCCAGTGGATTATATCTGACACAGCCAAGGTCATCAGGGTTCAGTCAAGTTCATGTCATTTCGCATCTAATAGAACAGAATGCATGCGAAAACACCAACTTCATTGAGGAGCCAAAAGCATACAAAAACCCTAACCTCCTGAAATGCTGACAGAAATTTGCAAACTGAGGCAAAGATACCATGACTTTTGACCTCTTCCCTGATTTCTAAGAATGAAAATCAGCTCTCACTAAATCAACTCAAAGAGGGAAAAGACAGGTAAGATTCATGATACAGCATGGCCTCTTCTAACTGCTAAGAGTGAGTGGATAGGAGTAGTATTACAAAGCAAAAGAGGGGGAATCATATTCAAACTTTGGGCAACTTTAGAAATAACTTAAGCGTCCTCATCCAATGTGATGTGAAAATGAGAATTCCGGGCTTACAACAACTAGCAAAAGGCCAATTTCCTAAAATTTTAAATTTTAAATTATAAATAGAAGAAACACGATTGCACAAACCCAAAATTCCGATCTGTCAATGTGATGTCCAATGACAAGACCACTAAAAGACCAGCAAAACACACACAAAGGTGAAGAAATGAGAAGAGATTACACAAACGCGAAACCCTAAATTTAAAACACACCGTCCTCTAGACCAGCCAAACAACACACACAAAAAGATGGAGAAACGAGAGAGAGAGAGATTACACAAACGCGACCGGCGCCTTGAACCTTAGCGGCGCTAGAGCCACCACCATCTCATCCATCGCCTTCAAAAGAACTCCACACCCTAAACCCTGCCAAAAAATCCACCCAATCAATCACCTAAAACCCAGATAAAGAAGAAAACAACCACCCACATCACCAAATCCATACCTCCTCAATCTTCACCTCCTGAGTCTTCACCTCCTCCACCTTCACCTGCTCCTCCTCCACCTTCACCTGCGCCTTCTCCACCTTCACCTGCTCCTTCTCCACCTTCACCTGCGCCTTCTCCACCTTCACCTGCTCCTTCTTCACCTTGGGAGTTTTGCTTACCAGCTCGACGTGACGAAACTCCTCGAACTCGGACTTGACGCTCACTGACGCGCCTCCTCCTGTGGCTCTGCGTTTGCGCGAGTAGGTTGCTGGGGATGTCATCTTCTTCCGCGAGAGATGGCGTGGGAAGGTGGCTGCTGCTCCTGCTGCTGCTGCTGCTTTGAGATGGTGCATGTGTGATTCAAGTGGGTTGAAAGAGTGATGGTTCGTCAGGAGATCAGCGTGAGTTCAGTGAACAAAGAGAATGATCAGGGAGTGGAATGTGGTGGTGTGTGTGTGTTTGTGTGTGTGATTATGTGTGTTTTTGTTAGAATTATGTGTGTTTATGTGTGTGTTTATGTGTGTTTGTGTGTGTAGAGCGTGGATTTGCAGCTCAGCTTTAGTTACAAGTGGACACCTTTTGGGCTGTGAAGATTTGACTTGGATGGTCACTGGTGTGAAATGGCCCTTAACCCTTAAAGGACGGAGCTATGACTTTGGCATCAATCCCTATTTTCATTCTAATATGTGTTCTAATTCTTCATCAAATGTAAACGGAAATGTTTTTTATTTCATTTTTGAGAGATGACACCACATGTTTTGTTCATGTCACAAAAAACACAGGATTTTTTTTGTGAAAATTCAATTTATTGTGATTTTCTGAAGAGAATTTGAAGAATATTCATATCATATACAAATTTTGCATTTAAAATATTATAATTTCATTGAAGGTGTACATTATTCTATTGAAGCTGGTTTAGGGTTTAGGGTTTTTGGATGAAAACTAACATGTCATATAGAAATATTGGATGAAAATTGATGAGGGATGAAAATATTGGACAAACATTGGGTTGATAGATGAAATATTGGATAGAAACTAGCTGAAAAAATCGATGATAATATGATAAAAGTTAATATCTATATGTTACAGTTTTTCTTGCTTCCAACCAATGACATGTAAAGAGGGCCGACTTTGATGTAGCTTTATCTCTTAGATATCAATTTGAATAAGAACAGCTACACCACACCTACCAAACGTGCACATCAACTACATTTTTAGGATGAAGGTGTCTCCATTATTCTAAATTGTTTGGTCAACACTAGGAAATAAAGTGAGATTTGAAGACACGCTGAAGTTATTTATGGGTAAATTATTTGAAGTAATATTCTCATAAGATTGTTTGTCTTCATCGCACATGTGGTGGCTTACAAGTGGCCACAAACAAAAACAAAAAACAATATTGTTTGGCGTTCAAGGTGGGTGTCCGTTTGGTGTCCTAGTATGAATAGGGAAGTTCGTTGACGAAAATTTGGCTGTTGGCATCTTTGGCTCTAAGTGAAACAGAAGTTCATTCATGCCAACTAATCAACGGAATTTTTGTGAAAGACGCATGCTGATCTAGGCTCTTGGGAAGGTAGAATGTTCATTTTTGCCAAATTCAATAAGGTATGGGGTTTAGGAGGTTTCATAGCATACTTTGGAAAAGAGATCTTTTGAAGATCCAGTATGTAACTTTATCTACGTAAACATTACCCAAAATAACATGGGAATTGGGATTGATGCCACGGTCTTAGGCTTTTATATACCAGGATTAAATCAGCCAACATATAAATTGGTTTTATCTTTAATTTAAGGAATACCCTCCCACAACTGACACTTTAAGCAATGTGCATATAAGGAGAACCCAAATAATGGTACATCTATTTTTCAGTGATAGCCAATAGAATTACAATCTCCACCCAAGTGATTTCATATTTTTCCAATGAGATGTGAATTAGTTATGAATTTTCAAAGTGGTCAGCCATGTATAGCCAATTTATGCCACTAGGTACTCCCCATTAGGGCCAACCAAAAGATATAGGGGTTTTGACAATAATAAGCCTTAATTTGGAGCTGACAAAGAGTGAATGGGTGGAAATGGAAAAGAAATTGGGTACCACTTTACTTGTGTCGAAAATAAATAAAAGAATAAAATTTAAAATATTAAAAAACAATGGGGTGGATTTGGGACCAAATATAGAGTGGCAGTCATTTGAAGGTGGCGGTCATGGCGTACACCTTAGAAGAAAATCAGCGTGCTTTGGCCCATCATTCAAACCAGCAGAAATTTGATGATTAAAAAAATAAAAATCAGAGTGCTTTCGCCGGTCGTGCAATCCTACAACGTAAAACTTCGATGGATGTCCGCTTGTTCCAAAATGAAAGTTTAGAGAAGTAAAATATAAACTATAAAAGAAATTATATTTGTTCAGATGAACTTGTCTAAAGAGAAATGCATGTACTTTGGCCATTTGTCATGTAGTTGTGTAATTTCTCACCTCCTTCGTAAAATGCTTTTTAATAAAACGCCAAAAAGTATGTTAGAATGCAAATAAAGCAAGAGCATGGATTGGAGTACAAATAGCAACGGTGCATTAATGAATAGGCCTGGATTGATGTGGATATGTGAAGCATATGCTTGGGGCCTTGGGCCCTCCCAGATTGTGGCACCATTTTCCTGGCGCTCCAAGCATGATCCATCTATTTACTTTTTCAACCTAAAAGTCAAATTAGAACCATTTTATACTTTAATACTAATTCAACAAAGTGACCCTGGTCTTTGTTTTAAAAAAATACTTCTCTCCATTTCCTTGAAGGTGGCCTACACTGATTCCTTGCTACAGTATTTTAGTATTCGAACTAAAAATAGCACACCGTATTAACCCCAAAGACCCAAGACGTTTTAGAGGAATCTCTACTCCGTTGATTATTATCTACCAAGGTAAACTTTTTGAGAATGTAACCAAAGGATCTTCTTCTTAACCTGTATGAGATGATATGGTTAAAATTTTGTGAAATTTGACCATAAGGATCGAAAGATAATTACAATCAAAGTGAAAAAGTTTGTACCCCATAGATACAAATTAGGCATTTAGGGGTTAAATTGAAAAGAATACGTATCATGTTTCGATTCATTTGGTTGTTCTTTGAAATTATTTGATGTTGCCTATGGTTTTTTTTTTTAAACATAGTTTTCATATACATTTGTACTACTTGGGAAGTATCTTTTATCCAACAATTCTGGGAAGGGTCCACTTTTCCCTTCTAGGAGACGATTGTGTTGTAGCTAATTTCTAAGCTATGGGGCTACACAAGCCTTGTTTCAATATTGAATCCCTACATATGAAGATGACATTTTAATTTTCTTGATGAATGTTACTTTTGTCACAAACATGTAAAAAAATATTAGTTTGAGATGAGGGATGGGATCGCATACGCAGAAGGTTTCTAGAGATCTTGCAACAATAAAATCTAATGGTATATTCAGCACAATCAAGCCATTCACTATACTAACTATGGTATCAGGTGTGGCTCGACATTTACTGTAAAGTACCTTTGATATGTAACTATTCTAAGTGTAAACCTGATAAATATAAGAGTATGCTACACACTAAATATCAAGCTAAACCAGTGGGTGGACAAACCTTACACTAAATGTACATGGACAACTTTTTTCCACTCCAAAAATGACTAAATTCGACAAATATTGTTCAGCTTACGTCAATTGCTCACCACATGTAGGCCTTTGTTGACATTGGAAGCTGGTTTTGGTATTAATGGCACTAACACCAAATTCCATAATCAGTGTAGTACGTCATTGCTTACTACACTGATTTTGATGTTTAGTGTCATGGGCAGTAAATGACTTGTAAATGTTGTAACTTACGAACAGACACTTCATTCACGCCGACCTTCTGAGAAGGCCGGAGTTCTTACTACTACTACTTGTAAGTTTTTACTCTTGGTATAAATTTTTACTAAGAGCACAACAATCTATACTACTCAAAGAGAGGGATCATAGTGGACATCGTCGCTAAAAATATTCATTAAGAGTGAAAACTCATAGCATTTACAAGTCATTTACTGCCCATGACACTAAACATCAAAATCAGTGTAGTACCTCACTACTCACTATTAATGTGAATTAATTTTGTATACTCACTGCATTAACTGTGGACCAAAGTATTTCGAAATTACCTGCATTAATTCCATTACACACAAATTCCAGTGGTCCACCTCAATTCCCAATCCACGTTAAATCATGTTCCTCATAAAATAGTGTAAGATGTTTCAAAACTCTTGACACAAAATTAATGTGAATTGATGAAGAGGTGGCATCTAGTGGAGGGGGGGAAGCAGAATAGTGTTTGGTAGTGAGTGGTGGAGAGGTGGAAATGAACAGCATGACACATGCTGAAATGTGTCCACATTAATCTTATTCCAAAACCAAAATTGATGTAGTCCACATCAATTTTCACCCACAATACAAATACATCCACACTTCATTCAATGTAGTGAGTAGCGAGTTACTACTCTAAAAATGGTATTTAGTGTATCCACACTAATTAATGTATTAATGCTATAAACTCTTACACTTGATGAATATTTTCACAGTCTATGTCTACAATGATCCACCTCTTTGATAGTTGGGCTCTCGGTTACAATCTAAAAAATTATAGCACTTCCAAATCATGTAGCGTGGATACACTTAACATCATTTTCAGTGTAGTGAGTTACTAAAGAGTTACTAGTGAGTTACTAAAGAGTTACTAGTGAGTAGTTACTCACCACAACTAGGAACGATTCCAAGAGTACGCTTATCATTCTCCGAAACATATCGATGAGTTTGAATCCAAGTCTCTAGAACCGCTAGAATACGATCCGCGAAGGAGTTTCGTGTGAAGTTTAGCATCATGTCTCCGTGTTTTCCTAGTTGAAGAGGTCGCGGATTTCGTCGTCGCCGTCGCCGTCGTTGTTGTTGTTGTTGTTGTGGAGGAGGAGAGATGGCAGAGATGGGAGAGATTCCGATGGAGGATACGGTGGGAGAGTTGCCGTCGCAACCACAGGGTGTGGTGTTGGTGGTGTTGGACGTGAACAAGGATATCTCCACGCAGGCGCTGCACTGGGCGCTCGGCCATGCCGTGCGGAAAGGCGACGCGCTCCGGCTCGTCGGAGTGCTCTCGCATGTCCTGAATCCGAGTAAGTTTGAAGAATTTTTGTGTCTGGATGAGGGTTTAGGGTTTGGAGAGGGGAACTGACGCGTTTGGCGTTTGCAGTGGGGTACAAGTGCAGGTTGGACGAGAATTCGTGGCTCGGGGCGAACCGGAGGATCCTGGAGAACGAGCTGTTGACGAAGCGGCACATGCTGTGCAACATCGAGGACCTCGGGCGCAGCTGCGACAGCGTCGGGGTGCACCTCGTGGTGGAGGTCAAGCCGGGGCTGCACCCGAAGATGATCGTTGTGGAGGAGGCCAAGAAGCACGGCGCGTATCACGTCGTTTTGGATAGGTGAGCGGGAGAAATTCGTTGAGAGGACATTTAGTTGGTGGAGTTGCAGCAGGAGCATGAATTTCGTTTAGATTTCGTTAAGGGGAATTTGTGCAGTTGGAGATTCATGAGTCTTTATTATTCTCTTCAGTTTAGCTATGGCGAGAGATTTCGTTTAGAGGGGATGGCTCGTTGCAAGGAGCTTGCTTTTTTTTTAGCTGTGGCGAGAGATTTCGTTTAGAGGAGTTGTTTTGTGGAGTTGCAGGAGCATGGTCTTGTTTCTCTCTAGTTTAGCCATGGCAATAGAAATATTCGTTGAGAGGATGAGTTGCAGAAGCACGAGTCTTTTCCGCACGAGTTTTGCTATGCAGAGAGATTTTGTTGAGAGGAGACTTTTGTATATTGGAGTTGCAGGAGCATACATCTTGTTTCTCTCAAATTTAGCTATGGCGAGAGGTTTTGTTGAGAGGATTTGTTATGTGGAGTTGCAGGAGCGTGAATCTTTCTCCTCGCAAGTTTAGCAAATTCGTTTAAGAGCATTTTGTGTTGTGCAACTGCAGGAGCATGAAGAAGGACCGGAAGTATTTCATCGACAACCTGACCTGCTTCGTGACGCGTGTGCGCAACTCAGGCGGAGTGGACTGTGTGCGCTCGTTCGCCATCAACAAGCCGGTGATGCCGGCGATGCCGTCCAATTTCCGCTCCGCGAGCTTCCCGACGCAGTACGCGACGGCGAATCCGAGCCTATCCAACCAGTCCTCCTTCAACTCCTCGGTTCTCGGCGGCTCCTCGCTCTCCTCCACCACCTACAACCAGGAGACGCGTGAGTGCAACGAGCTATGGAAGCGCCAGGACTCCATGGCGTCCACGGGTACGCCGCGCAGCCACTCTAGCTTCGAGATCGGCCGCCACAGCGCGGATGAGCTCGTCCTGAGCGACTTCGCCCGGCCGCCACCGCCGCCGCCTGCGTCCGAGCCGTCCACCACGCGCAGCGACGACGAGCTAACGCTGCGGCTCGGTCACAGTGAGAGCATGCCGGTCTCGAGGTCGCTCGCCCAGAGCATACCCAAAACAAACGCCTTCTTCTCCCGGTCGATGTCCACGGACAGAGTAGCCAGCGGTCGGATCGGCGTCCGGGAGAAGGCCTCGAAGGTGGTCTGGGTGTGGACGAGCAACAAAGAGGTCATGACCGCGGCGCTTGAAGCCGCGTGGGCCACCTTCGTCTTCACTTCCGACACTAGCGATTTAGCAGACGACTGGACTTGTAAGGGATTCATTTCCGTTTCTCTATGTGTGGAATCCGTGTTCTTTTGTTTCTATGGCAGTGTTTGCCAAACTTCGTGTGTTCCGTGTTCGTAGAATACGTCTTTCTTAAAGACTTGTGTGTGTCCATGTGTGTGTCCATGGCAGTGCTGGCGAGGATTCGGCCCTTGTACTTGGAGGGCGGCCATTTCCTGGACGCAAAGAGCCGTCAAGTGGCACAAATTTCCTCCGGCGAGCGCGTCGACTGCCTCATAAACCGCGCCGAGGTCGTGGTGCTGAACGGTTTTGACTTGCAGGTGAGCGTCGCCCTTCCCTTCGCAGGCGAGATTCTCCGTCAGACTTGAGGAGCTTCTGGTCTGAGGTGTTTCTGATTCGAGAAGATTATGTTTTGAGGAGTTAACTGATTTTGCGCGTTGATCAATAGGTGACGGCAGCGGAGAGAATGGTGGAGGCGTTTCAGGACTCCAGCACGGCGCTGTTTGCTGTGGCGCAGAGCGCGCGCGATGCGCAGGTGTATCTGGAGGCGCTCGGGAAGGGCACCGATGGCGTGGTGCTCCGCACGGAGGATCCTGCGCAGATTTACGCGCTCAGGGCGTACCTGAAGGGACGGCGCGAGACGTTCATGGGCGTGCGCCTGGTGCAGGCCACCGTGACGCAGGTGGAGCCCATCGGGTTGGGCGACCGCGTCTGCGTCGACCTCTGCAACCTCTTGCACCCCGGCGAGGGCCTCTTGGTATGATCCGGTCTGCTTCTTTCTTCTTATCGATATGAACTTGCTTATCAATGCGTGGTGGTCCCTTGAGAAACTGTGACGTGATGTTTGTTCGCCATCTTCGTCTGTTTTGCAGGTCGGGTCGTTTGCGAGAGCTCTCTTCTTGGTGCATTCCGAGTGCTCCGACATCGATCACTCTGCGTCTCGGCCGTTTCGTGTCAATGCTGTAAGTACCTGGTACATACAGCTGCTGGGTTTTATGGAGTTTCATACAACGGCATTGATAGGGGTTTATTGAGTTTAGGTTTCGTACAACGCCATAAGGAAGTGCCAGAGTACACGATAGGACTCCCTCGATTTGGCATAACTTCCTATGTTATAGAGCATAACTCTGGTTGTGAGCAGAGTAGAGTCACAAGGTGAGTTAGGTTGGCATGGCTTGGGATTGTACAAAATTCTCAATTGCTAATGCAAACTGACACCTGTAATGCAGGGTCCGGTTCACGCGTATGTGGGGATGGCGGGCGGCGTAACGTCCTACCTGTCTGAGCTCCACACCGGCAGCCAGGTGATGGTGGTGGACTCGCAAGGGCGGTCCCGGACAGTGTTGGTGGGGCGGGTGAAGATCGAGTCAAGGCCACTGCTGCTTGTGGAAGTAGAAGTGGAGGGACAGAGACACAGTGTGTTGCTTCAGAACTCCGACACCGTTTGCCTCGTCACTCCCGGAGGTGAGTGGTGAAATAGTTTATCATTGACAAAATCAGGACAAAAAAACTGCGCTCGATTCTAGCTCTAGTTCTTTTGACCGCCATGATATATTGTCTTTGATTGTTTATGTCGGCTGCTGTTTTTAGAGTAGTTTTAAGAAGTAAGGGCATGTCATACGCAACAAGGAAGTGCTGATCTAGAATTCGTTGCTGCAGATCGAACAACAGGGAATGCGATTTCAGTGACGAGTTTGAGGAAGGGGCAGTCGCTGCTGATCAACGTGCAGGACGAGGCTGTTGGTTCTATGGGCGCCGAATCTCAGAAGCGTGTTGTGGAGAGATAGAGCGCGTCTTTGTTTGATGGATGTGAATTTTGACTTCCTTTTCTTGTTATTGTTTTCTGATCATTCGGTAGAGGTCAGCGAGAGGATTTTTCCGCGTCGGGAGAGTGTACATGTAGCAGCAGCAGCAGCAGCAGCGGTCTTCCAAACCCTGAGGTAAATAATTAGATTGATCAATCCCATCTTGAGATATGCTACGCCGCCGTAGGGCGTGTCGGTTAGTTAGTTGGGTATTGTGTGTACAGAATCATTTACTGGTCTCAAAATACTTTCTCACTGTCCTGTGAAGATTGTATGAAACTAAAAAATTACACTGGTACTCCAGGAGTTCCAAGTCATTTCTTATGTAGACGCTTTGTTGATGTAGTTCTGGTCAATCTGTTGAAGAGATCTCTGTCAGATGGGGAGGTTGCAGATTGTAATCATATACATAGGATATGTGTATATTCAGGAGGATCATCCGAATGGTTGCAATCAATTCCACGACATTCACTCGAAGGCAACGAATGCAACCAATTGGATTGAAGGTGACTTGAGTGTAACTTTCTTTAAGCGAGAGTCAAGTCTAATTTATGACCTTGTGAGATTAGTTATACCTGTGATATAAGTAGAGAAGATTCATGAAGGGGGTGGGTGATAATATCACAATATTCCCTCCACCAGAAGTTGGCCACTACACCAATAATGTTCATTAGTGTTCGCAACACTATTTACGAACGTAAACGCTAAATGTCAATTACCCTACAAATGTAACTGCATTATATGTCAACTTAAACACTAATTGCCAATTTCTGTAACTTTTGCCCTTGTTACATTTTAACATATTGACATTTAGTGTTGGTTATGTAACAATTCATTGCAAGTCACCCAAATCTTGCCACATGCCAAATGATGATTTCGGGGGCAATTTTTGTCCAATTTGAGATTTTTCTGTGCCTATCTGAACTGATTTGAAAAGACGCTTCCAATGGCACCTTACCCATCTTCAAATTCGTCTTAAATAAAAAGTTATAGCGAATATTTTTGGGCAGATTTCTTGAGTTTTGGTTGAAAGTTTGAGGAGGCATATCTTTATCAGTTTCGCACCAATTCTATCGAATGAGGTGACTAGCTTATGTGTTTTTTCAAGGAGATTCCATCGGTATATGGTACATCTTCAAATTCGTTGTGATGCAAAAGTTATGAGCAATTTTGTTAGGCAGATTTTTTTGACATTGAACACTAAATGTAAACAAATTGACATTTAGTGAAGGTCAGGTCATAGGGGTAGTTACACTATTGGTGCCATAACACTAATGAACATTATTGGTGTATCTAGCTCACGCCAGTAAAGTAGTAAGTGATGTGCCAATCTTACACAATCCAAGGATTTCCAAGAATGTGCGTACTACAATGAGAGTTGTAATACAACGACCTTTTGCATTTCATCTCGACTTCAAGGATGAAAAACTCATGGATGTAGACTGACAAATTTGAACAATCTCATAGTAAAGAATTTTTTATAATGGGACCAATGTTTATATCTCTAAAATCAAGGAAGAGCATTGCATGTGTTGATAAAAAGTAAACAAGATGTAACAAATGGAAGTCTACTTCCTCGCTTCTACTAAGCTGTTTAAAATGTGTTAGAATCACACTTAATATGTCTCCTATACAAGGTCTAGCCGCCGGATCCAATTGCCAACACTTATAAAGCAATTCATGTCTCCGATCGTTAACATGGTTAGGCATGAGAGGTTAGTAGCCACAAAGTACATGATTGTAATCACTCTAAAGGCGACCTTCAAATGGAAGTTTTACAGTCATTGAGACCTCATAGCATATCATGCCATATCCATACATGTCAGCTGCTTTTGAAAATGCTTCCAACCTCTTTTGACTTGCAATCCTTGCATGTTTGCAATATCTCTGGTGCCCTAAAACACTAGGTTCCTACAACTCCAATTGAGCATTCATAGTTGGCTATTGAACACACCTACTTTGGCTAGTATTTGTGTAGCCAAGTACCTTTGGATTTTCTCACAAGCACATTTGACGCCTTTAAGTCCTTAGGGACAATATCATGCCTGTGTAACTAGTCCACCCCCAATGTTACTTGAAACATGATGAGTGCAACTTCCACTTATGCAAATGGCCCACAATCTTAGCCACTTATGAGCTTCATATTTTGGTTAATCCAATGACGCAAATTAAAATGCTCCTTCACCATCAAGAAAGCAAATCTTCCATCCTTCAATACTGTACCACAATATACTCTACAAAAGAACTTTGGAAGCTTTATGGATTTAGGAATTTTCATGTTTTTTGCATGGAATTTACCAATCCTTGGAGCAAGTTAGTCTACTTCAACAATTTCAAATAAGTCCCCTTCTTAAAAATCTTTAGCACTTATTCATGTCCATACTCCACATCCCTATCATTATATTTAGGATTCGACCACTTGATCTTGCAATCATAGAGCTCTCCTTGCCCACCCTCTGCAAACTTCTCCCTCACCACCAACTCACCCATACGAGCATACCATTCCTCTAAATCATAATCAAATGTTTGAAAGAGATCACCCCAAGTAAGATTTCTCTGCATAGCCAAGAACTCTTCCACATTGCTCACTTTCGCCTCTTCATTGCCTTCCATAACATCCACCTCATTCAATGTACTTCACTGCACCTTGAAAAGCTTAATCCACTCTTCAACACCCGCACTACTAGACTCCCTACTCTCTGTGTTCACCACTTTGTTTAAGTGGTGACAACAAAAGTTTGTGATTCCCATCACAACTCACTGCCCTTATATCCCAAGCCAAACACTCTGCCAAACAAAGACCAGCCATTTTGGTAAACCAAAAGCTTTGATTCCAAAGACTACTACAAACTCAATGCTCAAAGCTTCCCATTGATGAGACCCTTATTTCTAAGCGGATGATGTCCATCTTCATGAATGAGGAGAGAGGAGCACTCACACCTACGCCCATTTCCCTACAATCCAGTAAAGCTTTTAATATAGCTTTTAATAAAGCTCTTACTAAATATTTTAGCAGGTGTGAGGGTTTGAAGGCTGCCTCTCTCACCTGCGAATGAGGTCAAAGAGAGGCGCCTTTACTATCAAATTTTCAGGGGTCACAAGTTGTTCTCTCTACATCCTTATAATCTAGATAATTTCATCACTAAAAGGATGGAAGTAGGGGTCACAAGTGGGAATACTCTATGTAAACTGGGAGACACCCCTCATAACAATAATACAAGTCGATTGCAAACCTACAACAACCAATTCACCACCGAGTTGCCACAACCAACAACCCACAACAGTCCATCGACCACCGACAAATGTTCGGAAAACACTTCATAGTCATCGGCTAGCGAGGCAGGCAGACAGATCTTGTGAAGCACAACTACATAATCAGCACCACAACAAAGAGCCAATATAAGCGCCAGAGCTCAGCACCTGTTAACAAAAACAAACGCCGGACACTGATCTTCTACGCTAGAAGGTAACAGCAGAAAACTCTGTTGATGATCCGAACCAGGTGCAAATCCTCTAGTAGGAAATTGCAGCGATCGGATCTTGGGAGCTCAATAGTAACAACTCCAAAACTCCGTCGATGCTCCGAAACAGGTGCAGACTCGGACGTAATAAGTGACTCAACCCTCTCCAGCGAAGCAGGTGTGTGCAGGGTGTGGATATCGAGAGTAGAGAGCGAGAACGGCGACGCTGACGATGCTCTGAAACAGGTGCAGACTCCAGCTCGCAAAAGATAGATGAAACAGGTAGAAGGTGCGGGACCAGGATATTTTGCATGTGCAGCTTTGACACATGAATACGGTCAGGATGTCAGCTTGATTCTCGAGAATAAGTGTGCACTTCTCGTGACAAGGGACGCAACGGCCCACGCATCCTGTGGCCCACATTGTGTGTGGCATGTACCGACTCCCAGGTGGCATCACAGAAATTAGCAACTGGAATGTGTCACCTTCCAGAAAAAATTAGCAACTGGAATGTGTCCCAGAAATTAGCAACTGGAATGTGTCACCTGGAATTACAGAAAAAATGAGAAATTCTTAATTGTCTTACTCAGTATCATTGGTAATCTAGTGTCTCCAACACTACATGTACCAGTCCAATTAGTAGTAAGTTACAGTATAAGTTGTTTCTCTTTGTTTTTGGCGCACTGATGCGAGTATGCGTTGGATTCAGCTCAAAATGACGAACAAGCACCTCTGAAAGGTGAATATGAGATGAAATCAGAGGCTGTTGGAGGCGTTGAGACATGAAATCGTGGAAATTGTGTGGTTGAGGTTGGTCTGGAGCAACCGCAGCTCTTATTGTGGAGTGCCTTACAAACTTCAGACTTTTGGTACATAATTTTATTCTTCTAGAGGGTTCAGAATCTTGTGCTAGCTTCTTCAATTTGCTTCTAAAGCTTTCCTTGGGTATCAAACAACTTGGAAAGACTAAGAATAGAAGTGTTTGCGAAAGTTAGAGTCTATCTCGAGTTCTTGTTCCTGTCTAATATGGTACACTCATTTCTCCCATAAGTTCTAGCCAAATCTAGCGCCTATGGATGGAGATGGTAAGAACCTCGTAGAGACTAAAATTAGTTGAGGATTTAGTGATCATCTCCAACCACCCCATGCCATATCCTAACACAGGCATGCCATTAAGCACCACATCACAACCTTGCACTCAATATTCTACCATACGCGCCGCTTCCACCAAGTTTAGTAATGTTAGAGAAAAAATCAACCAGACGGAAATTAGGTCAGCAGCGTGGCAAATTAGAGCAAGTCAACTTATGGAACCACAACCATTGGACATCCTGACATCAACATCGTCACGTCTGCCTCTACGACGCATCGTGTAGCCCAAATGGTGATTTAAAACTCATACACATCAACAATGGTTATATGATAGTAGAGGTTATAAGTTTGTTGGAGTTAAAGATGATTGAGGTTATAAGGTAGCAGAATTATAAGTTATGAGAGGGATGAGAGTTGTGTGTCTACTCCATGCTTGGGACATGAGTAGTGTAGTTGGTTAATTTTAGTTTTGGAGGTGCATAGATTTAAGAACAAACTCAAGTGATAATGAAGACTAGTTCTCGGAGAATTTTGTGGTTACCATGAGATTTATGCTCTGACATAGTTAATGTAGTAGACAAAGCATATAACCAATTTTGACCGTCTCTCCATGTTTCCTCTTCTAAAAAAAAACTAGATTGTGTTCATTTTATTGATAGTGGTTTGGATGGCAGGATTTTGGCAGTTGTTGCTATGATGGAGCGAAGATGTAGATTGGTTGTCATCAACAATTTGTCACAAAGTTCATTATGCTTCATAATCAATTGATCAAGCTGCTCCATTACTTCACTATTTTGAATGAAGAAGAACTAAGATAAGCTTTTTGGTGAGGTAGATGGGGTCGGCGACAAATTTAGACTCGTGGTGGAGTTTTGTGTGGGCTTATTCAACATATGGAGCTGCTTCGAATGCCTCATTGCAAGGTCTCAACTTTGCCTTTTCTACCACTTTTTTTTGGTAGTATATTTTTCAACCCTTCTTTTCTCAAAATTTTGTTTCCATTTGATCACTCTGGGTTTGTTTTTATCAGCTTAGTAGATCATTTGATGTAATTATTGTTTGACTTTGATTTAATGTTGAATTTAAAATCCTTTTTGAAACCTCATGATGGACCTATTTTTTGATTGCACATCTACAGATTAGATTCATTGCTAAGAAAAGACTGCTCGAGGCCTCTGAGTCTCAATCCTACATTTTTCACCATTATGTTTGGTTGCGTGCTTTTTGATACTAGTTGTAAGTCATTCACACCTCCAATACTAGTCTTAAAAGAAGTCATGCCAGATGTTTCCAGCTTGGAGAGTTTGGTTTTTGTAATGAAGACCTGAATCTTTGTCAGGGGTTACACATTATCCTTTCCTACAGATATGGATAGATATAGAAACGTCCTACTATATGTGTATTGAAAGTATCACATACAGTACTATAGGACAAACCTTTTCTTATTATTAGTATATTTTATAGATGTTTGTAATGATTCAAAAGGTGTGCTTTAACAATGGACAATTTTGTCTTCATGGGTACTTTGAGGCAAAAGACATGGTCTTGGTTGTCATTTTGCAGCAGTCTAATGCTCCTCTTTTGCAACGCCCTATATATTGGCCTTGGACTCAGTTTGAATAGGACTGGCTTATGGTGCATTTTGGAGCTTGCACTCATCCATCTCTCCAAGGTGTTTGGACTCAGCAAATTCCCTGCAATCTATAAAGCAATGGCTCAAGTTTCAAAAATCTCAAGTATATTCAATCATAGGTGTACCATAAAGTTAGGATCTATCTTGAGTTTCTCTTATAACCTCTCTTTTGGCCTAATATTCAAATATTGTAGTATATCGGATGCATACTTAACATGGACAACGGTGCTTGCACTACAAGAAAATAGGGTATTTAGCAACGTTTTGAAAAACTCTTAACCCCTAAAGGCCCAAGGCATTTTCTGCTCCAAGATGACCTAAAACTGCCATTTCTACTCTGTTGATGAAAAAAATTGATCAAATGATTTTTTGCAATTGTAATTGTAGGATCTTGTACTTAATTTCAAGAAAATATTTGGTCAAAATTTTGTGAGGTTTGACCGCACAGATTGAAAGATAATTGCATTCAAAGGTAAAAGTTTTGTTTTTTTGGGCCTTGCCCGGGAATTTCATATGGCTTTGACCACCTCGTGTGGACAATTTTTTCACTACACACTAAATTTCTTTTTTTCATATTTAGTATCATGTTGTTCATGTGTCTACCAATTTTCAAATCAATCTAAGACATAGAACACATTCCAAAAAGTACCCAATTGTGACAATGTCCCAACATTTGTCAATACACTACCTTATTTGTTATTTCATTTTCCAACCACATACTTTTGAAATCTAGTATTCCCAACCGTGTTTTGAAGGAGATTATCGTAATTGAAAAGTACAAAAAAATAAATTCAAAAAAATCCAAAATCTCTAATTTCTATGGCATTCTGATGCACTTTGTGGTCTCCAAATACCGTACGCTACGGTCAGTTTCGGCAGGCAACTGCCGAAACATTTATTTTTTTCTGTCACATTGATTCGACACAATGGATATCACATAGGTATTGCATGAGTATCACCTAGATCTTGCACGGGTGTCACCTTGATATTACATAGGTATCGCCTAGCCAAATCTCTTGAAATTTCCAAAATTTGGACAAGTCCCCATTTTGAATTAATTATGTACAAAACTGACCATAGCATAGGGTACCTTGCTGCGATGGGCGGCTCTTGAAAAATGGGTTGCTCATTGTTCCCGAGCTCTGTCCGGGATGTTCCCGATATGTTCCCCAGAAGTTCCCAATACCTTTCCCACTGAAGTTCCCAGTACCGTTTCCAATGAAGTTCCCAATACCGTTCCCACTGAAGTTCCTAATGAGTTCCTAAAGTGTTCCCCACATGTTCCTAAAGTGTTCCCCACATGTTCCTAAAGTGTTCCCCACATGTTCCTAAAGCGGGTTCCCAAAAGGTTACAAAAGCGTTCCCAGAAAGTTCTGAAGATGGCTGGAGTATTTAAAAAAATTGCCACGCTGGTGATCAAGTCCATGTATTTGGTGTCCACTGTCCAACTTCCTCATGCTTTTCTAACTTACTGTGATCATTTTGTTGGTTGAATATCTGAGTGATACAAAGTTCAATTGAGGCGTTTTTTGTTTTCTCTCTTACCATTTTTGGAATTCTTGTAAATTGAGTACTTCCTGATGGTAGAAGCTACACTAAACATCACATTTAGTGTAGCGCCCACTAAATGACTTGTAAATGCTATAAGTTTTTACTCTTGATGCCAATTTTTACCAAGAGCACAACTCTCTATAGTATTCAAATAAGAGGATCATCATAAACATAGTTGGTAAAAATATTACCTTAAAGTAAAAACTTATAGCATTTACAAGTCATTTACTGGGCGCTACACTAAATGCGATGTTTAGTGTAGTGATCTTCTCAAATTCTGGCACTTATGGATGGTGGGTGTTGAAGGCTTTCCTAACTCCTATATGCCCGAGATTTTGTTTCACCAAAATAACCCGTAATTGCTCTCTAACAGGCGTTGTTGTTAGACTAATTGGAACAATTTTTCTACTATTTTCAGCCATAGTATTTTCAGTTAAATATTATAAAAAGATACTAAAAACAATTTGTAAACTTTGACTATGCAAATTGTAAAATACAAGCATTTGAAGAGCACAATATGATTTTTTTCTTCCTTGTGCGGACCAGGTCAACGTACTTTTATTCATGGTAATGCGTCTTTTTTTTGCTATACATTGCATATCATGTATGGATCTATGTTCTACCATCTGTTAGCTCAATGTACGCCAAATTTTTTAAGTAATAGAGGTGTTTATGATTAAAAAAATGGACTTGCAATGACTAAGGGTATTAAAAGTAGTCATTCACTTAGAAAGATTTTTTTTGTGTAGACACTTACAAAAATAGTTGTTGGATCTAAAATTCAAACGGTGGATAGATTCACTATGGCATCTTCTATTAGATTCTTTTAAAATAGTAAAATGATTGATTTTTACACGTTGCAAAGTAAAAAAAATAAGGGTTGCTAAGAACTTTCATTCATTTCTACATGCCCTATAAAACTGCACTGTTGAATATTACAGTAGTACTATTTAGCTCTATAGTACCATGCCCCTCATGCCCGCTTTCCCTATAAAAGTGCTTTGGGTACCATAAAAGTTTTTTTTGTTAAATGCCTATTTTGGAGAAAACAAGTACTCCCACAAAGCTTTCGGTTATGCATGTGTACAATAAACATTTCTAATATTCTTGCCTAAAATTGAACTCATAGGTACCTACCCAAAACTTTGATTTTAGGGGCTAAACTGGATCAAAGATCTTCATGGTCATGCATGCCTCTTGTATAACCACATGTCTCTTCCAAAATAGTGACTAAAAGGCAATTCATAATTGTGATGACCTTGCAAACTATAATGTTTTACACCATCTAGGGACTGAAATGCAAGTGATACAATGAATTTTGATACTTAGAAAATTCATAGATATTCATAAGAAGTCCAAACATACATTACCTCTACCTAAAATCTATACTTTGACAATCTATTGTTTATTCATACATTGTCTAAATATTTAAGTGTAAGGAAAAAAACAGTTAAAAAAAATTCCAAAGTAAAATTGATAAATATGAATACAATTATTACACTTACATTGTAATGAACATTTTGTCATTGGAAATTTTTGTGATACACTTGAAAACAACCTTTTTGCCAACACATGTATTTATCGCCACATGTAGGACAATATGTCTTTGGTCTTGTAAGGGGGAGTGAACCATCATTACAAACCACACATTGTCTTCGTGTTTTGCTACAAGCCGGATAGCAAATTCTTCTTCGAGAAGGTCGTTCTACTTTTTCCTTAGGCATGTGCTGTAACCAATCGCTAGTCAATGCTTCACATAATTGCATTCTAAACTCCAAATGAGTCATTGGAATTTGAGGAGGATTATTCATCTTGCACTTGTCCACATAAATAATAAACATATTCACAATGCTTGTGTCAATTAAGGAAAAAAACACCCGGTGCCACCATTTGTGAGACCAGGTTTCAATGCTCTCAGCTGGTCCGCTACATCAATGCCACGCATGTGTGTAGTGTACTCAAGGTGCACCAGGAAAGTTTGAAATTATCAATGATGGAGCCATTACTGCATGGAACTGATGCCACCGGAAATTGACATGTAAGTTGAAGGGGCACATCATGAGTTGATAGATTAAGAACGGGTTTCTTATCCTTCCATAAAATAACACTTATCTTTCTTGATTCATGCATACGCCAATTAAGTGTCCCTTGGGCATTCTTTTGAAATTCCTTTGATTTTTTCAATGCATCTAGAACACCCACCCGATTACACCGCATTCTGAGAATAGCATATGTCCCTTTTTGTAACAAGTCTTTGAATAAGCCTATGCTAGTAAAAAATTGTCCATTACTATTACATGCCCCTTGCCCTCATATGGTGCCAATAAGCATAGTACAACATTATGGGCTAATTTTGGCTCCTCTCTACACCTCCCACCGTTTTGTGATTGAATTTCTTCTTCCACAACCGGGTCCTTGCCACAATAAACTTCAAAGTTTGAGACATACTAAGATACCAAATCTACTAAACACCACACTTTCAAATCCCACTTTTGGGGCTTTTGAGGCATGTATTGTCGGGCCCGACAATATGAACCTTTGTATCGTATCATCATCTCATCTATGGTTGCAAGTTTTCCAACATTCCAAGCATTTTTGCAATGATCTTGTATTGCATTGATTAACCATCGAACTTGACCCATTTTATTATACCCCGACCTATCCTTATTCCTCTCATATGTTGAAGGGTTGGTCACATATAAACATCTAGTCAACGTTATGAACCGATTGCGTGACATCAATTTTGAAATTGTAGGACAATGGAAAATTGATCCTTCTTTGTACCAAGATGATCGTAAATTGTGTTGTTGTTTCATGCCCATATACAAAATAATAGCTAGATATGCCTTCAACTCCAACACTGTAAGGGAAAACCAATTTGGTCCACCATTAGTATGTCCTTCCACGTTCTCTGTCGTTGGCCCGTTGCATAACGGTTAGTCTCCAAAATAATGTCTCGTAAAATATATAATTGGCCAGAAAACTTTAAATAAGTTATGGATTGTTGAAAAGTAATGCATATCAATATTTGCACCCCAACTTCCTGAAAATCTTTGAGGCTCATGGTCATATGTATAAGAATTTTGAGACCAAGTATTGCCACGATATGCATATCTGATATTGTTGACATCACCGATAACATCATCTTCAGAAACTTCATCATCTTCATCCTCATTAAAATATAGAGTAGTGTAATCAGTCTCAAGTTCCATCTCACTACACTAATAATGTTCATTAGTGTTATGGCACCAATAGTGTAACTACCCCTATGACCTGACTTTCACTAAATGTGAATTTGTTTACATTTAGTGTTTGATGTCAAAAAAATCAGCCTAACAAAATTGTTCATAACTTTTGCATCACATCGATTTAAAAGATGTACTCTATACTAATGGAATCTTCTTGAAAAAACACTTGGGCCGGTCACCTCACTCGATAGAATTGGTGCGAAATTGATAAAGATTTGCCTCCTCAAACTTTCAACCAAAACTCAAGATATCTGCCCAAAAATATTCGCCATAACTTTTTATTTAAGACGAATTTGGAGATGGGTAAGGTGCCATTGGAAGCGTCCTTTTAAATCAATTTAGATAGGCACCAAAAACTCTCAAAGTGGACAAAAATTGCCCCCAAAATCATCATTTGAAAAACCAACCTTCAAAAAATCAGCTCAACATGGAAGGTTTGCTTTTGACATGTGGCAAGATTTGGGTGACTTGCAATGCATTGCTACATAACCAACACTAAATGTCAATATGTTAAAATGTAACAAGGTAAAAAGTTACAGAAATTGACAGTTAGTGTTTAAATTGACATTTAATGTTGTTATATTAGTAGGGTAATTGACATTTAGCGTTTAAGTTCGTGTATAGTGTTGCGAACACTAATGAACATTATTAGTGTACCATTTTGTATGGGTGAAGACTCAATATGTGCGCTTTGTTGATATTGAGCTGATGCATGAAGCCTCTAACCATTGATGCTTCTAGTACCCAAGGTATGTTGAGGTCCCAATGTCATCCCAACTCCTTCATGTCCCACCTCAATTCCTTCATATAATTTATCCTCTCTTAGTTTGGCCGTCTCTAGGAAAGAAGCCTCTCCAACCAAATTTAGAGAAGGCTCACCTTGGAGGAATTCCCATTGTTCTCAATGTAGTTGTTGCTCCCAAACGGTCCCTAAGCCTCCTTTGCTCCCTAAAGCTCCCCCTTGCTCTCCGCTACTCCCAGAGCTTCTTCGTTGTCATTACTTTTTCTTGATCGCTTTGAAAAACGATGTTGTTGAGGAATATGCAGGAGCTCTGGCGGCCACCATAAATCTTCCACGGACCTAAATTCAGGGTTAGAATATGGACCTTCGTCAAAATCCTCTTCTTCCAAATCTTCACAGCTCGAAGCTCTTCCTTCTTCTTCTGCTTCTTCGTTGCCAAAATAAGTATCATTAAAATTGCCAATGTTTTGAAAAACATCATAGTGAGAATTGTCAAGGGTAGAAATGGACGGCACATGAAGAGGCATTGGATAGTCAAAAAGTATATCCGGAGCACTTGGGAGTGTTGGATTTTTAGGTAGTGAAGTGGTGGATGCTGTTGCAGATTGAGTAGACAATTTGCAACTCTGTCACACTGGTAGTCCATCCCATGCAAGCTCCAAGAAAGCAATTTGCAACTTCGTCACACTAGTAGTCCGTCCCATGCAAGCTCCAAGAAAGCAATGGAATTTCATATTAGCAATTCTCTAGCCAAAGGAAAATCAAAAGAAAAATGCTTGTACCTCATTTCTTGCGAATGTTGGTTTTTTCCTAGGCATTTGGCCGTCCTGTAGCTTCAACTCACGCAAGAGTTTATGTGGAATAAGAGTTTGAGCTAGTTTGCAATTTATCCAAAATTATACAAGAAGCTTGTATAGATTCGTTATCGGAATCAAGGATGTGCTCATGTATCCAGTATCCTACAACAGCATGAGACTTTCCATGAGTGAATGCTCAGGAAGGAAATGCTAAGCAATAATATTGCCATAAAACACAAATTTTAATGGTGGGTGGTGGTTCATAACAAGCAGTCATAAAACTTAAGCTCTTCAGTGGTGATGCAATTGTACGACATTCCCAAATCGCACATTTGTGCTTTTGACATTTTCTAGACATGATATTCTGTGATAATTAGATGGTATTGAAATAGACCTTTGAGCTTGTTCCGACTCCCAAGTCACACATTGACTCCAATAATTGTCATACTACATGTACTTGTGCACGGCAATAATTATTGAAAACTCTCTCTAGATTCAAAACTGTTAGAGCATCATAAGAGGGTTCCATGATTTAAAATCCTAAATGTGGTGCAGTAGATATCACTTTTTGTTCAAAGTAATTCAAGCACATTATAACCTCTAAAAAGACAAGTGTC
The DNA here is from genome assembly GCA_963971425.1 of Bryoerythrophyllum caledonicum. Taxonomy (NCBI): domain Eukaryota; kingdom Viridiplantae; phylum Streptophyta; class Bryopsida; order Pottiales; family Pottiaceae; genus Bryoerythrophyllum; species Bryoerythrophyllum caledonicum. Next base: position 9,237,359 of record OZ020524.1, read on the forward strand.
CCATCAAGGTACAATTGTTTTTTACTCTTCACTGTAATTACCTCTCAATTGTGCGGTCAAAATTCAAAAATTGTATACCACATCATCTCACATAAGTTTAGAAGAAGATCCTACGATTACATTGATAGATTTTTAACAATATAGATGAGATTGCTTTAAAATGTCTTGGTACTTTAGGGATTAATGGCTTAGACAAGGTTCTCCATCAAACTAGAATGAAAATGGGCTAAATTAAGAACTCTAAATTTGACACTTTTGGGAAGTGTTCAAAAAAGGTAAAAGTGTTGAAGAAAATATAAAAACTCTCAAAAAGTGAAAGAAAAAAATGTTGAAAACTTGTGTATTGCGTAAAAGTTTTGAATTTAGAGTGTCCATAATAGCTCCATTTGTTTTGGTGAAATGAACATGTCTAATTTTACTAGCAAAGGTAAGAAAGCACCCTTTGTTGTCAAAATGTAAGGAAGAACTAGGATAACTTCTCCCTATTTTTTGTGCCTTCTACGTGTAAGGACATCATAATTTGACACTGTCAGATCACACTTCAAAGATTTGAATGAATGTTTGTGTGGTGGTAAGGAATTAGGGATTCCCTTAGGTTGGGTATCGGACGGATATTGGCTCCAGAACATTATGTGGATGAGAATAGAGTTGAGTTTTGGTTTGACATTTATACACCAAACCATATGCACATATGCACTTGTTTACAAATTTTTAGTCTAGCAAATGAAACAACAAGGAATGTCATCTTTCTCTTTGGAATTTACAAATGACTTTTTTAAATTGTTCTAATGTTCTCATATTTGTACAACTAGGAATTTTTCTAAAAAGATCATAGGAAGCCATTGACAGATGTGCAAGCACTCGTTGATAATTGTTCTTTGTTGATCATAATGAGCACGTCCTTGATCTTGTGGAATGTTAAATGCCGCAATAGTGGAAGAAACCATTTAGGTTGATTTTGGAATCCGGTGTCTAATGTTGTATTTTTATTTTAATAATTCAATATTCAATAATATAATTTTTGCAATAAATCGTAGTACATTCAAACCTTTTCCCCTAATAATCATACATTGATTTTATTATTTCTGCAATAAGCACCTCAAGATTCTACATAATTACTTTAGTGAGCAGTTTAGAGGCACATGGTGGTACTCAGCAAGATTGTATAAAAAGACCTATACTACATGTATAGTGTTGGATTACATTCATTGTCAACATGCCTTTGAAATAGCATTTAATGGAAATAGCAAGAAAATCATCTTTCCAACAAGTATTCAGTAGTATCCTGAAAGCAAAGTTGATTTGTGTAAAAATATATTTTTATGCTTTTGTTGTAAAAACGACTAATTTGTTTCGGGCCAAAATTGCATTTTCACACTCCAAAATAGTTAGAAGTCTCGTTTTACTTTATTATCCTCAACATCTCCAAACTTCATAAATAAATTAGGTCAAAATGATTTTTTTGGCAAACATAATATGTAGCTATATTCTTAGTACTTATGATTGACTATTATAATCAACTTTCACACTTAAAAGGCCAAAACCCATGGCTGGAGAATGACAAATTCACATGAATTTCTAATAAACATATTATTCAAATGGGATCAAAGTTTACATCTCCATATACAATGATGCGCATTGTATGTACTAATAAAAAATGAACAAGTTTGAATTAGTGGAAGTCAATAATTGGCCTATTCAATATTGCTGAAAATAAACATAACATCCTACAGAATCTTATGTTCTTTTAGATGTGAAAAACACATAATTTAAATATAAACATATTAGACAATTTGATGTGCTAAATTGCAATAAGTAAGAAATTCATAGTTTTTTAATAAGTCTAACCATAGGCGGGCAATGCCAATGTAAAGAAAGATACATTGATTTGACAATTGGTCACTCCCTCCATTTCACAAAATATAAGTAACTCCAATTGACATTAAAAATATGTCCGCATCTGGTCACGCTTCAAAAGCACAAGATACCAAGTAGCTATGAATTGCTACACAACAAGAGGAGCTATTGAAGAGACATCTAGTCAATATAATAAAAATAACGAGTCTCATGATCTTGACTCTCAAGCACTATACACCTCCCTATAATCTTGGCCATACTCATGCTTAAAATATTCCTCTTTTCTTCTAGCGTGTTTAGAATGTGTTAGAATCACACTCAATATGTCTCCTATACAAGGTCTACTTGCCGGATCCAATTGCCAACACTTATTGAGCAACTCACATATCCAATCTTCAACATGGTCAGGCACCAAAAGTTGGTGGCCACTAAGGACATGATCGTAATCTATTGAACCACGATCTTGGAATGGAAGTTTCCCAGTCAATACCTCATAGCATATCATGCCGAATCCATAAATGTCAGCTGCTTTTGAAAACACCTCCGGCCTCTCTCCCAACTTGCGCTCCTTGCATGCTTGCAATATCTCCGGTGCCCTAAAGAACCCGGTTCCTAGAACTCCAACCGAGCATTCGTAGTCGGCAACATAACATACCCACTTTGGCCAACCACTTTCATATTCCTTCACAAGCACATTTGACGCCTTCAAGTCCCTGTGAACAATATCGTGCCTATGTAACCAATCCACCCCCATTGCCACATGGAACATAGTGAGTTCAACATCCTCCTCTGAAAATGGACCGCAATCTTTGCTACTTCGCAACTTCATATTCTCATCAATCAACTGACGCAGATCAAAGTGGTCCTTCTGCATCAAGAAAGCAAATCTCCCATCCTTCAATAATGTACCATGATGTATTCTACAGAAAAATCGTGGAACCTCTCTATAAACTGGAGACGTCACTTCCCAAACATGGAATTGCAGCAATCCTTGGGGCAATTGGGACTCAAGTGCTTCAAATAAGTCCCCTTCTTAAAAACCTTTAGTGCAAACTCACGACCAAGATCCACATTCCCATCAATGTCTTTAGGTTTCCAATTCTTAAACTTGCAATCATAGAGCTCTACTTGGCCACCCTCTGCAAACTTCTCCCCCACCACCATCTCATCCAAACGAGCATACCGTTCCCCCAAATCATAACCAAATGTTCGAAAAAAGCTACCCCAAGAAGGATCACGTTGCAAAGCCAAGAACTCTTCCACATTGCTCACTTCCGCCTCTCCATCACCTTCCATAACATCCACCTCATTCAACGTACTCCAATGCACCTTGGATCGCTCAATCCGCTCCGCAACACCTCCACTACTACACTCCCCACTCTCTTTCATCACCACTTCCTTCAAGTGGTAAAAGCAGGAGGTCGTAATTCCCATCACAGCTCGCTGCCCTTATACTCCAACCCAAGCACTCTGTCAAACAAAGTCCGACCATTATGATAAACAAAGCTTTGGTTCCAAAGACTGGTACCACATCAATGCAGGCCCCACCTACAATCCCCTACATTTTAGTTTTATACCTACAATTAAGTGAAGCTATTTGCAGGCTACCTCTCACACCTCAGATCAAAGAGAGACGCATTTACTTCCAAAATTTGAAGGGCCCCGTTTAGGTCGCCTATCTACATCCTTATATTCTAGATAATTTCATCACTGTAAGGATGGAAGTGGAGGGGTCACAAGTGAGAATGCTCCATGTAAACTGGAAAACACCTCCTCAAAACAAAAATTTAATACGATTGCTTCCATACAAAAACCAATTCACAATCAAGTTGCCATTGCCAACAACCACCAACAACTACCGACAACTACATGCGCACAAAACACTTCACAGACAATGGCAAGCAAGGCAAGCAGACAGATCTTGTGAAGCACAACCACACGTTCAACAACATCACAACAAAGAGGCAATGGAAGCGCCAGCGCTTAGCACCTGTAATAACAAACGCCGGCCACAAATCTCCTCCGCTTGAAGTGAACCGCGGCAACTCTGTTGATGATCCGAACCAAGTGCAAATTCTCTTGAAGGAAGTCTGAGAGCGGTTCTCGGTAGCTTACAAGTAACAACCACAAAACTCCGTCGATGCTCCAAGACAGCTCCGACTTGATGTGCGACTCAACCCTCTCCAGTGGAGCAGGAGTGAGCAGGGTGAGGATCTCGTGAACACAAATCGCGAACGGGGACGGTGTCGATGCTCTGAAACAGGTGCGGACTCCAAAGTACAAACCTCGCTCGCAAGTGAGGCAGGTCGAGGGTTTGAGTCGATGGAGGAGTGCGCGGCGATGGCGGGCTGGAGAATATACGTTTGCAACAGTGGTACCTGTTCCCAAGCTGACTCGACCTTGTCAAACTGAAGCCTTGGAGGTGACGACAACCAATTCTGTCGTTGAATGTGATTGCGTTTGGATGAAACAGATGTATGCTGCGGAGGATCAGGAATGACACTAGGATATCTTCCATTCGCAGTTATGACACATGAATTCGGGCAGGATGTGAGCTTGATCCTATGGAAAGAAGGGTGCACGTTTCCTGTGGAGGCACGCAGCGGCCACGCATCCTGTGGCACACATCGTGTGTGGCATTTGCCGACTGCCAAGTCGCCGAACTGATTTTAGCAACTGCAAGGTGTCACTTGCTTCAAGTGAAACCAAATTTGAAGGGTTTGAGCTACGAATCTGAGGCGCTAATGCTTTCTCGCAACCGCCTCAGTTACAGGATTGCGGTGCCACAACCCCCTTCGAATCCTGAGCGTTTCGCATCATCGTAAGCAAGAAGCGCTCGTTCTCTGATCTGATTGGCGCCTACATGTCTTCTTCCAGGAATTGTGTGGCGCAATCTCATCTCAGGGCTGACAACATGTGGGTCGGTCAGTGGGCGGGCCTGGCATCCGCCATTCAGGTATAATTCTTCTACGAATTTTCGTCAGGCACCTGAAACCGAATTCTGCTTGTAGTACTCTAGATAGCGAAGCTGTGATGGAACTTCCATTCCGCTACTATCGTTTTTGTGTGATAAAGCTTGTGTCTTCTTTGACATGTTTTCTGGGATCAGGCGTGTGCAGCGTCGACGTACATCTATACGGTGTATAACGAGCACATGAAGGAGGTGCTGGAGTTTACGCAGGAGCAGGTGGACGAATTGCGACGGTAAAATAATGTTTGTGTGGTGGTGAGGAACGTGGAATTCCCTCAGTTTTGGCCTCAGGCGGACATTGGTTCTAGAGCTTTCTGTGGATGGGAAAAGAGTTGAGTTTCGGTGTAACATATTATACAGAAAAGCTCGTGCACATACTTACGATTGAAGCAACTTCGGAACCTCATCTTTTTCTTTAGAATTTCCAAATGCATTTTGGAGAATGTTATGATGTTCTGGTAATTGTGTTGGAGAAACAAACCATATCGTTTGACCTCTCACTACATTGTAAATCATGACTTGTATAGTTACACTGTAGCAACACTGCTGCTACTTGTCACTTAGGTTAAGGACGGTCAAGCCGTCATCTCTCTGTATATATTGTGGCACATTGCCTCTGCAACATAAGCAACTTACATCATAGTGTTTCAACATGGTATCAGAGCTAGGTAGTAGGAGTAACAAGTGAGCAATGCTCCTTGGAGTAGATCTAGATGTATGAGACTTAGATCAGACAAGTGCATCTTACTTCTTGTGAAGATCTAGAGTGCAGGAGAAGAGATCGAGAAGGTAAAACATAGTAGAGAGAAGTGAGCGCTGCTCCTTGTGTGAAACTTAGATATAGAGACTCAGATTCAGATCTAGATCTAGAAGTTGAGAAAGATGGCTGAAAGTAGTAGCAGTAGAAGCAACAACTGTGAAGTTAGTGAATCCAACAAACTTTTAGGACCACAGAATTACAGTGTATGGCAGATTAAGATGACAGCGATTCTGAAGAGAGAGGGCCTTTGGCCACTTGTGGAGACAGTACATAGCTTAGCCTCATACCCAGTTACTATTGGAGGTGTAGCATATGGAGAGACAAAGTTACTAGAAGCTAAACAACGTGCACAAACAAGACTTACAATGTCTGTAGGGGACAACTTGCTTGGAGCAGTCAATCAACACGAAGACCCTGCAGAGACATGGAACATGTTCAAGTCAATGTTTTCAGCTGGAGATCAGCAGCAGATCCAGATGCTCACAAACAGGCTGTATGGAATGTCCATGCAAGAAGGTGAAGATATCAACGCTTACCTCACTGAAGCCATGGATCTGCGAAACCAACTGAGGGGTTATGGAGAAGAGATACCTGACAAGACACTGATCAACCTTGTTCTCAACGGTCTACCTCAGAGCTACGAAATGATCATACAAGGTATCACCTATCTCATCAATCCTATTTTTCATGTTGTAATGGGAAAACTCCTCACAGAAACACACAGAAAGAGCCTATGGGATCAGAAACGCGGCCAAGACGAAGCTCTATCAGTGCAATTTCAGAGACATGGAGGAGGACGCGGCGGTAACCAACAAGGAGGAGGCTGGGGTCGCACCATGCATGCACGTGGGTGGTCTCCCAGTAATGGTTACTTTTCTGGAAGAAGCTACGATCAAGGCGGATTTTTTAGTGGTCATGGGTACGGCCCCATGACCGCGCACAGGGCACAGAGGCCGCGCCCGATGAACAATGGCTGGATGGGAGGCGGCGGTCCGATGGCAGGTGGCAGCCAGGTCAGAGGCGGCGTTGGAGTGACGGCGGACTTTTCCAAGGTCAGCCAGGCGGACTCTTCCAACCTACCGGCATCGCGCATTCAGGGCCACCGCAGGTGGCGGCCAACTCCAGCCTATACCAGGGCGAGGATCAGGGTTAGCCAGGCCAGGGGTTATGACCTGGCCCGGACCTCCTCAGCCCACAAACTTCTTTACAGCTGGGACTTATGGTTCCCAGCAGGGAATGCCAAGAGCGAGGCAAATCATATGCTACACTTGTGGAACACCAGGACATATTTCAAGATTTTGCCCTCATGGAAATTACTCCACCGTTAACTATGTTGAGGATTTCTATGACCTCTATGTTGAGGATGGGACTTATGTAGACAATGGTTGGTCCGCCGAGGCTAATTTAGCAGAGTATCAAGACTCTACATGGTTTATGGATTCCGGTGCAAGCCACCATGTTACGGGGAACTATGAAAACTTACAACATGTTGATGCAAGCTCACATGGGCAAAATGTAACAACTGCTGACGGTAATGCCCACGGCATAGCAGCTGTGAGATCATCCAGTCTTCAAACTGGAACTCACCCTGATGGAATAAATTTGGATCATGTTTTGTATGTGCCGGCGTTAAAAAGAAACTTATTGTCTGTGGGTTCATTAGCTGATCAAGATCATACTATAGTTTTTTCTGGTAATCAATGTCTTATTCTTGATCAAAACAAATCTATTGTTGCCATTGGACATCAGAATTTGACCAACGGACTCTATCAATTCACCAACAAAAGGAATGCAGCTATGGTGAATTCAGTAGCCTCTGAATCAACTATGCATTTATGGCACAAGCGATTTGGACATCTCAACTATGCTAGTCTTCAACATTGTGCAAATGCACAACGAGTTCAAGGATTACCTACATTTCCAACTCTTAGAAGTGTTTGTGGAGATTGTATGGCAGGTAGACAATGTCGTGAGTGTTTTTCAAAAATCTCCATCAACAGAACTACTCAGGTACTTCAACTCATTCATTCTGATGTAGTTGGACCAATTCGGACACCTTCTCTTAGTGGGTCTCAATACTTTGTAGCCTTCACTGATGATTATTCTCGGAAAAGCTTCGTATACTTCATGCGACACAAGAGTGAAACATTTCAGAAATTTATTGAATTCAAAGCAAGAGATGAAAATGAGACGGGCAGAAAAATAGTGACACTATGATCTTATCGAGGGGGGGAATATTTATCCCATGAATTTGACTCCTATCTTTTCAATCAAGGAATTCAACGGCAACTCACAATTGCATTGACACCACCACAAAATGGTGTGAGTGAACGACGGAATAGAACTATTGTCGAAAAAGCAAGATCCATGGCCGCTGCATGTCATCTTCCTGGATTTCTATGGACAAAGGCGATTAATACAACGAATTATCTTGTCAACATAAGTCCTACACGCGCAAATCAAGGTATGACACCCGACCAAAAGTTTTACAATATCAAACCCTTTGTTTCACACCTAAAGATCTTTGGATCTTTGGCATATGTTCATATCCCTGACATTAAACGAACCAAACTTGATAGTAAAACTATCAAGTGTATCTTTCTAGGATACGACACCGAGAGCAAAGGGTATAGGTTGTATGATCCGCAATCAAAGAAAATTCACAGGAGTAGAGATGTAGTCTTTGACGAAACACAAGTAGGCTATGAAATTGTCAAAACCAATGTTCCCATTCAAGACAATCCATTCGTTGACAATTTATTTCCTACACCAACGCCAATCTCTCCCCCTACCACTCCATCTACACCCGATTTACCAGATCTACCCATAGTACCTGAATCCACTACACCTCAAGCTCCACAAACAAATCCCATAGCCGCACCACCAGTTCCTCCTCCACGAAGATATCCACTTCGTGAACGTAGACCAAGCACCAGGTTTAGAGACACCTATCTCCTCTCTGCAGAAACCGGCACTTTCATAGAACCACAAAATTTTACAGAGGCTATCAAACATCCAGGTTGGAAAAATGCTATCTTACAAGAAATAGATTCTATTCGAGAAAATCAGACGTGGAAAATGGTTGATCTTCCAGAAGGCAAGAAATCCATCTCCGCCAAATGGATTTTCAAAGCTAAACAGGGCCTTAATGGTACAACAGACAAATTCAAGGCTCGTCTAGTTGCTCGTAGGTTCGAGCAACAAGAAGGCATTGACTTCTTCGAAACCTTTGCCCCACTTGTTCGATGGTCCACTCATGTTCGCAGTATAGTTGCCTTAGTCGCATAGAAGAAATGGGACATTCAACACTTAGATGTTAAAACGGCCTTTCTAAACGGAAAAATCGATGAGGATGTTTATATGACTCTACCTCCTGGTTTTGAATCTGATCTTCAACATTCTGGTCAAGTTTGCAAGCTTCAACGAGCACTGTATGGCCTTCGGCAAGCTCCTCGTGCATGGTATGGTGAAATTGACAAATATCTTCAAAACCAAGGTCTCACTAAAAGTAAAGAGGAGCCCAATCTTTATTTTTCTATTCGCAACGGTAAATATACGATCATTCTCCTTTATGTGGATGACATTCTCATTACAGGCGATGATATCTCACATATCAAACGCCTTCGTGTCCAACTAGAATCCAGATTCGAAATGACAAATGTGGGTCTTGCTCAACTTTACCTTGGTGCCGAATTCTATTATAGCATTGACGGTATCTACCTTCATCAACGTACGTATATTAAGCGCCTCCTTGAACGCTTTGGCATGCAGGATTGTAACCCGTTGTCTACTCCTATGAATCCCAAACTTAAACTGTGCAAAGACACGAACACAAACCCTGTTGACAAACTTACATATCAAAGTCTTGTTGGGGGACTTCTTTACGCAACCATAACACGATGGGACATTCAGTATGCCGTCGGATGTGTCTCCCGATATATGAGCAATCCACAGCAAGTTCATCTTACAGCTGCTAAAAACATTCTTTGTTACCTCAAAGGGACTCTTGACTATGGCATTTTTTATCCCTCACAAGGTGATGCACATCTTTCTGTTTTTACGGATGCCGATTGGGTGGAGGAAAGTGATACTAGACGCTCAACTTCTGGAATTTTATATAAAATCGGCTTGTCTCCCGTGGCATGGTCCAGTAAATCACAACCCACGTTGGCATTATCTTCTACTGAGGCCGAGTATCGTGTGTTATTTGAGGCCGCTCGAAATATCACCTATTTTCGACGACTTTTAACCGAACTTCAAATTGGAACCAAGGAGCCTACTCCTATCTTTTGTGACAATTTGAGTAGTATCAAGCTTGTTTGGAACCCGGTGATGCATCAACGCACTAAACACATTGAACTTGAACATCACTACATTCGCGAAAAATACGAGGATGGCACTATTGTTATTTCATATGTTCGTACCAAACTACAACAAGCCGACGTTTTGACCAAATCACTAGAACCAGGTCCTTTTATTGATAATAGAAATCTTGCAGGTCTTCGACAAGTTCCATCAAGCATCTCTCAAAATTAGTCTTTGGCCTAAGGTCCCATGATCCTTTGCTCCCATGATCCTACATTTTCTTTTCTCTCACGATCTGGTTTGAGCGGGGGTGTTGGAGAAACAAACCATATCGTTTGACCTCTCACTACACTGTAAATCATGACTTGTATAATTACACTATAGCAACACTGCTGCTACTTGTCAATTAGGTTAAGGACGGTCAAGCCGTCATCTCTGTGTATATATTGTGGCACATTGCCTCTGCAACATAAGCAACTTACATCATAGTGTTTCAACAAATTGTACAACAAGTATTTCTTCCGAAAAGATCCAAGGAAGCAGTAAAGTTCGGGAATAAGTGTACCGAGGGATGTGCAAGCACTGGTCGATAACTATCCTTTGTTGGCCATGATAAGCACGTCCTTGATCTTGTGGATGGTCGGGCACCGCAACAAATCCGTTTGCCAGCAATAGGCAAGCCACCCCTCCAACCACCCAAAACTATGCATGCACCACCCGATGTCGTGGACGTTCTGGTTGCTCTTGTTGTCCATGATGGTGCTCGAGAACAGTTGCCGTAGATTGAACGCCAGCAATGATGTATTACGATGTAGATGGTGGCTTCAGCCCTCTAGGACGGTGAGGATAGCCAAATAGTGCCTTCCAGGATGACATTTTGAGGGTGATAATCGATGGTAACGATCATTTTTCATCCAATAATTCTTGTCTGGATTGATCATTGAATATATGCATGCATCAGAAGATGATGAAACTTGCCTCATTGAGGTAATGATGTTTTATCTAAAGAAGAAAATGTTTGTGACATGTATCTCAATGTAGTGAATATAAGAAACTTCTTGCTTTAGCTCTAAATTTGAATTTGAGTCATTAAAATGATATATTTTGAATTTGAGTCCAACTAATGAAATGAAGCTTATGAAGTCTAGTTTCCATTCCAATTTGAAATCTTGAAAAATACTTAAAATTAATTTGAGTTATTGCAATTATGAGCTTTATTGTAAAGACTTATTGCAATTATAAACTTTTGGCCTATCACCACAGTTGATTGATATTCTAAATTAAGCTTAACATGGAAGTTTCGATTGTACCACAAATTTGGCACTATATTGTATGACTTTGGTGAAATTTTTAGAATTTTTAAGCATTCTTTGTATTCAATATGAATTTTCTTCGGCCTTACTTCAGAAAATCACAATAATTTCACATTTTCACAAAGTAAGTTGTGGTTATTGTGACATAAGCAAGACATGTGATCTTGTTTCCAAAAAGATGAAATAAATACTTGTCCACATATCATGTTTAATTAAAAAATTGAACACACAGTAAAATGGAAATTGGCATCAATGCCATGGTCATAGGCTCAACTATTTAGGGGTAACCTTTGAACGTCATTTGGAAACCATACATATGAAATAGACAATTATTTTACTTTGTGGAATACAAAAAAATGTATGAAAGTGTAGCAAAACATACACCTTTAGTTGAAGATTCTTCAACTAACATCCTTCATTTGGAGGTCATTTCAATATATGAACCTTATCATGTTCAAGTACGACATCATGCATGTAGAATATAATGGCCACCAGTAGCACCTTCTCACGTTTAAGGGTTAATGTGGTGGATGTGTTAATTTGCTAAAAGATTGTTGTATAATTCGTTCATCATCACATGAATTTGTTCTCAAGGAAAAAATAGCAACAAACATATCACTACTAGAAACATGGTATTTGGGGAGTTGGCAGGAATGCTATCTTGTGAGCGGTGAGCGGTGAGCGGCGAGTGGCGAGCACTGAATTCATGACAATTTTTACCATTGTTTTTGTTGTGAAATTAAAAAGAACACCTATTGGTGTGAGTGTAGGTGGATTGTGCTTCAAAAAATAAAAATAAAAACATTGATATAAGAGAAATTCTTGACTTGCAATCGCTTTAATATATCGTTTAATCAATAGAGGCACCTATAGCAGTGGCACTATTTTTAGAATTGTGGGGAAAAATTACATCCAAAAGTAAACGGATAAGAGATAATGAAACATATATTACAATGCAAACTTCTATTCCAAATAATAACGATTTCATATATGATTAATAGGGGAGAAGTACATCTATAATCCCCTTATTTTCTTAAACAATAATTTTAATAATATGGAGATGAAGTACATCTATTCAACCATAAAAATTCTATTACTGCAAATATCTTAAGAGCATGGATACTTCTGCTTGAATAACTCTGCGACTTGTAGTAGAGGAATTTTCTTGGATGTGTATTACTATTCTAATTAAGTCAAATATGTAGTACTATTCTAATGACTGTTTAGGTTACCGTGGATTTTGTCCGAAGGTTTAGGGTGGTGAATGGAGAGAATGATAGTGATGGACCATCTAAACTTAGTATACTATTCATGATGTGATAATTGTATAATTCTAAATTCAAAGACACATTATAAAAATTGATTAAAATCCATCCATGAATGATAATTCAATATCTATTAGGTTATCAAACTAGAGTACAAACATTATGTGGATGAAACAAATAATCAAATAAGACATGCAAGGGTGATGTTTATCCATAAATCAAAAGCCTCATATCATGTCAATACCGCATACATAATAGAGGAATCACTACTCTTCACATGTGAACTCATCGTCACTGCCCTGATGGATAAACGGCATACTGCTATTAGAACCACTATCAGAATCACTACTAGCCTCCTCAACCTCGTCATCCACAAAAACCTTTGCTACGGAGCCAGATCGAGCAGCCAGTGGACGTCGTGGAGGCGACGGCTGCGCTACGGATGCAATGGCAGCAGCTTCAGCATACTCAGGCAAAATATGCAACTGCTCTGGACAGACAACCTTCCCTTCTAGAGCTATATTCTAGAGCTTGTTAATATTGCCGAGCAAGCATGAAAATTGCAATGAAGTATCTTCTGAATAGTATTTGTATTTTCCGATAGCTCGTATTTGAACATGTGAAATTGGTCTTGCTTGTCACGAGTATGGCTAGTAGTCAATGCATGAGTAAATTTCTCACTCGTACTTTTGAATATACTAATTTATATTACAATGTATCATTTTTTCTAATGCATTATTTTAACCGACTTGAGAGGTGTTATGTTAGCAACATGCAGAAGTTATGTCATGTATTGGCAGCATATAACATCTTCAAATGACATAACACGCCAACTCCAATTGGAGAGATGGGGTATCGTAAACCATTGGACGATAGTTTAGAATCACATATTAGAAGATTAGAATATTATTTCTTCTAAACATTGTGTAATATAGCTATCACGATGAAATTATATGACTCCATATCCCCTACTGTTGGACATTGTAAGTTTTATAAAATTTTATTCTAATGTTATATTTGATTGTGGACTCTGTAATTTTAAGGTTTTGATAAATGGAAATAAAATTGCGAGTTGATAATCGTGGACATGAGCGACAAAAGGAAATCGGAAAAAATGTCCATGGTTAGAGATTCCACGGCTATAGGGTACATTCTAAGTTTAGAAAATTCTTCTAATTTTCCACACAAAATTTGAGAGACATATTATTACTTTCCACAAAAAAAATATTTGCTTGAAAAAAACCAATTTTTTTTTTTCCATTTTCAGACTATTTTCTGCTCACCGCTGTCATGTTGTAAATAACTATACTATGTAAAAAGATAATATAGATACAAAAAGTGTGGTCGTAGAGTAACCTACAGTTTAATTCAATGTGGGAACAATTGGGGCTTGTTAGCCTAGCTTGGATGTACTGTTTTGTTACTCTAGCTCAGGGGTAGGTAGATAGCTAGTTAACTACATATTTTCCTGCTCTCACTAGCAAGTGCCAAGCCGCAGCCGCCCGAACAGTTCAACGAGTTCAATGAGACTCGAACTCGGAATCAGTCGGCAGATAACAAACGGGCTCTAACAGCCAACCAAGTCTGCAACTTGGCGATTATCATCGAGCCCACAATAGTTTTATAGTACTACAGATAAGTTGTTTATTTCTTTATTTGGCTTTACCGTAGACCATCTTTTAGATGGAAAGGCATCTATGGCTACTTAAATTTGCTTAATCGTTTATTATTAAAGAAATGTCATTGAGTTAATGTTAGGGAAGGCAAACTTCTTGATGAAGTTATTGAAAAACATATAAATGGTAGATGGTTGCCATGCCTTATGCATTACTTTAGGTCATTATTAGTTTGGATTGTATCTTCTTAGTTTCTATAGGTTGATAGTATGGCTTCACAAGACCTTGATGATTGGGAGTTCTCTTTAGTTCACTCACCGGATGATCCAATTCAACTTTCTCAACCATCAACATTAAGGCGACGTGTGCGAGAGGAAGCATGGCCTTCTAAGCGTCGTGTTCAACCACATATCGCTTTTGATCCTAAACAAGTTTCTTTGACAAGTTTAAGAAGTTTACAACCGGAGGCAAGAACTTTAATAATCGTCTTGGAGGCTGAAGTTGTGCTTATGGAAGGCCATCAAGTGGTGTTTGAAGGGTGTTTTCAAAATACTAATGACAGTCAAATGGTGACCCGCTTGTCCAATGACTTTAGTCACCGTCTTTGGCTTCAAGGCCCGCTCACCCACTAGGGTAGTGAAAGGCGAGCAAATTATATTGCTACTATTCTTCGTGAGATTCTTGACTTTTTACATGTTTAAATCATCTAGGGGCTGAAGTTGAGACCATTTATTGTTATTTTTTTCATATATTTGTAGTTAGTTGTTGTTGAAGAAACCCAATCTTTAGATTCATGACCAGGTAGTAAATGTTTAAAAATGCAATGGATAGAAGGCATAGAGGGATGATAAGAGATGATAAAGGGGAAAATTTGAGCAACCAATAGATTTTAAGATGCCCATGTCGCCTTTGCATGGGCTGAGGTTGGTTGTGATTGGCTCCTTCCGCCTTTCGGGAGGTTGGGTTCTTCCTTACCAAAGAAGGGCGGGACTGCGGGGGCTCTCATTTGTTTTTTTATTGTAGCCCTTGTTGTTAGCTCTCTAAGAAGCTATCACTCGGTTTAAGAACTAAAAATATGAGTGAACGGCGCCTTATTGAACACAAGGGGGTCTATTGCCGCATGTTTTCATGAGCAGTAGGTTTGAAGCCTTGTAGCAAGTTGTACAAAGTATATCTAAATGTCATTTTTGGTGAGTATTTGTAAACTGTAAATAGCTTTTCAAAAATCTATCTAATGCTCTATTTCAAGCTTTTGTGAAGTCATAGCACTAGTTTGAAAGAAGAGGGGTCAGTTGACTTGAGTTTTTGTAAGAAGTAACTTTGATTGCACATGGGCTGAGGTTGGTTGTGGTTTTTTGGAGGTAAAATTTGATGTGCATATGGTGTATTTTAGTGGCTTTTCAAGTAGCCATAGCACGTCTCATTCCGAATTTGTATGAAAGTGTAGTGATATTTTAAATTAGAAGGTTAATCAAGAGTTTAAAAGAGAATTTGAGTTCAGTTTATACTTAATGAGAGGTTAGAGAAATTATTTCAAAGGGAGTAAGGGTATATAGGAGAAGGATATGTAAGGATAAGGGTATGTAGGATTGAGGTTAATTAGGGAATTAATTATCTTAATCAAGGTTAATTGTATTAAGTAAGATTTACTAGACTAATTGTAATTAATTAGCTTAACTAAGATTAAGTGGATTAATTAAGGTTAATCATATTAGTTAAATATCATTATCTTAAATATTAATTAATTATTATTAAGTGAAATTATTTAATTTAATCAGAGTTTAATTAAAGCTTCATTTAGATTGAGGATAATTAATGTTTTGATTTAAGTTTTTAAGTTCTACAAGACATCTGCATCATGTCTTATTATATGTATATCGAGTTTTATTATACAAGTTGAAAATTGGAGGCCTTTCTCATATGGTGAATGAGGACTTATATGTTTATATGGACTTGGACACAAAATCACATGTTCTATATTCTCCCTGTCCTTCTCTAAACTAAGTGCAGCTAAGAACCCTGGGTTTTTCTAAAGCAAAGATTCTCTACACGACACCGCTCACCGCTCACAAGATAGCGTCGCTCAGATATAGATAGATATAGAAACATCCTATGTGTATTGAAAGTATCACATACTATAGGACAAATCTTTTCTTATTATTAATATAATATATAGATGCTTGTAATGATGCATAAGGTGTGCTTTAACAATGGACACTTTTGTCTTCATGAGTACTTCGAGGCAATAGAAATGCTCTTGGTTGTTATTTTGTTGCAATCTTATGCTCCTCTTTTCAGTGTCTAGTATATTGGCCTTGGACTCAACTTGTTTAGTACTAACTTATGGTGCTTTCTAGAGCTTGCACCCATGCGTCTCTCCAAGGTATTTAGACTACAAATTCCCTGCAATCTATAAAGCAATCTTGCAAGTTTCAAAAATGTCAAGTGCATTCAAACCAAGGTATAGCATAAAGTTAGATTCTATCATGGATTTCTCTAACCTCTCTTTTGGCCTAATATTGTAGTATATCGAATGCACACTTAATATGAACAATGATGCTTGTTTCCTTTGTATAGGGAGAGGCCCTCCCGGCGGGGCCATAACGCCTAAAGGTTATATTGTACGGCGGAAATAGTGGAGTGTACGGTGGGTGTTATAGAGTGTACGACGGGAATTGCATGGGAGTTCCATGCGGGAACGGGGTGGAATTCCTAGGAATGTTGGTAACGTGGGCCTCACGTGGTGAGGTTTGTGGAAGCTCTAGTTAAAAAAACTTGCGGGCGTTATGGATCCAAGGAGCCCGACCAAAGACATAAAAAAAACTCATGAATAGTGAAAATCTTCATGGTGCATTGAATTACCACTGAGATTAATGTTGAGCATTGATATGGCTGATGGTTATTGCTTGTCTTCAAAGAGAGCATAGAAGTGGTTATTGTTGCTTGTAAAGTTTAAAAATTAGTTTTGCAAAATTCTAACCTCACTAAACCTCTTCCAGTAAGACATCCGACTAACTGACTAGAAATTGAGTTTATGTTTCATTTGCTTCTTACAACATCAATACAACTCAATGTATGAAATAAACCGTTTTGAGTGCTTAATTGTGGTGAACTAGGTCAACTGTGTCTTCTCGAGCTATTCCTCTTTAAGCCAAAGTGTGGGTTCTTTGTAAGACCCCAAAGTAGCAAATTACCACAAGTTACCACTTTCCAAATAAACAATGGAGCGCTGGCAATCTCAATAGTTGCTATGGCTTGAGATGTTTGAGGTACTCGCTCATCTTTCTAGCTTCTATTGGTATAGTTCGTGTCATTATAGCTTTAGTTTTATCCTGGCGCACTAGACTCTATTTATTTGAAAACACAAACGTGTGTTTCGGAAATTGTGGATTAACCATTGATTACATTTACAAAGATATCTATGTTTAAAAGCAAAGAAATTGCATCATAGAAATGAATGCTTCTGTGGTGTTAAGGAACTTGGGATTCCTTCACTTTGGATATCGGGTAGATATTGGCTCTGAGACTTTATGTAGATGAGAATAGAATTGAGTTTTGGTTTAACAATTATATTAAAAACCATGTACACATTTGCACTTATTTACAAATTTTTAGTTTGGCAAATGAAACAACAAAGAGTATCATCTTCTCTTTGGAATTTACAAATGTCTTTGAAAAAGTGTTCTGATGTTCTCATATTTGTACAGTGGGGTACCAATCAAAATGTCGTTTTTGAATTTGCAGTGAGAAAAATTTTAGTATTGCCAACTTTGAAAGCCTCCTAAGAGCTCAGAAATTGGTATTTTACCACGAATTTTTTACCAAAGAATTATATTTAAGTTAATTACATGTATGCCAAATTTCAAGGCCAAAAGATTCACCAAAAATAATTTATTCAAAATCTACCAACATTGGTAGCTGTGGAAATTTTTTCACCGCTGCCAACGTTGACAGCCTCCCAAAGATTTAATTATTTTTTTTTTGCCAAAAATTCTTGGAACAAAAACCTCTTTATGTTAATAACATATGATAAAAATTTCAAGGCCAAAAGATTAATACAAAAAAAGAAATCCACAATCTACCAACATGTGTAGTTGTGGGAAACAATGGGGGAAACCATTTCATTGCTACCAACTTTGACACCCTCCCAACGGTTGAGAAATTGTCTATTTACCATGAAATTTTTGGCACAACATGCTCTTTATGATAACAACATTCATGCCAAATTTCAAGGTCAAAAAATTTATACAAAAAAAAACATTTACAATCTACCAATGTGTGTAGTTGTCAAATACCTTTTATTAAAGACATTGAAATTGTTGAAGTATGTGAGACAATCATGCTTCTAGATTGAAAGTCTCCAGATGATGCAATCTCTATTCATAAATTCTTCTCAAAAAAATCAAGGATAGCCGAATTTAGTTGTGTGCACTTGTCACATCTCAAAGACTGCACTTGTTTAAAAATTGGAGACCATACATGCATGAAGAAGTTTTTTCCTCTCAATAAGAATGCTTGCATTTACAATAGAGCATTATAGGAGGTGGGATGTGGGATGATGAGAGAAGCAAGTGATGGGTGATTATTTTCTAAGCACAGGATTGAAACTTTGTGAACATGAGTGATTGAGTCCATGAAAGATGAGTTAACTGAGTAAGTCTAGGCTATGTGATAACTGAGTGGATGAGGCATGGGATGAGTGTCTGAGGATATATGGAGGTATGTGAGATTTTCTTTAAGAGTAAGTGAGGTTATAACTTACATGTGGTGACTGGTGAGGTCTGGTGAATGAGTGAAGGCTGTGAGGCAAGATGATGGTGAGTAATTGAGGGTATGTGAAAAAAAAAATTGATGACTAAGTGAGGTTATATATGTGCTCAGTGAGTGAGGCTGGATCATGGTGATTAAGTGAAGGCTAGATCATGGTCACTGAGTGATGGCTATTATAGATGAAACTCGTGCTCGCATAGTAGGTTTGAGTGAGGCATGGAAGACAAGAGTTGACATTGCAGCTACTGTTAGAGTCCATGTTAGAAGAGTTTAGAGGGTAGTGAAGAAATTTCGAGAAGATGGAACCTATAAGTGCAAACCTTGTGGTGGAAGTTATGCTAAAAAGCTTAGTGATAGAGATGTCCGTGCTATTATATGTGTCTCAAAAACTCATCCTCGCTCGACACTCTCTGAAATCACTAATATATGTTCTACTCAAGTGTCTAGATTGACTATTCAAAGGGCCTTACATGAGAGTGGCATTTTCAGTCGAATTGCTGCCTTTTTTGACACATTGTCACATGTCTAAACGATTGGCATTTGCTCAAAAGTATTGTGGGTGGACTACAAAAGAATGGGAGAGAGTTGTTTGGACAGATGAGACTACCTTTGAAGTTGGAAAAAATTCTAAACAAGTTCATGTTTGGAGAAATGCATATGAGCGCTATTCATCAAGTTGTATAGTTCCAACTTTTAAGAGTGGGAGAACTTCTTTGATGATTTGGGGTGCATTTGTTGGAGGGCAAAAGTCACAACTTATTTTTATGCCCAAAGATAGAGGTTCTGCTAAGGATTTTGTTGAAGTGGTCTACAATGTCGAGTTGCTTCATTTTATGAGTAGAGTGCCACAGGGATTGCACATGGAAGATGGCGCACCTGTCCATTGTAGCAAAGTATGTGAAGAATGGAGACAAACACACCTTTTGGAGAAGCTCGATTGGCCTACAAATTCTCTCGATCTCAATCCAATTGAGAACCTTTGGAAGATTTTGAAAGATGCTGTGCAACATGGCCCAATATGTCCAAAAAATTTCGATGACTTGAAGGTAGTTATTGAAAGAGAGTGGAGGTTAATCAATGGTACAAAGCTCCTTCAACTATGTCATTCTATGCCCTCTAGGTTACCAGCAGTGATTGAAGCAAATGGAGGACATACACGTTGGTAGATTGTAAATGTTTTTTTTGTATAAATTTTTTGACCTTGAAATTTGGCATGAATGTTGTTATCATAAAGATCATGTTGTGCCAAAAATTTCATGGTAAATAGACAATTTCTCAACCGTTGGGAGGGTGTCAAAGTTGGTAGCAATGAAATGGTTTCCCCCATTGTTTCCCACAACTACACATGTTGGTAGATTGTGGATTTCTTTTTTTGTATTAATCTTTTGGCCTTGAAATTTTTATCATATGTTATTAACATAAAGAGGTTTTTGTTCCAAGAATTTTTGGCAAAAAAAAAATAATTAAATCTTTGGGAGGCTGTCAACGTTGGCAGCGGTGAAAAAATTTCCACAGCTACCAATGTTGGTAGATTTTGAATAAATTATTTTTGGTGAATCTTTTGGCCTTGAAATTTGGCATACATGTAATTAACTTAAAGATGACTTTGTGGTAAAAATTTCGTGGTAAAATACAAATTTTTGAGCTCTCAAGAGGCTTTCAAAGTTGGCAGTACTGAGATTTTTCTCATTGCGAATTCAAAAACGACATTTTGATTGGTACCCCACTGAAGTCAAGCAAATGGTTCAGTTTCTTCCCTGCGTTTGGTGGATCAGGAGACTTTGACTTCACTTCGTATCAAATTTATGCACTACATAAGGTCTAAATCCATTACTATCGTGTTTAGGATGATGTTAGTTCCTTATATACCAATTGTTAGAGGATGAAAAAGGGTGTAGCTTATTCAAGTCAACTATGCTAGTAATGGAAGCTCAAAAATGGCCAATTAACGTTTTAATTTTTAGATACTTGATATGTTTTAGATTGAGATCCAAACCGTCAATATCAAGGTCTACACCACATATTGTTGTGGAAAAAATCAAAAGTATAAAAAGTTACAATCTCTAAGTTTTATGTGGTAAGACGTTTTTGTTTTTGGTACCTTGCCCGACAATGTGTGGCAATATGTGAAAATCTTTGACTTGGGTTGAAGCGTTATTTTCCACTAAAGAGAAGAATTCATTTTTTTAAATATAATAGGAAATAATTTTCTACACTCTTATGTTTGCTCCAAAACTAATAGGGAGCTAATAAAGGTGTTCTTTATTGGAGAGATTGCCGTCAAAGGACAAAAGTTGTACTTTCCATTTTGCCTTCGTCCCTAGAACCAGGGAAAGACATAATTCGCGTGTTATTTTAAGTCAAACGCGATTTTATCGGTACCAAAAATAAGACACCCCATATTTAATCGTGCACCCGCCTCATGGAGATGAAGAGTGCCCCGGCCAAGCAACAATGGGCCTCAAACGCCTCCTTCTGGAGTTAGGTGGGGACGTCCCCCCTCCAATTTTTTCAAGCAAACGTCCCGGCCCATGTCCAGTAGGGGCGGAGACGTCCCCGCCCCTACCGAGTGACTATTTTAATGGTTTTTGGCAACATTTGTCCCTGCCTCGCATACTCCTCTCCATCCATCTCTTCATTGAGCTAGATGTTGGCGTCGTGCGGGGTCTTCATTCATCTATTCACAATAAATTTTTGCGAGAACATGTGCAAACCATGGCTTCACCCAGACAATTGGCCAAGGAGGAGCGAAACAAGACCCGCGTACAAGCGAGGAACGCCCATCGAAAGCGGTTGCACGTTCTTCATAATCCCGCGAAGTTGGCCTTTCGAGGTTGGGAAGACGCACAGGAGCCATGGAGTTTTGATGATTGCGCAAACTTCATCGAGTGGTGCCACATCTACGAGGCTTTCCCAGAGGAGCGACACAACTATCACCGACGCTTTCACATGGCAAACCTGAAACATTGCGTCGACGAGGCGTTTCAAAATCGGTGCATTGAAGTTTACCAGGTTTTGTATGACGTCCCATTCGTCAAACGCAATGAAGTAAATCTCTTCATTGCGCAGGATGTTCATGCGGAGGTGAAGTTGAACAAGAGAGTGGATTGGTCCACTTTGAAGTCGATGCCGGGGAAGATATAAATTCCTCGCCCTGAATATGGAATAATTCCAATGGGATGGCGCAAGTATCTGGAAGGTGGATTGGGCAAATTCATGACTGTGATGGACGACACACCCAGCTACGATACCGACACTTTGAGTTCAGATGCAGACTCCGACGGAACCCACGTCCAAGTCGCACGCAAAAAGGCACAAGCACGTGGAAGGCTGAGGAGGACCGAACAAGCTATTCACCAACGTTAATACTGACTAGGAGTATTTAAAGGTTTAGGACGTAGCAAAAAAAAAATTTGAACAATACTTTTGTTCTAAACATGATATGCTTTTAAAATATCCTTTTTGTTTGTAATGGTACGTTTTATTTAGAGAACTTGCACATTACATTCTACTAGAAGCTTATACTACCCCTTATGGATGGGGACTTGCATAGCTTCCATGCTATTCACTACTTGATTTATTATTTTCTTTAATGATATGTGGTACATTCCTAATCTTTTGTGGGGCACTTGTGTTTAAAGTTTTTATTTTGAAAACTTGCACATTACATTCTACTAGAAGCATATACTATCCCTTATGGATGGGGACTTGCATAGCTCTCATGCTATTCAACACTTGATTTATTAAATTCTTACGAAACTTAAAAAGTCTCTTATTTTAATCTCCTTAATCTTTTCAATATTTTTCCAATTTCCTATGTGAAGTGGTGCATTCATTTCTAGTCTCTTATGTCCGCCCAAAAACTAATAGGGAGCTAATAAAGGTGTTCCTTACTGGAGAGCATGCCGTCAAAGGACAAAAGTTGTACTTTCCATTTAGCCTTCTTTCCTAGACATAATCTCCTTGTTTTTTTAAGTGCGTCGCAATCTTGTCGGACTCAAAAATAAGGCACCCTATATTAAAACCTCCACCCGCCCCATGGAGAGGAGGAGTGCCTAAGCACCCAAAATGCTCCAAAGGCCTCCTTCTCCTGGGTTGGGGGGACGTCCCTGCCCCCACCAGGCAGGGCGGAGACGTTCCCGCCCTTACCCGGGCAGAGGCGGGGACGTTTCCGCCCCTTCACGGGGACGTCCCCGCCCTTGGCGCGTGAGGTCCCACCCGTTCTTGGTTTGTGTATAAAAGAATCGGGGAGGGCCGTTTGTCCTCATGCTCGTCACCTTGGCCTCTATCCCTTGGACCTCAATTAATCTTGAGCTCCTTGCGAGTGTACTTGGGTGGCAGGCGGCATTGGTGTGCGGCTCAGGTGATGGTTCAAGCAGTGCACCAGCGCTATCAGAACTCATATTTTCACCCGATTCTATACTGTATCTAGTCCCATATTTTGGCTTAGACGGGAGAAGCCGGGGGTATTTGGCATAAGCCGTGAATGCAATAGGAAGTCAAAGGAAGCAAACAAAAGAATGGGAACCTTGGTACAATTTTGGTGACAACGGGGGCAAAGTGAGTTGTGTTTTCTGCAACTTTACTTTTAGCTACAAACGTGAGCGTGCGTTAGCTCACTTGGATATGGCGCCAAGTCAGAGAGGTCGATTTGTCGCAGCCTACCTCCCCATGTGCGACATCAATTTGCCAACTATGAAAACATTGTTCCGCAAAGAATGACGGGCGGGGACATGTATGGCAAAGATTCAGGTCCGAGTGGTCCATCGAGGGCACCAACTATTGACACTTCAAGCCAGTCCGGCGCTCAAAATAATGTGGCGGGTGGGGTAACAAGTGGGCCTCGGGAAGGAGTGCCTAATCTCTCTGAAGGAAACGACCCCTCACATGTGTCGGGTGGTCTTACCGCCTCAAATTCCACTAAATCTGGGCAACTACATCAACAACGGATGCTTGATGCTTTTAACATTGCAAAGAGGAAGGAACTTGATGAGAGGTGGACGATCTTTTTCTATCAGGCGAATGTGCCTTTTAATGTGGCGCAAAATCAGGCATTCATTGATGCGGTGAGGGCAACATCCGTGGCAAAGTTTGAGTATACTCCTCCTTCATATCACCAGTTGAGGACTAAATTGATTGAACCTAAGATGTTACAAATTGAGAAAGAGATTGAAGCCAAAGTTGGTTTTACAATCAAGAATTATGGGGTGTCGATATGCACGGATGGTTGGGATGATGTCAACCAGTGGGCCCTCATGAATTTAATGATGTCGTACCCCACTGGTGACGTATTCTTGAGGAGCATAGACACCAGTGGTCAAAAGAAGTCCGTGCGGTACATAGCAGACCAGGTGAAAGTTTACATTGAAAAGGTAGGTTCCAAGAATGTGACACAGATTTGTACAGACAATGCTGCCAACATGCTTGGAGCGATGGATGATATTATTCTCTCATACCCACACATTCACAAGCAAGGGTGCATGGCACATGCATTGAATCTCATGTTGGAAGATTGGGCGAAGGTCCAAGAATTTAAAGATTTAATAGAGAGGGCAAAAAAATTGTGCCAATATGTTAGAAACCATCATGCGACAATGGAGACACTTCGTGAGTTGAGTCCAAACCTACATATTGTAGTGCCGAGTGAAACTCGCTTTGCTTGTAATTTCTTTATGTTGGATCGATTGGTGAGACTCAAAAGAGTGTTGGAACAGTTGAAAGACCACCCCCGTGTTGTAAACTACTTTGCAACCCTACGGAAAAGACAGAATGGAGAGCAAGTAGGAGCCGCTTCGCATAATGTGGTGCAAACCATCGAAGATATGGCCTTTTGGCAACGATGTCAGAATTACGTGCACATGACTAGGGATGTTTTGAAGGCATTGCGTATGTTTGATGGCCAAGAACCAGCCATGGGTCGTGTGTGGCTTGTGATGCATAATTTGCGAGAACACGTATATTCTTTGAGAGAGTCACCCTTTACTCTACGAGCTGACATAGCATCCACTCTTGAGCAATCTTTTGATGCCTGGTGGCAAATGGTTTTTAGCGATGTTCACTACGCCGCGGCTCTTTTGAATCAGTACCTCAAGGATAATGTGGCGCTTAGGGCTGACGGAATCGCACAAAGAGCATTGAATCGGGTTGTTCGCAAAATGATGGAGGGATTGAACATCTCTTATGACGACGTCCAATATGAGTTAACATACCGTACTTCAAGGGCAGCTCCGGCAAAAAATAATTAAAATCATGCATGCCGAAATTTTAAAAAAATTCAAGGTCACAGTTGCCGAAGTTTGGTGAAAATATACAACTATAATGTCAAAAACTCAAAAATTGTCATTACCTTGCCGAAATAGAGTGACAAAGTCAAAAAGATTTGAGATCGTGATTACAGTTACTATTAGAGGTAGAGAGGCACTTAAAAAGGTATTAAGATATTCTTTCCTGTGAAACAACGTGAGTCATGCAAGGCACTCAACGCCAAGCTCCTCTGATTTTGCTCCCCTCCAGGTGCACGATCAATGCGTGCCAGATGCAACGAATACTTCCTTCTCCTACCTCCTTGTTTGTTCTTTTAAGTAGCAGAACTCTTATCTCCCCGATTCATCTTTTGCAACACTCACGCTCCACTACAGTCACACTCCAATTGTGAAACCTCATCTAGTGCTCCTTCGCAATTCATCATGGCCATGGCAATTCAATCGGTGGAAGCTCCGGAACGCACTGGCGGAGGGGCTTGAGATCGAGTGGCACATTTCGACGACGGCTCGGAGGTACGCGGCGACTTGCTGATCGGCGCCGACGGGGTGAAGTCGCAAGTGCGGGAGCAGCGATGCCTTGCAGCTGCGGCAGAGGCCAGTGCTCAACATCGCTGCGTCCGAGAGAGAATTCCAACGGTTTAGGGTTTAGGGCGGAGAAAGCGTACCTGAATTGAGTTCGACTCACCGGATGGCGCGCCCCGCCTCCTTTGGTCTTTCTCCTTCCCGACCATCGACTCCAACGTGCCCAAGGACCCCTGGAACTCAAACAAGTGAGTCAAAACTCCGACCCAAAACCCTAGTGAGTTTCAAAGTTAGAATTTCAAATTTCGATGATGAGTTCTATACCGGTAGTCATCTCTGTACATACGGCTAACTAGTGCACATCTATTGGCGATTGTTGCTTGGGTTGATTCTCCGCAGCTCAACTTCCTTGAATTACTTATTGTCACCTTTCCTGATCTCCTGCTCGATCCAGTCGAAGAAGCTGCCGTCGTAGATGCCGCGTTGGCCTCCTTGCTTGCCAACCCCTGCTCGTCCTTCTGAAGCCACGATCCAGTCGAAGAAGCTGTCGTCGTAGATGCCGCGGCTGGCCTCCTTGCTTGCGAGGTACGTCATGGCATTGGCCCTCGTCTTGGCTTCACTGTCGCTGCCTTGCTTGGTGCGGTGAATCCAACCTGGAACCTTTACTGATTATAAGATGCACCGCCTCTTCAATCCCTACGCAAACAAGAGCCAACAACGAGGAGAAGACAAGGCTAGGGAGGCGACTTGAAGGAGCTGCAGGAAACATGGCCATTACCTGTTGGGGAAGGTGCTTTTGGCACCGTCAAGATGGTCAGGTTTGTTGGCTAGAAACATTTGATTCTCACCTTTAGCTTCTTGGAGTTGCGGAAGACGATCTTCTTTTGAAGCTTTTCTCATCTACATTGTGCCCAAATGCAGCTCTTTTGGAGATGTTTGATCAGGATCTTAAGACCCACTCTACAACAATACATCGTTATAAGCGATCAAACATGTTGTTCTAAACTCATTTCGCTTCAGCTCATCGGTCTGCAACTTATTTCGCCAGCATTGTCCTGTAACAGATTCTCTTTGTTAGACTTCGTTACTAGAGTTGTCCCCTTCTCTGACGGAAATCTGAAGAACATCATCGTATTTTAACCCCTTATTGATTGTGATTATGCACAGATCCCGGAATATGATGGCACGAGCTCTAACTGCAATGAAAAGATTTGAAAGTAGCGATATGAAAGCTTGAGATTCTTCGCAGGAAGGCCCTGACACGGTTTTGCGGACCTGCGCAGGGAATGAGCTGGGTGGGAGCTGCCGTCGTAGATGCCGCGGCTGGCCTCCTTGCTTGCGAAGTACGTCATGGCATTGGCCCTTGTCTTGGCTTCACTGTCATTGCCTTGCTTGGTGCGGTGAATCCAACCTCTCTTTCTTTCACTAGAGTGAGGGAAGAGTACAGATATATTTTAAAAAAAAGAAAGGCGTTTACCTTCGTAGGTTTCTTGAGGGAAAATGATACCATCGCCAACGTGAGTCGAAGAAAGCACAGTGTTGTTGCAGCACTTTGTAGTCGTGACGCCGGCCAATGTTGCCCTCCGGGTGCTCGGCCACTGCTGCTAATGCCCTGGACAGCTCTGAAAGAGAACCAAAGTGCATAAATCCAAGAGGACATTACATTCAGAGAATGAGTTCGGTACCAGAATTCGTTTCCTACTTTCCTGTTTCGTTCTGGCACTAAACTTTGTGACGATGGTGCAGATGGAAGTTCAGCAGCTGATCACGTCCTTCAACAGCTGCATAATGTGCAGAATCAAGTGACTTACCATTCAAAATGGTATTGCAGATGGACGCTCTTGACCAAAAAATGCCACGGAGTAGCTAATACATTGTACACTTTCTTCCTCATCAAACCTTCATCTATTTTCATGTTTGCCTCCCTTCTTCCTAAGCTTGTTCTTGTAATCAAATTTGTTTCATGCACATGTCACATAATTGGTTGTTGAATGTAAAACAAAGTTGAAATTGTAAATGTATTGTTTAGTCACGTACCTTTTTCGAGCTTGGAATTTGAAAGTACCAATGGAGGCGTTTTGTTTGCACAATGTAAGTTCAGCAACTTTTGACAATGAACTCTCCATTACTGCATCCATTGAACCATCTATGTCTTCTTCCATTAGTGTGCAAAAAACTTCTTCGATCATCTTCTTGTCTTCTTTAAAAAGTGGAGTGGTCATATTGGTATCCATTGCTGCTTGTTGAAAGTCATCATCAAAAGATTGAAGTAGTCCACACAATTCCCACCCTCTTTTGATCATGTCAGGCTTGTTCACATGTTTCCATGCTTGGAGTAGCCACCCACATAGAAGGGGTTTTAAGGTAGACATTTTCGTGTCAACCTTAACATCTTTTGCCTCTTTACTTTGCATTTGTTTGTCAATGTCCACACTAGTGTACTCGTCAAACTCCACATTGAATGCATGTTTAAATGGTCTTTGCAAAATAACATCAGCGGGTTGATAGATACTTGTACAATTAGCCCGCACAAAGATAAGTAGAATGTTTGAGTGTTTTAGTTTCATCCAACTGACAAACTCTTTGGAGATGTGAACACTCCAACAATCCAAGAGCCAAATGAGCTTAGAAAGTTTGCCTAACTTCAACAACTCTATTTGACGTTGTCTGTAGGGTTCAAGAATGACTTCAACAAACTCTTGGCAAGTTTTTAAGCTTGACCAATGGTTTGAGGTAAAAGATAAGTGCCACCCTTCCTCTTCACATCTCAACCTTCCCTCATTTTTAGGTGGTAGGCATTTTGATGTTCCTCCGGTAAATATTACTTGGAAAGGTAATAAATTTCCATCACAGGATGAAGAGACGGCCACTGTGACTTGTCTTTTATCCTCTACACCATGTACTAATACATGTTTTGATCCTCTTTCCGCCCATGTATGTGCACCTCCTGTAGGAACAAGATGAATCCCGGTTTGATCCGTATTCACAAACATGGAGGGAGGAATGGAATAAGCCTTTACCAAGTAGGCAGCTCTTTGTGCCATTAGAACACCTTGCACCTCTCAATCACTTGGGAGTTTACGAGTTGCCCCTGTAGCAGCCCTATAGCTCCAATGTAAGTGGTTTTTAACAAAATCCCTTGTCCAATTTAATGACACTTGAAACCCTGATTTAGACTCATCTAGTAAATTAGGTTCATGTTTGCTAATGTATCTTCTTATCATTGTTCTAGCAATTCTTGCATGCATAGGTTGTCCAACATCCCTTTGGCCCTTGAGCATTTGTATGATACCTTCTTGGATTAATGGAAATTTGGAAAGGGCACATGAATGTTGCACACCTCCAATGAATGCTGACTTCTCTTCAATGACATACTTTTTGACATGCTCTCTTAGTTCTCCAGAGCTAGTAAACCATTCTCTCAATGAACCTCTACTTAACCTATCGTACACACTAGAGGACTCTCCTGGACGTCTAAACTTCGTTTGCAAATATTTTAGTGCAAGAGAATAACTCTTGTGTACACGCATGGCACTAGGAGTAGGATGCCAAAGTGATGGAAGGAACCAATTTGTGTAAGACCCTCTTACCTTTACTCTCTTTGCACCTTTTGAATTGTCCACCTCCTCCACTTTGGGTGTAAGTAACACCATTTCCATCTCTTTCTTTGGACGTCCAACCGGCCGCTTCTCCAACACCTTCTCTTTGTTTTTCTGCACATTCTCACACAATGTTGCAAACTCACGTTCAATACACTTTTTCATTTCTTCTTTGTCTATAACTTTGAACATGCTATGCAATAGACGTTGCTTTGTCATTTTCGCTCAACCTTAATTGAAAACGTGCAAACACATAGAAAGAGAAGAAAACATGAGCAAAGTTTTTTAATGTAGAGATTAAGAGTAGGGAACGGCTGAATTAATGATAAGCTGTCACTACCGCTATTACGTTTAAACTAGTACCGGTATATTGTTCCCTTTTCATCCACCCACTAGGATGAATGCCGGAATTAATTTTAATTTTTTTTTAAAAAGTCAAAAATTCAAAAATTCAGTTTTTTACTGCCGAAGGCATATTTTCCACTTTAAATAAATATTCGGCACCAAGGTGCCGAACCTGCCCTTGAAGTACGGTAGTACGAGGAGGGTACAGGACCATATGGCCCTACTGAGGCATCTAACATTCGCTAGACAAAGCTTCAACTCCACCAATGGTGGGCCAGGATCGCAGACAAGGCATTGTCTAAAATAGTTGTTTGTATTCTAGCCCTTAATACGTATTCAGCTAGCTCTTGCGAACAAAATTGGAGTATATATTCGTTTCTCGACACCAAGAGCCGAAATCGATTAGCGCCGAAAAAGGTTGTGTCATTGGTGTATATTTATATCAATAGCCGATGCCTTCAACAAAGACGAGGGGCCGATCGCGTTCGATGGTACGATGCGAATATTCACTCGGAGGATTCCGACCTAGATGCCCTGGGGCCGGTCCCGGTGGGTGAACATAATCGTGAATTTGATGTGTTGATAGCTGAAGAAGAGGAGGAGCACAACATGGAAGCTCCCCGCTTTCCGCTAGAGTACCGGGGGAATCCTAATCTTTGGGCGGAAGGCGCTGATCACGTTGAGGAAACGAGAAACTATCACGGAGATAATGACGATGTGGAAGAAGAATTGGCTCAAGGTCGTTGGAGACCTTGGAATCGAAGTCCTCGTCGTAGTCCTTCGCCTCATCTTCCTCAAAATGAGGGAATTAATGAAGAACATCCTTTGTCTACTTCCTCAAAGAGCGACATCCCAGATGTGACTAACCTTGAAGAGCCTGAAACAGGAGGGGCAATGTCGGGAACATTCGCGACGATGATAATTCCCCATCAGATTATGGAGGTGGAAATGGAGACGCCGACAACAACGGAGCCGGAGAGAACACAGTAAATACTGCAACTCGAAACAACCAAGGATTGGTTGAAACCGGTATGGCCAGGGGAGCCCTATTGGAATGGGTGCATCATTTCGTAGCACCAGAGTCGTTCAAGGAGACTCTGACGTAAATGTTGTAAACACAACAATTGTAGAGACGGCTCCAAGAAATGAAAGGGTTGTTAATCAGCAAAGGCATTTTGACCCGGAATATGTAGACCCCTCTGATGTTTTTGCATTCACAGAGGACCTTGAGCCACAACCATCTCCGGTTGTGGTGTTGCCTACTGTTATTAATGACCAGAATACACCAACGCCGCCTTCCCGGAATTCTTCTTCTCCTAGAACGGCGAATGCCATGTATGAACCTTTCCAACAAAGTGTAGGCGTTGAAGGGACGGGTCTAAACACTTCCGCTACTAGTGCCGGAAATAGCAGATTCCCTTTGGCCGCTAGAGCGGAGTCAATTCATCCAATGGGTCAATATCAACAAGGCAATGGAAGGACTAATGCTCGTGGAGGGTCTAGAGGCCGTGGAGCGTCTAGAGGCCGTGGAGCGGCTAGAGGCCGTGGAGGAAGAAACAACGGCGAAGCATCATCCTCAAGGCCTCGTAGACGTCCCCTCTTTGGAATAAGGGCACGAGATCCGAACATGGTTGTACAACCGTTTTGGGACACGTATGTTCCAGCACGCTCTTCATCAACTCCGGCATTTGTTGTTCCGAGTCGAGCAGTTCGTCCTACCAGCGGCCCAACCATAAATTCCGACGGCGATGATCCTCACGCACATCGACAAAAGAGATTCAGACGCTCGTGTTGCGATGGTGAAACAGTCGTAGAGTTTCACAATGACAACTCTGAAGTAGAGGGCTCTTGGACTACGGATGGTAGCAATGGAGAATACGAAGATGAGAGCGATGAAGGTGCTAATGATGACAACCGTCCAGATTGCGATGAGGCACCAAATGATGATGATATTGTCCTTCGAGATACAGTTATGGGTGGCCCGTCCACCGAAGGAGTGCACAAATCCGGTCGTTTGAATAATTAAGGGACAAGAAAAGTAGCTATGTATATGTATGCGAAATCAAGAGAGATGTGATAATTCATAGAATAAGCTAGGAGATTAAAAAAATTCTTAGATAACTAGTGCCGATAATACTTGGTTTGGAAGTATGAAATCAGGGCATTGTTGTTATATCGTGAAATGAATTAATGTAATAAACATATTTTTCTTTCACACATTAAGCCTTAAGGTCCTCTAGGTGAATGATGCAGGGACGGGGACGCCTCCAAGAGGGGCGGGGACGTCCCCGCCCCTAATGGAGGCGTCCCTGCCCCGAGGCGGAGATGTCCACCCCCCACGGGAGGCGTCCCCGCCCTAGCGCCACCGTGGCGTGACATGTCTAAATGTGACATGTCTTTCACAATAAAAATTTCTTACCTACAAAAAATTACGAGGCGCACTTCAGGCAATCCATCTGAACTGTCCGCCCGTCCGGTCCGGACCACCCGTCCGGTTGTCCCGTCCGATCACCTCAACCCGTCCGTTATGACAACCCTGGTCCGGCCCAAGCATGAACAAGAGCCATTTGGGTGTCAGTAAGGGTTGTGAGCACTGTGGACATCATGATTTTGGTGCTACACATTCTCTCATGGGCTGCAGTGGTGGTTGTATCTCTTTGTGGCAGATTTACAAGGCATTTTTCAAGCCGGATGTGGATTTGTATGTGCTTCTTGTTGCCGTTGGCCCAACAGTCACCACCTTAGCTCTTGCATTGTACAATTTGTATATATGACCTCATCCCGGTGAAGAGTTTGGGGCAAATCAGCAAGCTAGTGCCAAGTGGAGATTTTGATTAACTTATGTAAGTTGATTTCTTAGTTCTTGCTCTTTAATCTATCTATTGATCTACCACTGATTACTCACGCTTTGCTCTTTGATGTAATGGCGGGCATCATCAGCTTGGCTCTTTTTTTTTGTCACCATTCTTGTCACCGAGGTGCACCCGCTTGCAGTGTTGTTCACTCATTTGATGGACATTTTAGAGCGTTCGTTGTTGATGCCATGAGCTTAAAGTCATGGAATTGATGAATGGATTGGAATTTGGAGAGGCAAGATCATGCACCAAACGGTGCTAAGTGTTGAATTTTCCAAGCCTTCACAAAGGATGATTTGTTGTCGAGGCCGATTTTCGTCGCATTTGCAATTGTGATGTTCATAATTGTGGGCCTCACATTTGTATTTCCGGTAATTTCCGTACAATGTTTCATGACTTGAGCTAGAGCTTTTATGGAAATATCAAAGATGAATTTTGAAGGCAGCATGTCTTGAGTGTTTGTTATGGTTTTCTGCGCTTCAATTATTGATACTTGATATATCTTAACTTCTGAAATTCCTGAACTATTTTTCGAGATGCTTGATAGGCCAGTTGTGGTGCTATAGAGGCACTTAACCGGGGATCGAAATGACACCTACAGAGCTGCAGAGAAGGAGTTCGGCATCGATTGAAGAATCCAACACTGAAATTAGCGAGGGAAATATCATGCTCCACCGAGTTGTACAAGGTATGCAAAATCTTCCTCTCATCAGAATTCAAATTCGAATTACAGTAAAAATGATAAATTCAGTATCAATTGTAAACTACAACACTACAATTACCAGTCCAATTAGTAGTAAGTTATAGTATAAGTTGTTTCTCTTTGTTTTTGGCGCACTGATGTGAGTATGGGTTGGATTTAACTAAAAATGAGGAACAAGCACCTTTGAAAGGTGAATATGAGATGAAATCAAAGGCTGTTGGAGGCGTTGAGACATGGAATAGAAGAATTCGTGTGGTTGAGGTTGGTCTGGAGCAACTGGAGCTCATATTCGGGAGTGCCTTACAAACTTCAGACTTTTGGTACATAATTTCATTATTCTAGAGGGGTCACATTGTTGTGCTAGTGTCTTTGATTTGCTTCAAAGGCTGTACTTGGGTATCATATAACTTGAAAATACTAAGAATAGAAGTATTAGTAAAAGTGAGCCGCTATCCAATCCGGTCCAACATTATACGCTCATCCCTCTAATAAAATATAGCCAAATCTAGCGCCGATGGATATAGATGGTAAGAACTTAGGAGAGACTAAAGTTAGTGGAGGTTTTAGTGGAGAGCTTCGTAACTTCAACACAATTTCATCTCCAACCACCCCATGCGATTTCCTGACACTGGCTTGTCATCAAGTACGGCGTAAAAATCCTGCACTTTATGCTCTACCATAGCTAGCCACTCCACCAAGTTTTATAGTGTGATAAAGAAACCAATCAGTCTGTAATTACATCAGCAGCATGTCTAATAAAAACAAGTCAGCGTATGGAACCACAACCAACGAACATCTTGACATCAACAACGACTTGCTTGCCACTACAAAGCATTGTGTAGCTCAAAATGGTGATTTGATACTGATACACGTCAGCAATGGTCACATGGTAGTAGTGGTCATAAGTTAGTTCGAGTTAATGATAGCTAAGTTTATAAGTTAGCGGAACTATATGTTATGAGAGGTAGAACTTATGGGAGGGATGAGTGTTGTGTGTCTACTCCATAATTGGGACAGGAGTAGTATAGTTGGTTATTTTTAGGTTTGATGTGCATAGATTCAACAACAAACTTGTGAATAGTGAAGACTAGTTATGGGAGAATTTTTGTGGTTACGATGTTATTTATGCTCTGACATAGCTAATGTAGTAGACATAGCATAGAACTAGTTTTGACCATCTTTGAACCTCTCTACTTCTACTAAAGAACTAGATTGTGTTCGTTTTATTGATAATAATTTGGGTGGCAGGATTTTGGCACTTGTTGCCATGATGGCACCTGGATGTGGGTTGGTTGTCATCAAGAATTTATTAGAGGTTCTTTATGGGTCATTATCAATTGATCAAGCTGCTCCAATACTTCACTATTTTCAGTGAAGAACTAAGGTAGGCTTTTTGGTGAGATAAATGGGGAAGGCAATAAATTTGGACGAGGTGGAGCTTTCTGTGGGCTTATTTAGCATTTGGACCTGCATCGGACGCATCATTGCAAGGTCTCAACTATGCCTTTTTTTACCACTCAATTTTTTTGGTAGTATATCTTTTGACCACTCTTCTCTCAAAGTATTGTTTCCAACTAATTAGTCTAGGTGCCTTTCTATGAGCTAAGTAGACCATCTGATGTAATTATCGTTTTGTCTTTGATTTCATATTGAATTTGAAATCATTTTTGGAGCCTCATCATGGACCTACTTTTTGATTGCACTACAATGGATTGGATTCATTGCTAAGAAAATGCAGCTCCAGGCCTCTCACTCTCACTCCTTCATTTTTCACCGTTATGTTTGGTATTTCTAATGAGCACCTCAATCTGCGTAAGCGGTTGTACTTTACACTTTAATATAGATATGGATAGATATAGAAACATCCTATGTGTATTGAAAGTATCACATACTATAGGACAAAACTTTTTTTATTATCAATATAATATATAGATGCTTGTAATGATTCATAAGGTGTGCATTAACAATAGACACTTTTGTCTTCATGAGTACTTCGAGGCAATAGAAATGCTCTTGGTTGTTATTTTGTTGCAATCTTATGCTCCTCTTTTGCAGCGCCTAGTATATTGGCCTTGGGCTCAACTTGTTAAGTACTAACTTATGGTGCTTTCTAGAGCTTGCATCCATACATCTCTCTAAGGTGTTTCGACTCTGCAAATTCCCTACAATCTATAAAGAAATCTTGCAAGTTTCAAAAATCTCAAGTACATTCAAACCAAGGTATAGCGTAAAGTTAGGATCTATCTTGGATATCTCTAACCTCTCTTTTGGCCTAATATTGTAGTATATCGAATGCACACTA
The DNA here is from genome assembly GCA_963971425.1 of Bryoerythrophyllum caledonicum. Classification (NCBI taxonomy): domain Eukaryota; kingdom Viridiplantae; phylum Streptophyta; class Bryopsida; order Pottiales; family Pottiaceae; genus Bryoerythrophyllum; species Bryoerythrophyllum caledonicum. The sequence goes on from OZ020524.1 coordinate 9,272,805, forward strand.
ATATACTTTATATGGATTTCTTTAACCTCTCTTTCAGCATTAAGGATCACTCTGGCTTTGAAGGAGCCCAACCAAAGACATCAAAAAAACTCATGAATTGTGAAAAACTTTATGCTATATTCAATTACCATCGAGATTAGAGCTGAGCATTGATACGGGTGATGGTTATTGCTTGTCTTCAGAGAGAGCGTACGAGTGGATTTTTTATATATTAGTTTTGCAAAATTCTAACCTCTCCAAACCTCTTCTGGTAAGACACCCGCCTAACTAACGAGAATGTGAGCTTATGATTCATTTGCTTTTTACAACATCATTACAACTTAGTGTATGAAATGGACCGCTCTGAGTGTTTGATTGCCGTGAACCAAGTCAACTATATCTCGCGCGATTCATCTTTGTGCCAAAGTCGTCGGCTCTGTAAAATCGCGAAGTCGCGAATTTCCACAATTATTTCCAAACAGGCAATGGAGCGCTCGCGATCTCAACACTTGCTATGGTTGGAGATGTTTGGATTACTCGTTGGTCTTTCTAGCTTCTGTTGGTGTAGCTAGTGTCATTATAGCTTTAGTTTTCGTCTGGCGCACCAATATCCATTTATTTGAGAACACGAAGGAGTGTTTTGGAAAGTGTGAATTATCCATTGAGTACGTTTACAAAGATTTCTATGTTTTAAAGCAAAAGAATTGCATCATAGAAATGAATGTTTGTGTGGTGGTAAGGAACTTGGGATTCTCTTAGTTTGGGTATTGGGCGGACATTGGCTCCGGGACGTTATGTGGATGAGAATAGAGTTGAGTTTTGGTTTAACATTTATACACAAAACCACATGCACATATGTACCTATTTACAAATTCTAAGTCTGGCAAATGAAACAATAAGGAGTACCATCTTTTTCTTTGGAATTTACAAATGTCTTTCAAAAAATGTTCTAATGTTCTCATATTTGTACCTACATTTAGAATGAAATTTCACACGTAGAGGACCAATACCCATGGCTAAAGAATGACAAATTCATTTGATCTTATGCTAAAAATAATATTCAAATGGGATCAAAGTTTACATTGCTAGATTCAATGAAGCGCATTGCATGAGTTGAAAATATAAACAATATTGAATAATTGCAAATTGACATTTGACAAAATCAATACTATTGAAAACATACATAACATCCTTGGGGGTCTTATGTTGTTTTACATGTGTAAAACATTAAAATTTAAATATTAACATATTGGACAATTTGTTGTGCTAAATTGCAATCAATAGGCAACTCATGGTTTTTAATAAGGCTCACCCTAGATAGACAATACCAATGTAATTTAAGAAATAATTTGACTTGACAATTGGACACTCTCACCAATTCATACAACATAAGCAACTCCAATTAACGATAAAACAAAGTTCATCATTACGTAAATATGTTCACAAGAAAAAGAAGCAACAAACATATTCTAGGTGCACCAAATGCTCCACCTACATCCCAAGATCTTTAACACAAAACATTCTTCTCCATACACACTGGATCTCAAGCCAAATCAAGATTACATCTCCTTCTGCACTTACTAGAAACCTTCAATACCAAATAATACCTTTAAATATAGAAGATGTCCACCTTTGCACTAGATTTTAAAGTCCAATATCATCTTTGCAAACGAACATTAAAACTAAAGCTCTCTTATTAACAATGTATGTGAAACCACTTCAACAATATTGAGGGTAAGACTCGTTTACATATAGAATAGTGAAATAATAAGTGCAAACATCAAAAGCATATTTGCATTTGGTCGCGCTCTGAAAGTACAAGATATCAAGTAGCTCATTGCTACACAACAAGAGGAGCTATTAAGTAGACATCTAGTCTATATTATCAACATAAGCAATCACATGATCTTGACTAGCTAGCACCATACCCCTCCCTACAATCTTGGCCGTAGTCGTTCTTGAGAAACTCCTCTACTATTCTAGCATGTTTAGAATGTGTTAGAATCACACCCAATATGTCTCCTATACAAGGTCTACTTGCCGGATCCAATTGCCAACACTCACCAGCAACTCACATATCCAATCTTCAACATGGTCATGCACCAAAAGTTGGTGGCCATTAAGGACATGATCATAATCTTTTGGACCACAATCTTCGAATGGAAGTTTCCCAGTCAATACCTCATAGCATATCATGCCATACCCATAAATGTCAACTGCTTTTGAGAACACCTCCGGCCTCTCTCCCAACTTGCACTCTTTGCATGCTTGCAATATCTCCGGTGCCTTAAAGAAACGGGTTCCTACAACTCCAACCGAGCATTCGTAGTCGGCTACATAACAGACCCACTTCAGCCGAGTATGTTTAGATTCCTTGACAAGCACATTTGACGCCTTTAAGTCTCTGTGAACAATACCATGCCTATGCAACCTATCCACCCCCAATGCCACTCCAAACATGATGACTTCAACATACTCCTTTGAAAATGGCCCACACTATTTGCCATTGCTCAACTTCATTCTCTCATTGATCAAGTGACGCAAATCAAAATGCTCCTTCTGCATCAAGAAAGCAAATCTCCCATCCTTCAACAATGTACCTCGATGTACAATACAGAAGGACTGTGGAATCAGTCTAGGAGTTGGAGACATAAAATTCTTAATGGCCTCTCCATGGAATTGCAGCAGTCCTTGGGGCAATTGGGACTTCAACTGCTTCAAACAAGTCCCCTTCTTAAAAACCTTTAGCACATACTCGAGCCCATCCTTCACATCCCTGTCATTATTTCCAGGATTCGACCACTTGACCTTGCAATCATAGAGCTCTACTTGCCCACCCTCTGCAAACTTCTCCCCCACTTCCAACTCACCCATACTCTTATACCGTTCCCCCAAATCATAACCAAATGTTCGAAAAAAGCTACCCCAAGAAGGATCACATTGCAAAGCCAAGAACTCTTCCACATTGTTCACTTCCGCCTCTCCATCACCTTCCGTAACATCCACCTCATTCAACATACTCCAATGCACCTTGGAACGCTCAATACGCTCCTCAAAACCTCCACTACTACTCTCCCCACTCCCTTTCTTCTCCACTACCTTCAAGTGGTGGAAGCAAGAGATTGTGATTCCCATCACAACTCGCTCCACCTATACTCCAACCCAATCACTCTGTCAAACAAAGTCCAACCATTTATGATAAACAAAGCTTTGGTTCCAAAAACTAAACATCAATGCATGCCCCACCTATAGGCCATTACATTTTAGTTTTATACCTACAATTAAGTGAAGCTATTTGCAGGCTACCTCTCACCTGAGATCAAAGAGAGGCACATTTACTACCAAAATTTTGATGGCCTCGTATAGGCCGCCTATCTACATCCTATAGATCCTTACATTCTAGATAATGTCATCACTAAAACGATGGAAGTGGAGGGGTCACAAGTGAGAATGCTCCATGTAAACTGGAAAACACCCTCTCATGACAAAAATTTAATACGATTGCTTCCATGCAAAAACCAATTCACAACTGAGTTGCCATTGCCAACAACCACCAACAACTACCGACAACTACATGCGCACAAAACACTTCAATGGCGAGAAGGCAAGCAGACAGATCTTGTGAAGCACAACCACACGTTCAACAACATCACAACAAAGAGGCAATAGTAGCGCCAGCGCTTAGCACCTGTAGTAACACACTCCGCCCACAAATCTCCTCCGCTTCAAGGGAACCGCGGCAACTCTGTTGAATATGATCTGAACCAAGTGCAAATCCTCTTCAAGGAAGTCTGCAGAGAGCGGATCTCGGGAGCTTACAAGTAACAACCCTAAAACCCCGTCGATGCTCCAAGACAGGTGCAGACTCCGACTTCAGATGCGACTCAGAACCCTCTCCAGAAATTTGGAGCAGGAGTGAGCAGGGTGAGGATCTCGTGAACAGACAGCGAGAACGGGGACGGTGTCGATGCTCTGAAACAGGTGCAGACTCCAAAGTAGAAACCTAGCTCGCAAGTGAGGCAGGTCGAGGGTTTGAGTCGATGGAGGAGTGCGCGGCGATGGCCGGCGGGAGGAAATGCGTTTGCAACAGTGGTAGTGTGTTGCCTGTGGATGCTCTGGAACAGACTCCGAAAGTAAAAACCTAGCTCGCAAGGGAGGCAGGTCGAGGGTGTGAGACGCGGAAGGTGTGCGGGCAGATGGCCGGCGGGGGAATGTGCGTTTGCAAAGTGGTGCCATATTGCCTGTTTCAAAGCCTTGGAGGTGATAACCTGGCAGTTCTCTCGTTGAATTAGATGCCGCTAGGATGAACAGGTCAAACAGTGTTTTCGTCGAATTTGCACTCGTGATACTCACAATCATGGGTCTCACGTCTGTATTTCCGGTACTTTTCTTACAATGTTTCATGATTTTAGCTAGAGCTATGCAAAAAACATGATCCTTGGGTGACCAAACAGCTACACAAAAATATCCTTCCCATGCTCAAGAGAGAAGTTCGAGAGTGAAGTTCCACACTCTACTGCCAAAACTAAAAATAGATTTGGCACAAACAAAAATTCTCACAAATTTTCTTTTTTAATTTAAAACAATAGCTTCTTGAAGAGTGTTTTCCAAATTTTTGACACACCGAGTCCACAGATACAGTACTATCACCATTTTAAACACCCTATGATAACGCAATTTAGGTTTGGAATAGTGCTTCATGAGTTTAGTAACTTATCAATCTCTCACCAACCTTAGACCTTTTAGCAAAATGACATGCACTTGTGATTCTGACATAAGAGAAGTTATAGTCTAATTGCACTCAATTCACTGTTGCTAGTGAATACTTCATTCAATGCACGTGTGAATACAAAGGTCTCAAATCCCAAACATAAGTGCTATTTTACACAATTCACAGATATCCACATCCAACTAGAAAACACAGCATCACTGGGGTTACTTCACCGCGGCAGCTTGGCCGCCATGAAATCTTCGCAGTAATCTACGACCTTCTGCCCAAGCGCATCGTTCTGGGCAGACAAGCTAGGCTTGATCTCTTTGAAGTCGGAGAAGTACTTGCCTGAGACGCCTTTGATCTCTGGGCTTGTTGCGACGTACACAAGGTTTGCAGCTCCCTGAATTCACCACAATCCAACCGTCAGTTCCATTCATTTCCCACAGAATAAACCTTGAATAAATGCTAGAAATTTTTCGGAAGGAGAAACTTGGAGTGGTTTAGATGCACACAAGACGTTTCTGCTTGAATTGGTTAATGTATAAAGTGCCATTTCCATTCAATTGGGATTTTATTAGTGCAGATAAATATGTGTTTATTCGAATGCATACATGGTGGTGAGTAAGTGATAGTTTCCACCAAGTGTGAGATCTAATCTCATACCATCTATCCATTAACAGTAGTAAGTGCTGAGGATTTACCTGCTCAGCGTTTTTGATGAAAGGCTTGGAGATATTGTATCCCACCGCTGCAAACCCCCAGAAACCAGCCTTTTTTGTCAAACCTCATAATTTGAATAGGGGTGGAAGTAAAACTGAAATATGGAAGCAATTTAACTTGATGAAGGTTTTGAAAAGTTTGAATGAAATGAGGGATTTCTTACGAGTGGTGCCCTTTTCGAAGAAACTCTGTCCCAAGGGCGACTTCACAGCTCCCGGATGCCCAGAATTTGCAACCACATTCACACCCTCCCTCTGCACCCAAAAATGAAATTAAAATCAATATTGAGGTATGTTTCTGGGGTTATTCGTGAAGTCAGGCAAAGATACCTCTTTTCTTGTCAAATTCAGTCCTAAATAACTCTAATTGTTTAGAAAGAATTTTATCCTCTCTAAAAATACCGCTTGGTTGACATACTCCAGGTCCATAATCTCAGAAACATGCTTGAACTAGATCATGTGAAAGAGATGGTTTTGTCCAAACCTTGAGCTGTTGTCCTATCATCCTTGCAAGAAGAATTTCACCTGTCTTCGACTGTCCATAAGCTTGGTACGCAGTGTACCTACACTCTCACCAAGCCAACACCTTCCTCATAAGAACACACACACACCAGAACAACATGTTGGAGGTGTTAAGGACATGGATAGGATCTGCTCACAGGTTTGGATTGGTGAGTGCTTCGAAGTTGATGCCACCTTCGTAGCTGATACGATGCGCGTCGGAGCCGGTGAACATGATGCGCCCTTCGATGCCGCTCTCCGAGGCGGTTTCTTTCAGCTTGTCCATCAGCAGCATCGTCAGCGCGTAGTGACCTGCAAGAGTCCATCAGTCATGGACCTACGGCTTCACAGCAACCAGGCTACGTGAAGATTACTAGATTAAGTGAAAAGGCTACAGATCACATGAAGACTATACTGAGATATCATTACCTAGGACGTGCGTGGCCCACATGACTTCGATGCCGTCGTCGGTGGGGGTGAACTCCTTGGCGAAGATGCCTCCATTGTTGCTGCCACATTACAAAACGGATCTCATATCAAACCGATGCTCACGAGCATCGACGTAATGGTCCAGTCAAAGTTGGATGCTTACATGAGGATGTTAAGAGGCTTTTTCTTCTGCTTGTACTCTTCGGCGAACTGCCTGACCGACTTCAAGTTGGTCAAGTCGAGCGGCATGCACTCCACTCGTGCGGTGGGAGTTTCCGCAACGATGAGCGACTTGACGTCCTGCAGCACATCCGCTCTCCTTGCCGCGAGCACGACGTGCGCGCCGCGCTTGGCTAGCGTCCTTGCGCACTCTCGTCCCAAACCAGATGACCCTCCTGAACACAATACCAAAAACACAAAATCCGAGGAGTTCGGTCCATTACATGATTCCGAATACTAAATAATATCAAACAATTTTTAAAATCTCACTTGCAACTTGCTATCTAGACAATACCAAAAGCTGCTAATGTAGCAAGTATCGTGTTAAGAGCCACATAATTCCTGTAAAGGCTTCATTGGTGCACATTACCAATTGGGCCATCCCTCTGACAAGTTTGTCTTTCTACTCTCACATCAAACATGCCCTCTTGCATCTACACAAAAGTAGTGCAAATACAGAACATAAAAGGACACAGATGATGTGTTCAAACGACTGCACTCTATTGTTTGTATCTAAAGAGGTGCACGAATTTAGTGCATGTGATAGAACTGGAAACTAAGAGTACTAGCCATGGCCTTACCCGTGACAATGGCGGTGTAGTCCTTGAGGTTGAGATTCTTGGTGACTTCGTCCGCGGTGATGCTTGTGCCCAGTCCCAGAGCGTTCAGGTTGCCATCAAACAATGTTCCCAGCGACTGGCCCATTGCTCCTAATTTGCCACAAATACTGCAACATCACATCATAACTTCAACAGTCAGAATGGATACTTCAGCCATTCAAATTGACAAAATTGGGAGTTCTAAATCGCCATTACTCGATAACAAAAGACCACCATTAATCTCACACAAGATAGTACCCCGAACCCAGCTGAACATTCACACCAGTAACCTATCAATGGCCCACTTCTTATAATCACATAGAAACAAACCAGCTGGCTGAAAGTTACAGTCACAAGCAAAATCGATCAGAGAATCAATCAAAATCACACCCTTTGATATTTTTACTCGAAAACAAGATAGGTGCATCACCTGAAGTGATAGTTGTTGATGTGAAGGGAGTTGTGTTGTGTTGTGTAGTCGATTGTCAGAGAGAGAAGTGGTGGTTTATGAGCGGGTGGAGCGAGTGGGGATGGCGTGACATATGTTTAATAATTGCATGCATGGGAAAGTGGCGAGGGGTGGCTCGAGGGTGGGCTGCCACCTTGGCAGCGAACGTGGCGCGCCGCGACGTCTGTGCGCCCATAACGTCGTCCCCCTCTTCATCGCCGTACGTCTGGAGGAGAAGATCAGCAGACGAGGTTGGGGGTGTCACCAGGCTTTTTGCACATAGAATGGGTAGGTTATGTGGCGGTTTTTTTGAGACCCCATTTCATGAAGGTTAAGAATGGAGATAAGCGGTTGTCACTCCATTCATAAGAGAAAGATTACGTGGAAATTGCGGTTTTTAAGAGCTGAATGGAAGCAATTCTCCATACGACTGAGAATGGGTGAGAATGGACATTTTTCTTAGGAGAAGGAAATAAGTTCTTCAACCTCATTCTTCACCTTTGTAGCATAAGCCTGGCGTCTACAAGATCTGTGAAATCTATGAGAATCAAACATTCCTACCCAGATAAGCAGACCCTAAACCCTACGCCCTAAACCTAAACCTGGAGCCTGCTGATAAACAGTGTGCAACCTGAATCTGTTGGACCGCAAAATCTATGTTGCATTAACATGACATGAGGAGCGAGGTGCACTTGGAAGGCAAGTTTTCTATAAAGTAACAATGTTTAAGAGTTCATGAGAATGTCAAATTCAATGCAAGTGAACTGTAATGGCAGCAAGGAACTGCTCAGGTCTACTTATCGATGAAATTGCACCTACTGTAAGCCTTGGGAGTTGTGTGCAATGTGTGTGTCGTTCCTGGTTTCCAGCTTCTTCACAGCCTTCTTCCATACGAGCCCAGCAGCTTTGATGGAAGCGCGCAAGCCGCTCTTATTCTCCAGCTGCGAAGTGTCGGTGCTATTGAAGCTCTCAGCCTCAGAGATCTCATCCACATCCGAGAGAGCCCGGGGGAAAAACTTCCGCTCCACGGTGACGTGCTCATCGAGAGCTGCAGACTCATGATCAGGTTCCGTTGCCTGCACATTTGAAATTACGTCACGTAATGTGCCATTCTCGTTGGACGCCACATTCTCATGGCTTGCTACTTCTACCGAGTCACTTTCTGAGGACTCTGCATCCAGCTTGGTTGACAAGCACTGCTCCGACTGCTGCCTTGCGCTCAGTTTCCGGAGTAAAATTCCCCACAAGCCCTTGGGCCTCTCCACACTCAGCTCCGAGGTCGTTTTCTTCGTCAGTTCCTGGTAAGAATACTCACAGAAATCAGAAACAACCCTTGGGATACAGACTCTATTCTAATGAAAGCACAACCAGGAAGACAAACTACCATTGCCTACAAACAGAAAACAAAAAACAAAACAAAAAATATATATAATATCTCAATTTTCCACGGACTTCACACTCTAATCACTATTATTCACCCTCTAGTTTACGAGTATTCCAACAGATGAGCACAGACTAACTTGAGATTCACAAACATTCACCCTCTAGATTACAAGTATTCCAACAGTTGAGGATATAACTTGAGATTCACAAACATTCACCCTCTAGTATACAAAAATTCCAACACATGAGGACACAGCTTGAGATTCACAAACATTCACCCTCTAGTTTACAAAAAATCAAACATAGAGGACATAACTTGAGAGTGTGGAAACTGGAGGAGGAATTTTTACAGTCATGTGATAATGTATTGTACTTTTGTGTGTTGTTTTGTTACCTGATCTTGGTGGGCTTCTAGATTCAAGCTGCCACGCATGGCGGCAATGCTCATCTGGGTCAAGGCAGGGGAGAGAGCCCGGTGCAATGGGCTGGCTTGCCCTGGTGCAGCGGAATCAACATTGAAAAGTAGCACTTGTAACCATTTATCTAGGTTCTGCTTCCCAATCTGGCGCACCTTCTCATCGTCAGTGTCCGAGGCTTGTTGCTTGCCCGCCTCGCTCTTCTTTATCCGTTCAATGTGGGTTGCCAACACCTGAACAGATATACCATGAGCTTGTAAAGTGCGGCAAATATACCTTGAGTTTTGACCTCTTTTTTCATTCTTAATTGCATAAAAACTAGCCTTACATATTTATAGTCAGCTCCTTGAAGAAAAAGGGCTATCTCGTTCGAACTTCAGGCGATCTCGTTCGGACTACAAATTGAACTCAAAATTACCTGTTGCAGGAGTTCATCGAGATGCTCCTCAGATTTTCGTAAAGGGCTGTCGTCCGCATGAGGCGAAGGAAGCTGGAACTGAACGTGCTGAAGGAGCTCATCCAAATACTCCTCCTTGTACACGCTGGCTTCTAGTTTCTCATTCTCTGATTGCACCACTATGACATTCTTCTGCACTTGATTTACGTCTGAAAGCTTGTTCACTGCGTCATCTACATGATCATAAACTATGGGAAGGCTCTCTGGCTCAGCTTCAACGTTCCATGATCCCACATCTGCATCATCAACTTCTTTTAGACTGTTGACATGTTCCTGAGAAACGTCAACCTCGGCCTCTTTGGATGCGGTATTCTCCACATCCTTGCAACTTGAAACCAGAGCCTCATCAACGTCTTCGTGTTTCTCCATCTTAGGCTCAACTGTGAAAAATAAACGGGAGGGTTAGGAAATGTCGCTACGATAGAAAGAAAAGCTTATGAACAGAGCTATGTCATCAGACAGGACTCAGCGTCGAGGTTTACCATCAAGTGATGACTTCCATGTACTTTGATGATCTTGTGTTCTTCGATGCTCAGTGCGCCGGCTGTAGACTTCATCCGCAGTTGGGTCATCTTCACTATCACTCTCTTGGATCTTCTTATCTTCCTCTTGGTCATCGTCCATACAGCTACTGACATCGACAATATCCCGGCCCTGCACATTCACGGATCCTTTCACTGAATTCTCTTCCAATCCCCCAGCAGTAGCAGCCTCCAGAGCCCCTCTTTGCCCATAATTCTGCACCAGGTCCTTCTCCGCCGCCTCACACACCGCCTTCTGGCAATCCAGACGCGCCTTGAGCGCATTGCATGCCGCTTGATTCAACCGCGCTTGCTCCTTGTATGAGATGCTCCTGAGAACATCATGCATAGTTTCACGTGAGCAAACAGTGTGTGCAAGGAGTGAAAATGGAGTGACTCCCTTTTGGTGGCGGTCACTTACTGATGCATGGTGTCGCGGATCATGCGCTCCAAGCAGAGGCGGTACGACGACTGCGTCTCCGCCCACCGGCGCTGCTTCTCCACTCTGCGCTTGTGCTTCGTCAGGACCGCCTCCAGCTCCACGGCGTGTAACCGCTCCTTCTCGTTCTGTTGCTTGAGAGCCGTGGCCGTCCTCTCCAGCTCCGCTAGCTCAGTCTCCTTTTCCCGGGTCTCCTGTTCTCGCATGACCTTCACTCGGAGCTCCTGCAACTCAAAGATGAGGATATTCAGGCAAAGAAACCTTCACAAGCACTAAACTGATCAGGTGCATCATCATGTTTGAGTGGATGCACGTATGACTGACCTTCTGCAACGAAGACTGACGGTCCATGTGATCACTCTTGCAATTCACTGCCATGTTCTCCTTCCCCAGCTTTTGCCAATCCAGTCTCATCACTCGCCACTGCGTGGTACATCAACAAAAATGGAGTTATTCACTATTGATCATTGGCAAATTTTACAAATTCTACCTCTTTAAACAAGAGTACGCAGTGTACTCTGAAACTCATTCGGGAACTGCCGAAGTAATGCAAATGGTCCAAAACTTTGATGAAGCAAATTGGCTATCTAAGATTTTCCAAAAGGAGCATCTGTTGTAGAGTAAATCTGTTCCTGAGCATGTACGATGTTATTAAGGGTTCAAAATTGAAATTCTATGCACCTTTTCCTTGAGTTGAAGCAGTGAGCGATTGGCAAGAGCGGGTTCATGTTCCTTGATCTCCTTCCAACAACTAACTGACCCAAATTTAGTGACGGCTCGCCGCAGCGCCTCCTCCTCGTCTGTGCTCCACCGTCGCATGGACTGCACTCCTGTGAAAATTGATCTAGCACTTATTCACAACTAACTTTGGCAGTGCAACAAGGAGTCCCTCTCTAAACATGAATATGTCCTGTGTTTTGAACATCAAGCTCTTACAAAACTGCCAAAGCAATGAACTGATGATCTACATAAGCAGTAACTAGGACCTCATTCATGGAGCATATTATCCAGCTTCATCAGAGGCTGCGCAAAGTAATGCTCATAATCACGTCAAGACTATGCCAATAATCACGTTGAGGTTGTGTTGGCCATTTATGGTTATGAGCACAACCTTAACAGGATTATTGGACCATGACCTTGACATGATTATCAGCAAAACCTAGACATGCTAACAATGATGTCAAGGTCATGCTGATAATCAACCCTACCTTGGCAATACTTACTGTTCAAACATAAGAGGAATACATGATTATAGGCAACACCTTGACACAAACATAAGAATTAGTACCTGGATCACAAACCGGGAGAGGTTTCAAGGGGACATGACAGGGTCGCCGGGCTACTTCCTCATTTTCTCTGCGCACCATCACGATGGCTGCTGCAGCTAATCCACACTGCGCCTTCTTTTCACGGAACTGCTGCGGCCATGGCCGACAGTCTCCAACGTGCTCTCGGGCCACCGACTCGTCCTCTCCCCCTGAAAAAAACAAGGCAAATGACCGCTTCCTGCGCACCAAAAAAAAATAGCACAAATCTCAACTAAAGAGTTCACCAAAAAAAAATTAGTGCAATAGCCGTTCACACATTGCCATTTGTGCTGTCTCTCGTTAATTTCTCTCTTCTCATACATTTCTGCATCCGCCTATTAAGAATACATACATGATATCAAAAAACTCAGACTTCATACAACAGATATAGCCATGTATTGTACCTGAAATCTGCGTTTTTTGATGCGAATGCAGAGAGGAACTGGTTGATTGAGCACCCATGTTGCAAGTCCCACCACGGCACCAGAAACTCCAGGCGGTTCTTCTTGCGCTGATTGGCTTGCCACTGAACCACACGTAAATTGGGCACCACCGTCTTCCCTCCTCCTGAACAAATGAAAATCAATGTTCAGAAAACCATAATCTACACACCTCTCTTGACGAAAGAGCTGCAGGTAAAATGGTTCACATACGAGAATGAGGGAACCAGTGATCGATTTCCCAAGCAAGTGGGGACGCAGGGTCGGCGTTCCGGTACAGGACGTTGCCGTAAGGATCAACTCTAAACTTCGCCGGGTCAAATCCAGCATTTCTGCACACAAATGCCACGCCATTAAAATCTTATCAAGGAAGCATACTAGACTCTTGTTACTATGCAGAATATCGTTCTCCCATTCTGTCACATGATTGAATATATACCCAAGGTGATCGAGTTGCTGCCACAGCTCGTCTGTGAACTTCAGTGCACTACTTTGTGGATCTCTGTCAGCCTCCGCGACGGTCGGAAACAAGCCATCCCACTCTTTCAAAGCGGCAAACTGGGCATGACCACACACTAGTCAGTATATTGCCGTCATAAATCTCTCCAGATCAACGAGCGCAACTGCTCTAAGCTAGCAATGCATAAACAACCACAATAAAACACTCGATTCAACCAGCTCTGTCCCCCTAGTAGCGAATTTAAGCTCCACATAAAAAAAGAAGCTCCACATGCGCCTGACTGTGCAGTAGTGCCCCAGACTAAACTAGCTGTGCGTTCAGTCATACACTTATAAGCCTACACAAAATAAATTTCAGGGCACTGAAGCTTCCATGGCCGTAAAATACCAAAAATTCACCTCTGAACTATCTGCTGCCTGCAGCTGTAAAGAGGTTTGTACTAGAAAACTCACGGAAGAAATCTGCTATCGTTCTAGCTAATCTGAATTACCTAGACCGACAGCCATGGTGAAGGAGAGCAGCCAACTCACATCTTCAGAGTGCGGAGAGTAAGGCAAGAAGCGAAACGGCGGCCCTTCAGTGAACAACCCTTGATCATGAACCTGCATCCGGCATAGCTTGGCATACCCAAGTGGGTACCCCAGCTGCGGATCCACCACTCGCTCCTCCTCCGCCAACATCGACATCTTCACCTCCCCAGCTCACAAAACTCCCATCTTTCAACCACACCTCCTGTGAACTAGTGATCATGTATCCCGACCTGGATTCAAACTGGGCGTAACTAGAAAGCGAAGGGTGAAGTGACGGTCACAAACATGATAGCCGATCATGATTTGAACTGAGAAAGGGATGCTAGTAAACTTAGTTGTTGCAGTGGTTGCAGCAGACGATCAGGTACACTCCTCACTTAGTTTGTAACTTGTTGAAAATCATGATCAGTGTGTGTGCTTGACGATTGTTTACGCTTGGTCGCCGACGAGGTTTACCTTCTCAGATTCGTGGCAACGGTGCCGTTTGAATTCTGTCAGAGGCGCAATAAATGCAGCCCCCGCGCGAGCATGCAGACGAGGTCCTGGGCGACGGCGATGCCTCTGTCGCGTGCGACGGGCGGTCGCGTCGCCCGGTCACGGCTTTGGGGCGGATGTGACCTACGACCGTGCTTGTCCCCGTGAGCACGGTCTTTTTAACTTTCCGCCTCGAACCGTGGTCCTTTGGTACTTTCTGGTCTTGGGAATTGTGGAATTGAGATCTTAGCAGACTGTGCATATTTAGGCCCTCTGCTGATCACAGGAAAAGTAGTTAACCTTCAAATTAAGATTCTTCGTTGTTCTTTCCTAAAAAATTAATAAAATTAATAAAATGATTTGTTTTAATATATTTATGTTTTTTTTTTTTTGAATTTTATTTGTTTTAATATATTTATTTAGATCCTGGTTGGGAATGATGGGGGCAAGGGTAGTCTCCAATTAAGTAAATGTTTGTCAATATAAATTAGATGTACTTGTTATATACTTGTTACATACCCTTTGTGTATTTTATGTTTATATATTGAGTACACTAGGTTTGAGCTTCACATGGTATCACTTGTTTTTATTTTTCTACAAAGACAAGTGTGAAGAGGATTCGTGTGTATTTGAATAGCAGGTTCAATTTGGTTGAGTTGAGTTTTTTTTTTTTTAATTACATTCAACTTTGTGTAAGATATTAATAAGATTCCTTTTGTTTTCTTTTTGAAAACTTCCTAATTTTTTAAGCATAATCTCCTATGTTCTAGTAACTTAGTGTTTGCAGTAGTATGGTTGTATGTTTTGTAACTTTGTTTTGCAGTTTTGGTTTTTTACCTCTTGTATCTTTTGTAGATCAATTGGTGCAGCGATGCTTTTGCAAATTCATTGTCCCTAAGGTATTTTGGTCTACTTTTCATTACAGTCCACTTCTATATCCCTATTAGAATTTAAGAGGGTTATAGAAGTGGAGAGTTATGAAAAGGCAGGAAGTAATGGGCCGATGTTTTTTAGACCACATGATGTCCTCAATTCTAACTTTTGAGTCTAACTCATTGTTTCCTTGTGACATTAAATACCTCAAGCTCAGTTTGTTTTTCAAGTAAAGCCTGGGTTGCTTTACCACTGGAAATTTACCTCAGTGGTGTAGGAAGGTGGTGAAGGCTTTGATTCTCATGTGTCAGTTTTATTGGATGCTAATTTGAATGATGCTTGTATCCAAACAACTTTGCAATACCTTATGGCATTATGGTGCCTTGTGTGTTACAGTACCATGTGATCATGCAACCACTTTTTGGTCTTGGAATGTGTTAAATACCACTTCGCATGAACTTCAAATCTCATATTTGCACACACATTGTATACATACTCTTCAAAGATCAGATCATGATTTGGAGTTGTAGAATTCATCTACGGACTTTTTTTTTGACGTCTTAGGGTTAATTTGGACACTACACTTATAATGATATTTAGTGCTAACTTAAACATATTATAACTTTTTATTTTTTATGGTTTTTTTTTCCAACTATGGTCATGAAGGAACTCTGCACTTATGACTATGGACGTGTTTATAGTAGGTAAAAATATTCACCTTGGATAAAACTTCTAGCCTTTTTAAAAAGCTAGTACATGGACAACACTTAATATCATTATTTGAGTAGTTCATTTATCTAGCTATTCAAAACATTCTGAACTTTTGTATACAACTAGTCTACATAACTTCCTTGGATATTTTATAAAAAAATCTATGGTTTGTAATAAAATCACACCAAGAAGAGTCAAAAAAATTTGGCACCATGGAGAAAAAACTTTTCATTCCTTCACATATATAGACACAACATTGGACTGGTTGAAGGTAATCTTGGACTGTGTGGTGATTGCATGCATTGGTATTTCTTAAGCCGCAGTAATTGCATGAGATTGCATACTTTTCCTGACATTGGGGGAGGAGAGCCAAACTTAGGGCCGGTTTACATTAGGCCTGGGGTCGGATGGAAGGCCGGCCGGATTTGCCTTCATCCGGCCTTCAATCCGGCCCCAATTCTTCCATCCGGCCCCAAATAATGTAAAGCATTGAGGCCGGATTCTAGGGCTGGGTTTCAAATTTATCATCTTGGCCCTAGTCAATGTAAAGTATTGGGGCCGGATTCTAGGGCTAAATTTTCAATTTTTAAGTGTCTTAGATTTTCACAAGGCTCAACTAAAAACTATAGAAGCACATGTGTCAAGCTTTTGTCTTTGTTTCTTTCCTAGTTTAAAGAATAATAGGTTTCATATATTTATTTTATATGTTTTCTTTCCTTACTACATTTAAAATAAAATAATAAATAAGAGTATTTTTCTATTTTCATAATTTTTTCCCTTTTCTCTTATTATTTATAGGTCTAAAATAAAAGAGAGTTTTTTTTTCATATATATGCAACTTCTAATTCCTCTTCCTATTTTGACTATTGGAAAAAAGAGTTTTATTTACTTTATTTGGCCAAATCCCTTTTTTTGGGTGCATATCCAAAAGGAAGGAGTATTTTAACTTTTTCAAAACAAAAAAATTGTGATTGAAAAAAATCGATTTTTTTTTTCAAAAAAAATATTATTTTTCAAAATTAAAAAAATATGTTTTCAAAATTTTTAAAAAATTTAAAAAAAAATAAAAATTGACGGTAGTGATTTGAAAGATTCAACGGAGGAACCGAATCCGGCCCTAGATGGGAGTTTGGACCACCCCAAACCTCGTCCCAATTGTTCCCTTGGGGCCGGATGGTTTGGCGCCAAAACCATGCCACCTAAGGCGACACGTAGGATGAAATGTGGTTCCGGCCGGCCCCAAGTATAAAGCTCTTGGGTTGGATTTTGAGAGATTGAAAGATCCTATTAGTTGAAACTTGGAGAGTTCCGGCCGGCTTTCAATCCGGCCCCAAGTGTAAACCGGTCCTTAAGGATCCCAATCAAAACCCCGGTCGAGCGTTGTACCAAGCCTGAGGTTCGGGAGGGTGGGGGAGGTTAGGGACAAAATCGGCCCTAAAAGATGGAGGGGGGCCCTACTGGATTAAAGGGGAGCCTTCTAGGATAATTTGAGGCGGCATGCCCCAAATTTGGCCAAAAAGAATTCCAAACATAGCCTCTAGAGCCTCCAAAGTGAGAAGGCCGAAAAAATGGACCCACCCGAGGATGAGGCTTGGTGCAAGGCTTGGCCAGGGATAAATAAAGGGATCTCAAACATAGATGGAGCCATGCTCATCCTCAAATAAGATAGGACAATCCGAAATTGATTGGTGACCCAATACCGCTCCTTTCTATACCATTATTAGATTTTAGTGATTAAATGTAGTTGGTCTAGACATCACTTGTATATTCATTGGTCAAATTATTAGTCATGTAATGATAGGCTACTTTTTGTACCTAAAATCTTGTAAGGGTGTATAAAGGAGCGGTATTGGGTCGCTAGTCAGTCTTGGATTGCCTTACCATGTAAGACTCCACAAGGGTATCATCAAAAACCAAAAAAATAAAATTAGTAATTTGAGTTTTTAAAAAACTAAGATATATATCAAGTTTATATAAATACTATCTAGAAAGGAAGAAAGAAGACTTATTTTGAAATGCATTTGCAACGTGGGGTAATATTTATAATAGTTGTAATTTTATCACGAACTCATTGAAAATTCAACTGAACTTACACAGCCCTGTAATCCCTAAATGAAAAAAGTCCCTAGGTGGGCTTTTGCAAATCTTGGGCATGTTCCCATGGTTGCAATTTATATTTGCAGTTCTTGAAATTTTGTATAGAGATGCAAGACAAGAAGACAAGAAGGACATGGGAGTATAGATTTTATTCTCATCGGCCTTACAGAAAAAATAAATTATGCCATCTTTAAGGAAAAATTGTTGAGTGCGGGCGCGTTGGGCAACTCCAAAAACTTTTACTAGGACACTCTAGTAAATTTGATTGAGATTTTCAATATCAGCACGTGCTATTATTTCCTTTCATTTTGTCAAAAAATTCTTGTCTTTAGTTTAAAAAATGCATCTAATCCCAAGTCAAAGATTTTCACACATTGCCACACATTGTTGAGCAAGGAACCAAAAAAACTTCTTTTACACATAAAACTATGAGATCTTCATATTTTTTACTTTTTTATTTTTTCTATTACTAGACATGGTGAAAACCTTCTTATTGACCATTTGGTTTATCATTCTAGAACATTTTTTGTTTGCCAAAAATTAAAACAAGAATTGGCACTTTTTGAACCTCCACTCCCTGCACAATTTTTTTGAATATGCTACACCCCTTCTCTAACTCTAGACATTGGTGTACAAGGAATTAATATCATGATCAACATGATGATGATATAAAATGTAGACCTTGTGTAGTGCAAAACTTTGACACCAAGTGAAGTCAAAACCTGCTCACCCATTCAAAACAGGGATGAAAATGAACCATTTTCTCTACATCAAACACTACAATCTTTCAATCCGTGCTATCAAAGTTGATGAAATTTTGTGAGTATGTTATTTATTCAGTGTTAAATGAGATCCTACGTTTAATACTAGAAATTTTGTGTTTTGTTCCTTACTCATTGCACTAGAATTAACAGTTTTGAAGTGTTTTTGTTGTGAAATTGTCAAGGAAATTTAGGGGTTCAAAGGGGACATCATCATACAGTATTCAATTGTATGCACATCCACAGAGGTACCAAATGCAAATGTACAACGTTTGAGACACATCTTGATGGGAAAGGCAATTGAAAACACTATGTGGGATAGAGCATGTAAGTTTTAGCTGTCTGCAATCAAACTATTCACACTATGTGTGGAAGAGGCATGTAAGTTTACCCAACAAGGTAAGCCCCCTAATACCGACAAGTTAAGGAATGTGCATACATGGAGAGAGGAGATAATTATACTATTATTTTTCAGTGATAGCCAATAAAATTACAATTCCAACCCAAGTGATTTCATATTTTTTCGATGAAAACTGAATCAATTATGAATTTTCAAACTGTGCACCCATGTTTAGTGGGTGGCCAACATTAGGTAGCCCCCACAACCAACGACCAAAAGTAAGGGTCTTGACTAGTAGCAAACTTCCATTTGGAGCTGAGTTGGTGGTAGTGGGATGGAAGAGGGTTGGATACACCCCAATTTTATAGGCGTTGGCTATGGGTTTTTGTTGGTTATGAGGGGCTAACCTTAGTTATTTTCTGAAGATAATTTCTGAAATTTTCAAAAAATTAAATTAAATAAATTCTGCAGAACCAACCTTATTGTTTAGTATATATCCAGACATAATGTTTCATTAATCGGTTCAGTAAATGAAACTTTTAGCATAATGTTGTTCAGTAAATGAAATCCATTCATAAGTTCGATCTATGAGGAAAATGCATTCATAACCTCGTTCAGTGAACGAAATGCTCTCGTAGTATTGCTCAGCAAATTAATTTCTCTCATAATTTTGTTCAAAAAGCTTATCCGAATACAGGGATACTGTGAGACAAGTAAATGAGCAGAATTTGTCAAATTATGAGGGTGTTGGATTATTTTCATAGTATCGTCTTGGCATGGATGAAACACGTACCAGCTCACATGAATTAAATGTGGTCTGCTTTTGTGTAAGATGAAAGGTTAAGCTCACTTATCTTAATGAACTGTGATGTGATCTGCCACCACCTTCATCACTGATCAGTCCTTGGCTGCTATTATAACAGATTTAGCAATCACTTCATTACTATAGTCCTTGTTCTTTCTCATGTTTAGTACATTGAACGCGATGGCTATGATGTACTTTCCGAAGATATCAACATTGTATTAACCATTTCTAAATCTGACATGTTTGGAGGGCCCTATGTGCAAGGTGGTAAGCCTGGATTAGTCACAAAAATGACTTGTTAGCTTTGTATTATTTTATTACACACTTCATTTGTTATGTTTTAAAGTGTTTCAACAATCGATATTCATCCAATGTACATAGGCTAGTTGTATAAAAACTACTTTTGAAAGAGCTAGAAGACAACTTGGAAGAGGTCAGAAAACTATTTAGACTTTCAAGAACCTACCATACAATAAAATGGATGATGTATAACTATTTGAAGTAAGACATATGTCACAAGTATGCATTTCAAACTAATAATGATTATGATTTAACGTATTTTTATTAACCTCTGAGGACCAAAAGTTGCAAGGTGGGCCTTTGCAAGTCTTGGGCACTTTCTCATAATTGCAATCTATATTTCTAATTCTCGAAATTTTGTACAAAGATGAAAAAAAAAACAAGAGCTTCATGGAGATGTAATTTGTGTTCTCATCAGAGATGTAGAAGGAAAAAAAATGTCACCTTAAAGATAAAAATTAAGGGCAGGCATGCCGGGAAACTTTTAAAACTTTTGTTATGACCCTTGAATGTATGTGAAATTTTCAATACAAGTGATCGTCATAATTTTAAGATTTAAAAAAGTTTCAACCTTCCATTGTGTAGAACATTCACTCCAAGACGTGTCAAGGTTTTTCACCATTTCCAGGCAAGGTGCAATAAGCAAATTTCATTTCCTCATAAAAAACAAAGATCTTGATTTTCTTTACAATTTGAATTTTTTTGGCTTCATGAACCTTAGTTTTCACCGTTTGGCTTGTTGATTTAGCGAAGAATGAATTTCTCATTAATCAAAATGTGGTTGGTGATTTTTTAACCTCTTGTCATTGCTTAATTCTATTGAAAATGCTTCAATTATTCAGTACCTCAAAAATCAGTGTACAATGAATTCACGTCACAACAATCATAATGGTATAATATTTAGAGCTTTTGTAACCCAAAAATTCAACACCAAATGGAGTCAAGGTTTGTTGATTCTTGGAACGGAAGGAGGAAGAAAATATTTTCTACACTTTAAGCACCATGATCTTTTGATTTGTGCGGTCAATGATTATGAAATTTTTTGAGCATGTGGGTTTATAAGTGTAGATTAAAATCTTACCGCAAATGACGAATTTAATGATTTTTTTTGTTTTCATTTGTTGCAACAAACAAAGTTGAAATATTTGTGGTAAAAAAAATTTAAGGACTTTTAGAGGTTAAGAGTCAAACTTCTAATTTATCTATCATATTTAAGATAAAATGATCCACATTTGTTAAGTAAGGGAGATCCATCCATTCACATAGAAGAAGAAATCATATTTTTGGAAGTTACACAAACACATTGAAGTATAAAAAAATTCATTAAATTATATTGTGAATTTTTCTCAAAGAAAACAAAATATCTATACAAAAATTTGGTTGAAAATAAGCATAAAATCAAACAAAAGCTAGTTTACCAACTAATTTCTAACTATTCAATCAAAGAAAATCAAAAGAACTATATACATATTCATAAAAATGATGTCCATCATCTACATACAAAAGCATAGGGCCAAAGTTAGAAACACCTATTCTAAACATTAAAAATTTCACAATTGCTTCATATAAAATCCAAAAAATCTATTTTAGAGTGTCTTAGAACCTTGGGTTTTGTTGTTTCTCACTTTAATCATGTGGTTTATTAACCTTTGAGACTTCAAGATAAAAAAACAAAATCCGATATCCAACATTTTCTACATAAAAATAAAAAACTCCCATGTGTATACAAATTATTGTGTATTGTAGGAACAAATTTCTTAGTTCTATTATTATACATTGAAATGATAATATATACAATAATTCTATTATACAAAAAAAATCAATTAAACTTTGATGAGCTATGATATGTTGAATCTAAACTCAACACTAATCTCCAAAATCACTAATTCCAAGTCAAGACTCTTCATTCAACATCCATGATATAATTCATCATACTACTAAAATCATAATCCGCGTAGTGAACCACGCAGCGATCAATCGTGCAGTCAACGGTGCAGTGAACTATTGGAACGGTGCAGTCAACCACGCAATTAATTGTGCAGCCAACCGTGCAGTGAATCATGTTACCTTTCTTTTAATATAGTTTGTAATATAAAAACTACATTAAAATGGTTGGACTTATGCGTTGCAAAGAATTAGCTTGAGTTTTTGGGTGTGACAAATTTGCATTTGTGTGTTGCAATTTGTGCTCTTGATTACAAATTTGATGTTCAAAATATTTTTTGAGTTAAGCACTAAAAGATTGAATTGTAAATTATGAGTTGTAAACTTGGAGTGAAAAAGTTGTGAAGTTGGAGTTGTGATCTTGGAGGTTGGCATACAAAGTTGGAGTTGCAAAATTGCATATTCGAGTTGTGGAGATTGAAATTTCAAGTTTTGAGGTGAGATTGCAAGTTTTGAGATTGTAATTGCAAATTGAGTTTGTGAGTGTGAATTTGAGATTGTAATTGCAAGTTGAGTTTGTGGATGTGTGAAATTGAGATTGTAATTGCAAATTGAGTTTGTGGGTGTGTGAAATTTGCATTTGTGTGTTGCAATTTGTGCTTATCCAAAATAAATTTGAAACTCTTGATTACAAATTTGACGTTTATAACATTTTTGAAATTCCATGTTAAAATGCAAAAAATCTAAAACCTAATTTATTTTTTTCTATTCTATTCTATTACATTATTAAAATTCATGCATAGGTTGCAAAGACATATTTATATTTTTTGTAGATTGTTGTTACCTTTTTAAAAATATTTTGTGATATAAAAACTACATTAAAATGGTTGAACTAATGCGTTGCAAAGCAAGCACCAACTGCTAGTCTAAAATTAAAATTTTAAACATATAAAAAACAAAGACATGCTCAAGTATAAATCTTTTCTAGGTAACTCTAAAAATTCTTTTAAAAATTCAAGAAATAAATAGCGTAATCAAAGTAGATTATTTGATTCCACATTTTATCTCTGCATAGGAAGTGGCAACACACATTTTTTATCCCCTCATCAACACTTAGCTTAAATGTGATTCACCCCTTTGAACATATAGAGATACCGTACCTAGTGGTCACTTTTGACACCTCTCTGTTCAAAGAATTATTTTTCTTTGATGCAATGATTCCGACACAATGGATATCACCTAAGTATTACATGGATAATCACTTAAACAAAAAAAAAAAAAATCCAAAATTCTGAACAACTGTCCATTTTATATTATCCACTAAAGAACCAAGTATCCATCATGGAGACAAATTTTTTTAACTATAAGTGCAATCATCTTTCAATCCGTACAAC
This sequence comes from Bryoerythrophyllum caledonicum, assembly GCA_963971425.1. NCBI lineage: Eukaryota > Viridiplantae > Streptophyta > Bryopsida > Pottiales > Pottiaceae > Bryoerythrophyllum > Bryoerythrophyllum caledonicum. The sequence continues at coordinate 9,296,005 of OZ020524.1, forward strand.
CAAAATTTACAAAAATTCATCTCAAACAAGTTCAAAAGTAGATCCTATAGTCACATTCTCAAACAACTCATCTTGGGCAATTTGAATCAACGGAGTAGAGATTCCAACGAAATGTCTTGGTTCTTTAGGGGTTATCCGTGTAACACCGGCTTGGCTATGGCGCGACCGTCATCTACAAATGTAATAGACCTTGAATTGTATTACCTACTATAGCCGTGCATTGATGGTCGCGCCATAGCTAGCCCAGTGTTAAAGATTTAATTATGTACAAAAGCGACCACGACGTAATGTATGATAACTTACCCTAAACATCAAGGGCCCCACCATTAACGGCCTTTCACCTCCGTCGAGTCTGCTGCCATCGTCGCCTTCGTTGGCCAGTCTTCGTCGCCTTCGTTGGCCAGTCTTCGTCGCCTTCGTTGGCCAGTCTTCGTCGCCTTCGTTGGCCAGTCTTCGTCGCCTTCGTTGGCCAGTCTTCGTCGCCTTCGTTGGCCTGTCTTCGTCGCCGTCGTTCCCAGTTCTCGTCGGCTCCGTCATAGTTTATACCCGGTTGATACCTGCTCGATACTTGGGTGATACTAGCCTACATTCATCGCCATGTTTAACATGCGCGATCCGCTGTGAAGGCTGTGCGAGGTCGTCTCCGACGCGAGAGTTGCATGCGATTCCTGGCCCTCGATCGCCATAGCCATCCCTCTTTTTTTTTTTCTCTCGCTCCACCATCGGCTAGCTCTTCCTCGCTCTCGCTGCAGCAGCGATCATGGCGATCGCCGCACCGCACCTCGCTTCCAAGCTCGCATGCCCGCCCTCCGTGGCGTCCCCCCGCGCCGCGCTCTCCCCTGCCTCCTCCTTCGCGCCTCTCTCCTCTCGCACGGCGCGTCTCACTGCCGCCTCGTCCAGGGTCAGAATCGCCAATCGCAATGGTAAGCTCTCTCACGACCTCGTGACTGGATTCTTGAACCCTGATCGTTTGACTCTTTTGTGTTTCTGGTCCTCACCTTTGCGACGAGACGTGATGCGACAAGATGATGTGGAAGGGATTAGACATGAGCTCGCGTTTCGGTGATCCGAGTTCTTGGAATCCGGCTTCGGGTTCGTTGTTGATATGTCATGCTTGAGCCGGAGCTTTGATTATCATGTTTATGCGATCCTCTGTTGTGTTGGTTGGCTCTTCGGAGAGTACTGCATTGGTTCAGTAGGGAAGGGTTTGATAGGGTTACGAGCTTGCTAAGATTTAAGCCTAGGTTTTAATTATGTCGTGGCTTGGCAGGATTGGCGAGGGTTCCGTTGTTGAGGCCCAGCCGAGCAGCTGCATCAGACGAAGCCGGCGAAGAGTTCGTGAAGCAAGCTGAGGAAGCGTACAAAGAATTGAAAGCAAAGGTTAGTCAACAGGATACATTATTGTTCGGTTTTGCCTTTGCTGAATCCTGATGGCGGTCCTTCGTTATGGACTAGGTAATGTGTAAGCAACCCCTGGTTATGAGAACAATAACTTTTTCCGTATGCAGAGGTTGCTTGCACATTGTATGGCATGACGTCAATGGTTGGATCTATCCTGTCAAATTCTTCAATGATCAGATTTCTTTCAGTTCAGTCACTCAATATAATGTGGCTTCGTGATGGACCATGTAATGTGACAGCAGCCCCAGGTTATGAGAAATAACCTTAACATAATCAAGGGCCCGGACAGAACGGACCTTGTCAAAAGTTTTTTGATGATAATCAAACAAGGCTCACACAAGAAGGTTCAAAGCAGCCCTTGTTGTGAGAAATAGGGTTTGAGGAAGTACTTACGGAAGTTTCTCTTGTTCTTTTTGCAGTGGGAAGGAGTGGGCAATAAAACAAGTGTAGCAATATACGCTTCTGGGGCCTTAGCGGCCTTATGGTTTTCGTCGACAGTCGTCAATACCATCAATGGTGTGCCCTTGGTACGTTCTTCAGCCAGTTCGTGCATACGTGCTTTGTCAGCTTTTGAAAAGTTTGTATGCTTCGAGTTCCCAAGATCTTTTATGCATTGTCCGGTTCCTGCAATTTTCACTTTCCTCAGCTGGGATCTTGAAAATGTGTACTTCAGTCCGAGCTTAATCACACACCTACCTTTATTCTGCCGTGCAGCTTCCCAATCTCATGGAGCTCATTGGTCTTGGTTATTCTGCCTGGTTTGTCTACCGGTACTTGCTTTTTCAGGTATGCTCTTTAACCTTTTAACCATTCTAGAAACGGATCTCTTGCTCACAACATTTTCTGCTGGTGTTTCCTTGCCTTGGGCGTATGAATGGTCCATGTATCTGAAAGTTGTCCAAATCCGAAACTGCCCAAGCTGAAGCTAGAAATGACACTTCTAGCCTCTATTGAAAAAGATCGAAACTTTCTATTTGCATCCAAAGTATCCCATACTAAAGAGAAATTTTTCCTTGTGTCGAATTTGACCCCTTTTTGAGGATTTCTAGAGATTTATTTGAGGTTTAATGAGCTACTTTTCTTCTCATGGGCACTTACGGATGTTAAGAACTATGTCGGGCTATTCCGTGATTCTCAGGAAAACAGAAAAGAGCTGGCAGCTGAAATTAAGGAGTTGAAGCGTAAAATCACTGGGGTTGCAGATGACATCTCGAGCTAGTCGAAGAGTCGGTCACTTTTTCAAGCTTTCGTTTGGCATTTAGGACTCACAAGGTATGGTATCCTCAATTGATGCATAATATAACACAGGATTGATTCCCAATTAGGGGCGAGTCTAGTTTCAGGATTGTGGGGTGACTGTTCCTCCCACTTTGTAGAGTTGAAAGTAGGTTACATCGAGTCCTGGCCTTATCAGTAAACTACCTCGCTTGGTTCCATGCATCCTCACTAATACAAGTTTCTTACTTTGAGATGAGTAGCGATTAAGGTGGAGGCACCTCTTTTGTCGGTTTAAGCAACTTTACTTGCTTTAACCCGAAAGGACCTTGCCTCATGCATCGCCAAAACCACCTCAAAACTGCCACTTTGAGGTGTGATATTATTAAACAGTGGGTGTGATATTATTAGGCTAATTCAAACAACCGTTTCTATTTTCAACCGTAGGATTTTTAACCCCTAAAGGACCAAGTGCCCAAAATGGGCTTTTTGAAAGTTCGGTCAGGTTCCTATGGTGTCAATTTCCAACATTCTTCTTTGAAATTTTCACTATAGAAAGACATTACCAAGAGCTTAGTGGGAAAATAATTTTTTCCTAAATTGGACATTTGATGAAAAAGTTATAGGATTTTGAATTTTAAATGGGGTCGGCGGGCACCTCGGGCACCTCCAAAAACTTTTGATAGGACACTCTACTGAAAGTGAGATTTTCAATACTCGCAAGTAATATTATTTCCCTTCATGTTGTCAAAAAAAAGTTCTTGTCTTTAGTGAAAAATAGCATACCAACCCAAGTCAAACATTTTCACACATTGTCACTCATTGTCGGGCAAGGTACCAAAAAAACTTTTTCTTTTCCACATAAAACCTAGAGATCTTCATATTTTTCACTTTTTATTTTTTCCACAACAATATGTAATGTAAACCTTCTTATCAACCATTCGGATTATCAATTGAAAACATATTAAGTTCAAAAAAAATTAAAGTGTGAATTAACGAATTTTGAGCCTCCACTCCTTGCACACTTGTTTTGAATATGCTACACCCCGTCTCTACCTCTAAAAATTGGTGTGTAAGGAGCTAACATGATGCTTAACAAGATGGTAATAGATTTAGACCTTGTGTAGTGAAAATTTTTGACACCAAGTGAAGTCAAAGTCTGCTGATCCATTAAACGCAGGGAAGAAAATGAACCATTTGCTTGACTTCAAACACTATAATCTTTCAATCCGTGTGGTCAAAGTTTATGAAATTTTGAACATGTATTACTTAATAAGCCTTTATTGAGATCCTACGGTCAGAACTAAAAATAAAAGTTTTTGTTTCCTTCTTTATTCATTGCACTAGAATCCAATAATTTTGAAGTGTTTTTGGTGTAAAACTGCCTTGGTCCTTTAGGGGTTAAGTTAACTACACCAAACATTGAATATAGTGTAGATTTATAATTGATGTGGATCACCCACCCATTAATTTTCATCAAGCACATGCATGTCAAGATTTTATTTCCTATTTGTTTTCAAGCAAGTGTGTCAATCGTTGATTGGATGTAAATTTCCAATTTGTGTAGAAACTCGAACTACTTTGGTCCACACTATATTCAATGTTTGGTGTACTACAAGAAGACACCCAATTTTTTTTGTAAACTTTGATCGTGTGGATTGTAAGATACATGCATTTGAAAGGTGCAAAATTGTTATTTTTCATTGTGCCCACACAAAGTCAGCGTACTTTGACTCAAGATAATGGCATACATTTCCACTACACATTGCTTAAATCCAACAGATCTATGTTCTACCTTGTGTTAGGTCATTGCATGCCAAAAATCACAAGTAATGGAGGTGTTTACTATAAGAAGAATGGGCCTATAATTACTAGGGATGTTGAAAGTGGCCCTTCACTTAGGAATGCGATATCATTTTTTGAATAAAGAAATAATTGTTGAATCTAAAATCCAAAGAGTGAATAGAATTATTGTGACTTATTTTAACGAATAGAATTTTTAATTTTTTTAAATTTCTATGTGTTTTTAAGTGAAAACAATGAAGGTTGCCAAGAACTTGTCACAACTGTTTGTCTCAAAAAAGTGCAATTTGTCAATACTATAGTACTACTATTCATCCCTATAGTATCTTGTTGAGCTGCCAAAAGAATCAAGCTTTTTGTGTTTGAAGCACCATAATTTTTTCCCTTTAAGTCCATAATAAGAATGAAAAAAATTCCCACAAAGATAACCCATATCTCTATTTTCATTAAACATTTCAAGAAGTTATCTTTAGAAATGAATTTTTAGGAACATGCCCAAAATTGAATTGTACTCTGTAGGTACAAATGGTCCTTTAGGGATTAAGATGGAGTATACATAATGGAGATTTCAAACAAAAAGGCAAAATCTATGAAGCTTCAGGAAGGATATATCATTTTCTTTGCTTAGACAAATACTTCAAGTATTTTTGAAGTTCAGGCTTTATAGTGTACCTCAATTTGTTTTTAGCATAATGTACTATGTGTATTGTTCAAATAATTTGATCAAAATAGAACATCATGATTTCTTTTTTTGGAGATTTAAACTACTAATATTGAAATAGATATAAACTTATAAAATAAGTCGTGAATGATTCTTTGTCATAGAATTTGTTCTTTGTCCTCTACAAACTGTGCTACTATAGACCATGCCATTCCCTAATATTTTACAAAACGAGCATTGGAGATGCCAATTTAAACAAGACTATTGGCTTTAAAATGATGTGGTTTTACAACCTCGGTAAACTTACAATGGTCACAACCTTATTGGTGGTTGTCCTACCTTAAAAATACCATAATAGACACCCTCTAATCACCTTCAAAAGACAGACCATGGTGGATCATGGTTTATAACGTAGGACAATCCAAAATTAATCGGCAAGCCAATGGTGCTCCCTTTTATACCCTTTGTAAACTCCGGCGAGGAAATGTAGCCTGTCTTTACATGACTTGAACATTGACCAATGAATTATAAGTGATGTGATAATCTTCCTAAAATCTAGGAAGGGTATAGAAGGGAGTGATATTGGGTTTTATGGTTGTCCTACCTTGTCTATTGTTATGATGTTTTTTTGAAATTAGAACTTGGTAGAATTCCAACTATAATCCTTATTAATTATAGATAACCAAACTTGATCTAAATTCATTTCAAATATTTTTAATCATTTATAAGCATAGAAAAAGATACCATGAATAAAAACTACCTTCCTTTCTTTCAATTGAGGACTATTCAGGTTAGATTATTTGTGGAATATTTAGACCTGATTCAAAAATGACCTAAATGAAAAAGGTAATGTGTAGTGACTTTGTAAATAACTCTAAAGAAGAAGAAGAGCTCCAATTCTTAAAGTGGACCGGCGTAAACATAGTGTTTTTTCATTCTCTTCACTAAACCTATGGCCATAAACCACAAGTTACATGTTAGTGTAATAGAATTATTCCTCCCTTTCAAGGTTAAACACTTTCTATACTAAGTACTTCCCTACATTCTTCTAAGTGCTTTGAAGACAACTGACATGTCATCACCCCAAAAGGCCTTCTAGTTAAATAACTCTAATATAGAAATTATCTTGTTCCACCTCAACCCCATTTCAACACAAGAAAATTTGCATTAAGGTATAACCCCCCACCAATAGATTAAGCAATGTGCATATAAGGAGAGCCCAAATAATAATACACTTATTTTTCAATGATAGCCAATAGAATGACAATCTCAACCCAAGTGATTTCATATTTTTCAAATGAGATTTGAATTACTTATGAATTTTCAAAGAGATCAGCCATGTGTTGCCTACTTCTGCCAAAACGTACCCCCCATTAGTGCAGACCAATGGGTTTGATCACACATTAGATCTGAAATTAATTAGGGGTCTTGATCAATAATAAGCCTTAGTTTGGAGCTGACAACAAACGAATGGGTGGAAATGGGACATACATGGGATAGAATTGGGACCAAATATGAAGTGGCTGTGCTAGGAGGGTGACCATGATGGGCTCTACTACCTTACCCTAATCACAAATGACCCATCACAGTAACGCAACCCTTCCATCCATCCAACCAAGAATTTATCATCCATGACACCATGTGCCCAATCCCAAAGACCCTTCCAATCTCGTCCAGAAGCATTCATCCACGACGCCCACTACCCAGTGATCCCAAAATCAATTCCTTAAAATTAACAAAAATGCTACAACCTAGGAGTTAAGTAAGCTATTCAAGTACAAAATACAAGGAGATACCCAGGCCATACCCTAGCCATACCCTATAATATCTGCAACATACCTAGATGATACCCTCTAATATTCATAAGATATCTATGAGACACCCATGGATATCATCTCCAAAGGTGGCTAAATACTTCTAATGCTCGTCAACATTCTAGCAAAATCTCATTATTTCTTTCATTTCTTCATAATGTATAAACAACACCCCAATTTCTCTTGTAGCTTCTCACCTAATTTTAGCCAATTCAACCCTTCAAGACCAATCCACCATACATGGGTCATTTGGCACAAGAACCATTACAGAAAGTGCTAGAGACCACTTGAAAGGAAAAAAAATAGGTCATGACTTAGATGTGGAGGAAGATGGGCATCAATTGAGACCATCCCCACCGCAATCGGTGAGCTACAATGATTTCCGTGAAATGAGTTTGTAGATTTCCATGCTGAAACGATGCCCATGATCTAGAATCCTCTCATCGGCCATAAAGGGTTGAGGACCGCTGCCACAGCCGGGTCTCATCTCCGAAGCCGGATCCGGTCATCACCCGAGCATCGACCCGGGTACCGGCCCACTTTCATCCGTCCAGTCGGTCGCCCGCAATCCGAGCACTGTAGCAGTCAAGGAGGTCTTGTTGGCTTGACTGGAGAAACCGAGTAGCGTGGAAAAAAGAGGCTCCGAATCAAACAGTGCACCCGAGCGCGTCCCATTGACTTCCTTGCCCTTATATATCCCCCACCCTTTCCATATAATCTTCACCTTCACTCCCAACAGATCAATCCTCAGCGAGCAACTGGGGCACCAACTCCTCCTCCGCCTCCGCTTTCTCAAATCCAATACGTTGCTGTAAGTGTCCGCCTCACTTGTTTGAATTCAACCTCAGGTCTGTCTGTTGTGTCAAGAGTTGAATTCAATCCCAGTTTGTTCTCGTGTAGTGTAGTGAAGTGAAGTGGGTGCTCCTCTTTGGAATCAATCTTTCTTGTGTTTTGAATTGAGTTTTGGATTGTCTGCTTTCCTGTCGTGTAGGATTGCGCTTGTTTCTTCTTTCCTGTTTGTGTTCCGAGGGGTGTTTCGGAAGAGTTTTCTAGGACTGGGTTTGCACAAGTGGTGAATGGCGCCACTACAGGAATTCCAGTCTGATGTGCTCCTTGCTTTTGCAGGTTCTATGAGCTACGAAAGATCGCTACGGCAAGTATTTCCGACAGTTTTGCCAATCGCAGCGGCGAGCACCGACTTGTTGACTTCACGTTACTCCTAGTTGTTGTCTGCGCGGGTTTTGAATCGCAATGGCAGGCGGCAGCAGCCCGAGCCCGAGCGACAAGCTCGCCGCGGCGGCGCAGAATCCGAAGTTGAAGGCGACGGAGAAGAAGAAGCGCAAGCGGCCGTCCAAGAAGGTCCCGACCACGGTCCTGGAGTCGTCCAGCACCAACTTCATGAACCTGGTGCAGCGGCTCACGGGCTCCGCCGCCGAGGCCGCAACGAAGCCCGCGCCGCCGTCGCTCGCGTTCTCCCCCTCCCGCTCCCTCGCCACCTCCACCACCTCCTCCTCGCCCTACTCCTCGCCGTCCTGCGACTACGTCGACCCGCGCATGAGCAGCAATGCCTACTACCAGCAGCTCCTCCAGAGCTCCGCGACGACGACGGAGGACGACGACTCGTCCTCCCACGGCTTCGCAAACCCTAACCCAATGGCGAGCCTCTACGGCGACGAGGACCTTTACAGCTCGTATTCTGCGTCCTCGCGGGCGGCGGAGAACGAACTGTCGCCGTTCTCGTCGTATAATTGGTATCCGTCCGAAATGCGGGTGTGAACGAGGACGGCGCGTTACACGAGGAGGATGATTACAGCCCGTATTCCTTCTTCGTCCTCGCTTTGTAGAATTCGTCATGTACAGAGGGCATTATGAGGCATAGGGCGATTACTTGAGGTGCCTGGGAAATGGAGTTAATTGCAGGCCGCAAGGGAATTCTTGTTTATTTATTTAATAGTAGGTGCGTACTACTTCGTGTATATGAGAGGCCTGTGTATATCGCTGTTATTACTTTATAACATCATGAGTTTTCCATTTTTTAAAACCTTACTTGTTGCAAACTTCTCATCCTCTTTTTTTGTGTTTTCGGTTTCTTTGTTATGTGACATTGTTAGGTGTTGTATATGGAATGAGTTGAGAGGTAGAGCATGAGTAGGTGGTCTTCGTGGGCTTCTCAAGGGCAATGTAGTAGAGACATGCGCAAAGTACACTAAAGATCACATTTAGTGTAGTGCTCAGTAAATGACTTGTAAATGCGATAAGTTTTTACTCTTGATGCCAATTTTTACCAAGAGCACAACTCTCTATAGTATTCAAATAAGAGGATCATCATAAACATAGTTGGTAAAAATATTCACTTAAAGTAAAAACTTATAGCATTTACAAGTCATTTACTGGGCGCTACACTAAATGCGATGTTTAGTGTAGTTGTGAGTTTGATTAGGCTTTGAAATTTGGTGTTTGTTGGTCTTCGTATGGTGAAGATATATAACACATAATATCTATTATCTTCTTAACCTCTAAAGGGCCAAGTGTCTCTTTGGGGAACAAAATATTCACTTTGACTATTGCGGTCATCTTCCAAGCTCCGTAAGGTCAAAATCGTTTATTGTGACATCATCCCTTAGAAGTTTGGAAGAAAATTCTACATTGACATTCTCAAAAAGTATCATATTGATAGTTTTAATCAATGGAGTAGAGATTCCTCTAAAAGGCATGGGTCCTTTGGGATCAACAGTCCTTGAATAGTAAAACCGTTTTATATGTGCAAAGACAAGTTTGTGACCATAATTCAAATGGTGAAAATTGAGATTATTATATATTTTTGAGGCAAAAAGAAAGTGAAAAGGAAAAGTGCAAAATCTCAAAAAAATTGCGTCCATCTATGTAGAAGAATGAATGTTTTTTTACACAGTGCTTAGAAACTTTGACTTCTCTTTGTGTGAATTTTTTTGCACTTTAGGAAGTTATTTTTTCTTTGGTAAAATCTAAAAAGAAGTTACATTGATTCGATGAATTCCACAACTTCTTGGACGAAGGGCCCTTGTCCCTTTTTCTAATTTACTCCCCCTACTCTTGCGTTTTCGGACGGGCAATCAATAGTGTGCATGTTTTCACAGGAGTGTCCACATTACACCTGAATGACGTTCCATGATGCTACTGAGCAACACTTTAGGATATTCCTCATGGTGTGAAAAGATAAACTCTGATGCTCGCATGAATAAAGTGCTTGTTTGTTTCCACCAGGTAACGATAGCGGAACAGTACAACTGGCCCCGATTCGAGGACAGACTTCTCGGTGTGAAAAGGAGAGGTGGGCTATGAGAAGGCTGTGAGCTGTGTGTGCCATGGCCGTACTGCAACAAGTTGGGGAATGTTCCATTATTTGAAAGAGCAATTAGCTTGACTTTTGTGCCTGTCACAACCTGTTCCCCAAATTGCAAAAGTGAGCAACCAACAGGTTCATGGCAACTTGCCTGTAGAAGTCAAGCTGACATGGACGGGTAAGATTCCAGCGTAAAGGTTACCTTGCTTTTTGCTGAGAACCTATATAATTACGGTGGTGCCCCTACGATGGAGTGCTCTCATTCGTAGGTCAACATGGACAATGTGTCTATGATGTGTGAATGATGCTGCCATGTAACATTCATGAATAGAATATGCACATTTTTCTGTATGTGTATGTGTTTTTCTGGCGTTTTGTGTTCCGCCAAGAGTAGAAATTTTCTCGTGATTTCCTATGGAATCATGAATGTATGGTCTTGGAATTACCGACAAGTGCAAATGGATGGTTGCGTACACGTGTTCTCTAACATAACATATTTTGTGTCTTGAATACATGTGCATGCCAGCCATGAAAACATTAACTAACTGATTCTTAACTTGTCTTTTTGTTTTTTTTGTTTTTTTTGTTTTTTATGGCGCAAAGGTTCTGAACTTTTTGCTTGAAGGATTTGATTATTTGTTCTTGTAACCGATTTACTGAGCCTCCCTTGTGGCTGTTAACCCTTTATCGCCGAGGTCATGTTTTTCCCGAACCAAGATATGTGTTGGTTTTTTTCTTTGAACTAACTTTGATGGAAATATAATGTTTGTTTTTAGTATCCAACCTACAAAATTGGAGTCAAACCATGACCTCAACTTTGGGGGAGAATTGCACAACATCCAACGGTTGATGGAATAGATTATAGTGTTTACAGATACTATATATTGGTAATGGAAGTTGTGGACTTTGGAGGGTACACTACGTCACCCATCAATAGATTCTTGCAAGAATTCTTGTACTTTGAAAAAAAGAGGTTCACATGTGGACTAGGTCGATAGCTTCACATTGACATATCATACGTGAAGAAAAAATTTCTCCATGATTATCGATGATTTTTTTTATCTAGGATCTACTTGATTGTATACAAAAATGTTCCAAACTTATACGAATAAAAATAGAAGTTTTGTATGTGATGAGGAAGATTGACAATCACAAACAATGAAGAATCTCTTAAAGACAAATTTCAATCAAAATTAAAGACTACAGTAAAACCATTTTGCATGTGTATGAAATACAACATAGTATGTGGCATGGCATTCACTGAATTTTGTGTTGTATTTCTAGATTTTCCATGAGTTCTATGACTCCAAATCATATAATGTGTGCACAAATCTAAACTTCACATTTCACGTCCTAATTCCTCATGGATGTCATGCAAATTAAGTTTTTAACACCTCCAGAATCCCATATTGGGTCTTGTGAGCACAAAAGGGTTAAAGTGGGTCATACATTCAATAATAAACAGTATCCAACCGTATACCCAGTCCACCAGCCTATGCATGAAAGGGGCGTCTTTCAAGCTAGCGTAGGAGATAATGTTGTGAATGATGTGTGATAAGATACACTAACAGTCAATGGCGGTATTTTTCGTTACCAATTGTTTCAACAAGATACCCTGTCTTTTTATTTACTAAGCTATTATTTTTCTCCCTTTGAATAACTGTAAAATTGATAGAAGAGCTTGGTAGGTTTAAAAATTATAATTCTTAACCACTAAAGTTCCAAGAGTCTTGAAGGTTTGGGAAGGTGCCTATGGTGTCAATTTAGAACAATATTCTTATTGTAGATGGGCGTTTCCAAAACAAGTTTATGTTGGTGTAAATTTTTCCTACATTGGACATGTAATGCAAAAGTTGTGCCACCTTAACCCTTGAAAGACCATGTGTCATAAAATGGCATTTTGAAAGTCCGGTTAGGTTCCTATGGTGTCAATTTCTAACACTCCTCTTTGAATTTTTTACCGTAGAAGGGCATTACTAAAAACTCAGCAGGAGAACAATTTTACTTCTTTCCAAAATCCGACATTTAATGGAAAAGTGATAGGGTTTTGAATCTCAAACAGGGAGAGCGGGCACGTCGGGCACCTCCAAAAACTCTCCTTAGGACACTTAATTAAATGTGAGACTTTCAATATTTGCCAGTAATATTATTTCCTTTCATATTGTCAAAAAAATACTCTTGTCTTTAGTGGAAAATATCAGATTGACCCAAGTCGAACATTGTCACACATTGTCGGGGCACAATTGTTTTGAATATGCTACACGCCTTCTCTACTTCTAAAAATTGGTGTACAAGGAAATAGTATCACACTTAACATGATGGGTATAAAATTTAGACCTTGTGTAGTGCAAAACTTCAACACCAAGTGAAGTCAAAGTCTACCGATCCACTCACCGCAAGGAAGAAAATGAATCGTTTTTTCTACTTCAAACACAATAATCTTACAATCCGTGCGGTCAAAGTGTATGAAATTTTGTGAGCATGTTTCTTAATAAGTCTTGATTGAGATCCTACGGGTGAATGTGAAAGTGAAAGTTTTTGTTTCCTTCCTTACTCATTGCACTAGAATCAACAATTATGAAGTTATTTTTGGTGGGAAATTGTCACAAAAATTTAGGGGTTAAAAACTGTGGTGGTCTCTCAAACTTAAGCCCAAATAAAAAAACGTTCCATGACGGGCAAAAGTCCTCTAGCGGTCAAGTTTCAAATTAATTTTGGTCATATTTAACCCCTTTAAAACCCTTTAAGGCTAATAAGCTTTTTTTGGCCGGGAAGAACCTACAAGTGTGATTGATCATGTATATCAACATCTACACACTTGGAATATTTATTGAGACCCTAGTTCACATAAATCATTGTAGGTCACCAATGCTTCAATTAATTTTTGTGGTGATGTCCCCAATTGATGCCCATCTTTCTCCACCTCTACGTCGCAGTAAAATTATTTCATGGAGGTGGCTGGTAGCATTTTCTATTGAGATTATCATGCCAATACAACCCAAAAATGGACATTAGGTTGACCATGACTGTGATTCAAAAATGGTCAAAAGGTTGACCATGACTGTGATTCAACAAAACCACTTGAAAATTGCCTCTTTAATGCAATCAATTTTTTTCATAAACTTTGACTGCGAGAATTGTAAAATACATGCATTTGAAGGGTGCAATATTGGTTTCTCCTTTCCTGTGTGGACAAAGTCAACGTACTTTGACTCAAAAAACACTGGCATATTTTTTACTACATATTGCTTAAATTTTGTAGAACTATGTTATACCTTGTCTTAGGTCATTGCACACCAAAAAGCACAAGTAACGGTGGGATATATGACACGGAAAAAGGTCATGCAATGACTAGTTGAATGTGGTCATTTCCTTAGCATAAAAGTATTTATTTTTTATTTAAATAAATGATACGCGGGTCTAAAATCTACATGGTAGATGAAATCATCATGCTTTATTTTACTAGGGGGGTTTAAAAAAAATGAATTCCTTGATTTCTATGCATTTAATCTTTTTTAGGACAAACAAACTTTGGAGAATGGGAGAGTCTACAAGCATAATAGATTTTGTAAAACATAATTGAGGCAACGGATACATTTCACTTTCCTGACATAGTATTGTCCGTAATATTTAAACTAGAAACAATAAAAGCTGCCAAAAACTTTCCGTCACTATTGTCCATCTCAAAAAATTATACTATTCAACTCTTGAGTACCATGTTCAACTACTCCAAAGTCCATCTTTAGATATTTGAAGAACCACAACCTATCCTCTATGTCTAAAAATAAAATAAAGATAATGCTACAAAGATAACTCATATGTCTATTTTCAATAAAAATTTCAAAGATCAATCTTCAAAATTAGATATTTAAGAAGATGGCCATATTCAAACTCTACCCTACATGTTTAGAATGTCCTTTTGGGGTTAAGGATGAAGTAATAGTCTACATGAAATACCAAGGATGTAAGTAGTCTTTCTTTCTTTAGACCTGATTTTAGATTAATCAATCCCTAAAGGACATTTTATTGTTTGGAGGACCTATAATTTTGGGCAAGTTCTTGCAATCTCAAATTCTAATAAAAATTTAAAGCACTTTTATTTATGAAGATGTAGCATAGATACAACTTCATGGGACTAAATTTTCTTACCTTTGACCTTTGGAATAATAGTCATGTTATTGTTAGTGCAATTTTTTGGACTCTTGGCAACTCCAAAATTTATCACGACCTTCTAAAATCACTAAGCTTCTTTATATATATAATATTAGAAAATCATTATATAGATTTTTTATTTTGTAAAAATATAAAATTAGTGTAAGTACTCTATTCCAATGCAAGTCAAACATTTTGACACGTTGTTGGGCAAGGTATTAAAAAACCTTCTTTTTTCAACATAAGAATTAGAGATTTTAGCATGTTTTAATATTAATTTCTTCTATTGCATATTCCTACAACCCTTCTTTTTGACCATTTGCATTTTTAATCTATAGCAAGTTCAATCTACATTGAAATAAATTATATATTGGAAAACTTTGAACTATTGCTCATTGCACAATTTGTTTGAATATGATACACCAGTCTTTTACTGCTAAACGTTTGGTGTACAAACAAATGATATTATATAGAACATGACAGTTTAAAATTTAGACTTTGTGTACTGTAAAACTTGAAACGAAGGAAGTTGGAGTCTGTTGATCTTCTCAATGCAAGGAAGAAAATGAACCTTTGTCTACGTGACAATAGTCTTTTAATCCGTATGTTCTAAGTTCATGTTATATTGTGTGCATATGATTTTATGATTTCAAGTCAAGATTTTAGAGTTAAAATACCCCCTCCCTTTTCCACTCTTTACAAAAAAGATTGGGAATTTTGGAATGATTTTTCTATGAAATAGTCAAAGGAACTTTAGGGATTAAGAACTAGATGGAAATTATTTTAAATTCAAATCAAATGATGCAAAAGAAGAATATCAGCTTATTTAAACTTTAGATGACCTTATTGCAATAAATTGTCAAGTCACTTCGATTTTCAATAAGATGCCTCTTCTTTTGATTAATACTACTATCTTTCCTAAGTTAGTCTTAATAGCTACTAGATCAATAGAAGTACTTGGCGGTCTCTCACCTTGAAATCTTTATTAGCCCTTTCAAGACAATATGCGGCTATGGCGGGCCAAAAACGGCTGAATTGTACATGCCCATAGTTCAATTCAATCGGCTTAACCCCTAAAGGACCAAGGCATTTTCACACCAAAAACACTTCAAAACTGCTCGTTGTAGTGCAATGAGTACTGAGGTAATCAAAACCTTTTATTTCTACATCTAACTGTAGGATCTAAATTAAAACTTATTTGTTAATGTCCTCACAAATTTTCATAAACTTTGACCGCACGGATTGAAAGATTATAGTGTATGAAGTAGAGAAATCCTTTCATTTTCTTCCTTGCTTTGAGTGGATCAGCAGACTTTGACTATACTTAGTGTCAAATTTTTGCACTACACAAGGTCTGAAAAAATTATTATCATGTTAACCATGATGTTAATTCCTTTTACACCAATATTTAGAGGTAGAAAAGCGGTGAAGCGTATTCAAAACAAATGTGCACAAAGCGGAGGTTCAAAAATTGCCAATTCACGTTTTAATTTTTTGTGAACTAAGTATGTTTTAGAATGATAATCCAAATGGTCAATAAGAAGGTTTACACCACATCTTGTAGTAGAAAAATTAAAATGTAAGAAATACAAAGACCTCAAAGTTCTATGTGGACAAGTAGAAGTTTTTTTTGGGTACCTTGCCCAACAAAGTGTGACAATGTGTGAAAATGTTTGACTTAGAATATTATGCCATTTTTCACTCAAAACAAGAGATTTTTTTTGACAATATGAAAGGAAGTAATATTTTTTTATAGTACTAAAAATATCACATTCATTAGATTGTCCTAGTAACAGTTTTTGGAGTTGCCCGACATGCCCGATCTCTCGATTTGAAATTCAAAACCCTAAATCTTTTTCACAAAATGTCAGATTTAGGAGAAAATTGGACTCGCACATAGCTTTTAGCAATGTCCATCTACAATAACAATTTCAAAAAGGAATGTTATGAATTGACACCATAGGATCCTGCCCAAACCTTCAGAATCCCCCATGGGGAGTCTTGGGCCTATAAGGGTTAAACCAAATCAGGAGTAGTAAATGTGGACATATGATGATTGGGGTTTTGATTCGGATGGCACTATGGCAAGGTATTTTCTACTACACTCCAGAAATAACAATGGGCGTGCAATTTGGGTCAACTTGTCTTTAATGGATTAACCCCTAAATTTCCAAGAGTCTTCTCGAAGGACTCTAGAAGGTTCGGGCAGGTACCTCCTGCGTCAATTTAGGACATCTTTTTCTGAAATTTTCACAGTAGATGGAGATTACTAAAAGCTTTGTGCGAGTCCAATTTTATCCTAAATCCGACATTTTATGAAAAAGTTATAGGGTTTTGAAGTTCAAATGGGGAGAGCGGGCACGTTGGGCAACTCCAAAAACTTTTTCTATAACACTCTATTGAATGTGAGATTTCCAGTTCTAGCTAAAAATATGATTTCTTTTCATATTGTCAAAAAAATCCTCTTGTCTTTAGTGAAAGAAAGCATATAAATCCAAGTCAAACATTTCCACACATTATTGCACATTGTTGGGCAAGGTACCAAAAAAACTTCTTCTTTTTCACATTAAACTACGAGATCATCATATCATTTTCTTTTTATATTTTCTGTAGCATTATATGGTATAAACCTTCATATTGACCATTTGGATTCTCATTCTAAAAAAGGATAAGTTCACAAAAAAATATAACGCAAATTGACAATTTTTGAACCTCCACTCCTTGCACAATTTTTTTGAATATGCTACACCCTTTTTAAACCTCTAAAAATTGGAGTTCAAGGAGAAAATATCATGCTTAAAATGATGGAAATTTTCTTGTGTAGTGTAAAAATTTGACACCAAGTGAAGTCAAAGTGTGCTGATCAACTAAACGCAGGGAAGAAAATAGACTCCTTTCCTTACCTCAAACACTATAATATTACAATCCGTGTGGTCAAACTTTATGAAATTCTATGTGGAAGTTACTCAATAAGTCTTTATTGAGATCCTACGGTTAAAACTATAAGTAAATTTTTTATTGTTTTGTCCTTACTCATTGCATTGAAACGGGCAATTTTGAAGTGTTTTTGGTGTGAAATTGTCAAAGAAATTTAGGGGATAATTAAAAAGAGCTTGATAATCTTTTAACTCAAGTTAAAAGTATTTTTAGTTAACTTTGAGAAGGAAGGAGAGGTCATGTTGCACTTGACTTTTTCCTCTTTAAGGTATTTTTTTGAGATTCATTGAGGTTATTTATTGCTGATTAGAGCTGGTTTCAATGAATATAAATAAGGAAAGAGGCCAATACGCTTGGTATCTTTTCCAAACTTTACAAAAAAACTCTACGAAAAGTTCGTTGCATGACACAAATTTATCAACCCTTAAACGTCATCAGGTGCCATGGGTGGCAACAATATTCTACATGTATGGTGTCATATTTGAACATGATAAGGTGTGACATATTGAAATGGCCTCCGCATGAAAAATGTCAACTGAAAAATCTTCAACTCAAAGGGATAAGTCTTCCTATTCTATGATATATTTTTTACATTTTACAAAGTAAAATACGTGCCTGTATGTACAGTTCCCGACTGATGCTTCAGGATTCAACCGCCTTGTTAAACACGACTCATACGTCAGCATGGAAAATTCAAAAACCATATAGTCGGTGATGACTCTCCGGAATAGTCGTACAAGAATCCAAACCTGACCTCATCACGCCTCCCAGATTGCGAGTGTGGTCAATTCCTGTTATCGGGGACCCATCTTGATGCATGTCCTAACATACTTTCACCTACAAGTCACCATACTCATCGGAATCCACCTGTAATTCCTCCAAAAGAACCGCATCTGAAACAATAATCTATGGGAGAGTATGGGACCTTCAATGGGAATCTGAGAGACTCAAATGGCCAAAGGGAGAAAACTTCCTCTCTTACACTCCAAGATGGGGAGAGAATTCCTTGGCCGCCGCCGCCAAATGTGACTATGACTAAGTAGCAACATGTTTTGCCGCCCTAATTCAAACTTAAGTGGACTATCGTGTGGGACTTCGAAAGAGCAGGAAAAGAATTGGGATTCCTTTGGAGGTTGTGGCACAATGACATCACAGTCAATCAATGGCGAGCTCAAAGTCATTCCAATATTGATGGTAGATGCACTACGTGCAACATTGGAGTTGTGGAGAGCGCATATGGGAGTGCGAGCCAGCTAAGAATGCTTGGAACTATGTCTTTGAAATCCTCAACAACCCCAGAGGTAGACGATGGGGCAAACCCAACCTCGAACAATTCCTTTTTGTTGCTAGAATGCTTAAAAAACTTAAAAGCACGAGAAGAATTAGGCTTCTTCTGAAAGGCATCACCATATGGGCCGTTTGAATTGCCCGTAATGGCTCGGTGTTTAATCAGCACCGCTGGCAGCCGCAAGAGATCCAAAATACAATTTGGCAAAAGCTTACTGATTATGGTAGAGTTGCTCGGGGTAGAGTCATCACCGTGAACTCTGATTCTATCAAGATTAAGGCTACCACCCAATTTGATTCCACTTGGGGTTGTATTGAGGGTGTGTGCACTAAAAGGGAGACGTTGGACTCTTGGGCTAGATCCTGCTGGTACTGTCTTGGCTTTGAGTTCTTTGTGGTTGTCGTTTGATTGCGGTAGGTCCTGGCGCAACTTTGGTTGTGGTTACTTCTTTTTGCAATGAAATCTCTTTCATTTCAGTCAAAAAAGAAGAAAAAAATAGAAAAAAAGAGAAAGCTTTTCCATGTTGCTCTCCTCTTAGCTTTCTAATCAGACAAATCACTACTTACACAAATGTGGGACACTTCATGTGGTACATATACACTCATCCCTCCCATAAGCTATAGCCAAATATGGCACGCATAGATGGAAGTGGTAAGAATTCAACAGAGCTTAAAAGACAATAGTAGGTTCAATAGAGGGCTCAATAACTCCAGCCAAATTAATACGGAGGCCGGAGGTTGACACAGAAGCTAAAGGACTACTCTAAAAATGATGTTTAGTGTATCCTCACTAGTCGATGTAAGAATGCTATAAGTTTTTATTCTTGATGAATATATTTACCAACTATGTCTACAATGATCCACCACCTTGAGTACGACAAATAACTGTGCTCTCGGCAAAAATCTTCATTGAAAGTAAAAAAACAACAGCACTTCCAAACCATATAGAGTGGATAATCTAAACATCATTTTCAGTGTAGGAAGGCCATCAACAGTGGTTACAGTCTAGCGGTTTTAGGTGAGACATTATAACTTATGGAAGGGATGAGTGTGAGAGCAAAGTAGGCAGAGAACCAGATGCACATGAACACAACAAAACAACACCACATAATGCACATGACATGAGATGGAGCAACAAAACAATGCGACATAATGCACATGACATGAGATGGAGCCTCAGAATAACGTGCGCTTGTATTCGACCTTCACATGCTAGTGTACACGCATCTCTGGCTCTGTCTCCGCATTCTATCGAGGGAGGTGAACTGAACACCATAGCCTGGTCAGTATGAAGCTTCACAGCACGACGAGAGGAGACAGAACTCTTTCAAAAGAAGCGCATCAAAAACAATCTAGAAATCGCTTTCCCATGTTGCCATCCTGTTAGCTATCTAACCAGATACTTGAACAGATGTACATACACAACGGACTCTTCATCTGGTACATACACAAAGCAAACTAGGCAGAGAATCAGATGCACATACAAAACGACGCGACAAAATGCACATGACATGAGATGGAGCCTCAGAATAACGTGCGTTTGTATTCGACTTTCACGTGCTAGTGTACACGCATCTCTGGCTCTGTCTCCGCATTCTATCAAGGGAGGTGGACTAGACACCATGGCCCGGTCAGTTTAGACATTAATGTACAAGTATGGAGCTGTACTCACCGTGAGGTTCATCACCCGGACTCCGAGATCGTCTGCATGACCTCCACAGCGGGACGAGAGGAGACAGAAGACGACAGGAACTCCTCCGGCGTGGACGCGGAGTCCAGTCCAAACGAGCCGCGCGGCACGACCCTGGTCTCGCTGCCGTCGAACCGGTGGGTGGCGATCTGGTGGGAGAACAGGGCGTGCAAGTCCTTCACTCCGATCCAGCGCGGCGGCGCGTTTCCTCCGGAGCGGAATACCGTCTTGAACCCGGGGACCTTGGTGACCGGACCTACTTTGACGCCGCGGTCCTTGCAGACGTCGGTGAGAATCTCCACGAGCTCGTACTGGAGGGGGTGGTTGACGAGGGGGTGCTTGTACACGGCCCAGACGTCGCCCTTTTTGGGGAGGATGCGGTACGTTTGTTTCCTGGCGTCGGCGACTTCGACCTCGACGCGGTGGGAGAAGGCGGCGAGCGTCTGCGCGCTGATGCTGTCGCGCTTGAACTCGCCGCAGGAGACGGACAGGTTGAGGGAGGCGAGTTGGGCCGCGGGCCGCTGTGGCTCCAGCCACTCCACGTCCACTGCGAAGGGCTCCAGCGTCAGGCTCACGATACGGCCGTAGAAGCGCGGCATGCCGTCGTGGTTGTCGTAGAGCGCCCAGTACTGCCCCAGCCCCATCACGTACTTGGACCGCTCGTTGTCGAAGTCGTAGAAGTCAGCGTTGATCACGTTGAACTCCTTGGGCTGCGGTTGCAGGAGCGGGAGCGCCACGCTGCTCTGCGTGGAGGTGTCTTCCGAGGGTTGCCGCGGCAGGGGCGGCAGCTTTGAGTCGCCGCGCACCTTGAGGTCTGCTGCAGCGGGCGCTGCTTGAGGCTTTGCGAGCTGCCGCGTGTAGGGCTCCAGGAGCTTGATGGCGCGCTCGGATTGCTCCTCGATCCGATGCTCGGACAGGACGTTGCGCGTCAGAGAGGTGGTGTCGTGAGGCCCTGGAATATGACACATTTGCCGTCAGAAAGTTTCCACCGCTCTCTCTGCACATAAACATCAGAGTACTCCGATCCAAGAGGTGCAGACACTCTTGACATGGAACATTCTGCATCAGTCCAGAAAACTCCTCAAAGCTCACAACATCACAAACATTGAAACGCTTCCACAGCTGCACAACTTCGCACATGTTCGAAATGGACCGAGACTCAAGGATTCGAAACTCTACTCGTAGCCTACTAGAGTTCCGCTTCAAGAGGTACAGACACTCCTTTCAATGGGGCATTCTGCATCAGTTCAGGACATTACAATCATTGGAATGATATGATACAACATTACAATCGCAGCGATGATATGACACAGGAGAGTATAATATAGAGTACCTCCAAATGGGCGTACCAGAGGCAAAGTCTGCTCTTGCGCTTGCACAACCACGCCCTTGGGCTTGCGCCCTCGCTTCTTCCCGGGTTTCGCACCGCTTTTCTTCCACTCGCCATCGCACCCACTGAGCTCTCCCTCTTTCTCCCCTGGCACACGTGACTTCCCCGGTGGCCGCCCTCTCTTCCTCTTCTTCACCTCCACCTCGCCGCCGCCGCCAGGCTCCATCTTCCGCTTCAGCCCAGACGAGGACGGGACCGCCACAATCGCCAACTGATCTGCGTCTTTGATAGACAGCACCTTGAGCTCCAGCTGCGTCTTCTCATACTGCAACAAGGAGTTTTGCCTCAGCAGCTCCTCAAAGCTCTGCTCATAATCACCCTTCCGGCGCTCAAAAGTACGTGCCTTCCGCTCAGATTTGTCCATGAGGTCCTGGTAGGCGAGCATCAGGAACTGCAGCATCTCGAACGAGAGCTCCAGGGGGGGCGCTGTGATCAAGGGCAGGTTGATGGTGGAATCCGTGAGAAGGTCTCGCCCATCTCGCGGCGTGCAGAGGAGGTGCACGCCGGTTGTGGTGCTGTGCAGGGAGTAGAGGGAGGAGGCCTTATTGTGGCCCAGGTGCAGGTGCGCGGTGTCCACGAACTGGGCCGCCGTGAGCTTCAGGTCGGTGGCGCGCTGGATCACGAAGGACTCGGTGGCGTCGATGCGCCATGCGCTCACGCCGTCCGTGAGCGCCAGGGCGAAGTGCTGTGGGTACCACGTGCCCTTGATGATCAGGGAGGTCGTGTGGTGCGGGAGGCCCGTCTTGGCCACGTTGAGAAGCTGCACGCATGTCTGGTTGCCCTTGCTCGCCATTTCCGACATGCGGATGCGTCTCACTTCTGCAGCATCTGTCACACAAAGGAGGGTTTCCTTAGTCACACGTTCAGGCGTTGAGTCTAGCATCTGTGATGGAAGAAGGTAAGCATGTATTCCATTTTCTACATCGACATACTCTTGATAACCATGCACACATGCGCAGCCATACACATGTCCAGCATTTATGTAACCAGAAACCAAGCATGAATTCCATTCTTCATATCAAGAGATTCCTGAACAAAATCTCAGGCATTAAGTCCAGCATCTATGATAGACGAAACAAAGCATGAATTCCGTCCTTTGCATCTACAGATTCCTGATCATCGATCACATTTGCTCAGGCAGTTGAAAAGGGGAACATCTACCTTCAAAGGCTCTCCGAAAACGCAAGATGCCATGAAAAGCTCACTTCTCAAGATACTGCGAAGCAAACAACGTCAAGACCTGGGCGGATATCCTACTCCAGCATTTGCGACACCAGAAACCAAGCACGAATCTCATCCTCTACCATCGACGGATTCCTGATCTGTGACATAAGAAACCAAGCACAAATTCCATTCTTTATATCAACCAACTCCCGAAGATCAGTCAGTCACCTATGCTCAGCCAACAACCAATTATCTTCAACACAAGATGGCATTCATGGTAAGCTTTTCATTTCAAGATACCGCGAAGGAAACAATGTCACATGGCAAAAATGTTAACCATCCATAACTACACATGATCCTCTCAGACAAAAACTCTTAACAGAGAACACCTTGCTCTCAGCTGCATCACAGTCCATTCTAAGGCTTAAACCCTCTCAAACAGTTCTTGACCTCACTATTCCATTGTGAAGCAACTATCACATGAAACAGTAAAAAAGAAAGTTCCACTCTTAACATGAAGTCGGAGTTCTACACCAAAATAAGCAACATTGTTGATTGCACCGTCTTTAACCGTCTTAGTTATGGCACCGATACATAATCTTGGCATGTCATTCATTGTTTCTCCATCAAACCACATTCTTGACATCTCTTCCAACACAACAGTTCAATCTTTGTTATTTCTTCCAATGGCTTTCACTTTTCTAACCAGAAAGAAAGGCAAAAACCAAGCCTCGGTGCCCAATCTTGAACCCAAGAAGTGGCTCCAGAACACGTACCCATGTAACAACATCAAACTACATCAAATCAAAATATCTATTCCAACAACAAACTTTGATCTTCATAATTTCTTCTAACGAAATGGTCCAAGTCCTAACCAAAAAAAACAATAAAGGCCAATCACTCAATTCTGAACCTAAGAAGTGGCTTCACCTTTCGTCTCTACCACGAAGATTTACTCACTCAAAGAGAAGGAATTCAGCCAAGAAAGAGAAGGAAAACTTCCAAAAAGAATCGGAAAAAGGGGGTTTGATTCTCACCGAGAATGCATCCTGGCGCTCTGCATTGTCTTCTTTGAGGTTTTCAGTGCGGTGTTCCGTTCTCAGCTCCGTTCTCATCCAACTCAGGACCAAAATGCGCCGCATCTGAGAGCGATTGGGGGTGGTCCGGAGGGCGACAAGGGCGACCGGTTCGGCAGCGCTGCGAGGCAACCGCTCCGGCGCGCGGAGCTCGCAACGGGAGGCGACTTAGAAATGCGAGGGCGTCTCCCTGACTAGTCTTGGGCCTCGCTGCGGGTTTAGGCGCCCCTTGTCAACCCAAAACAGAACTGCCACGGTCATGGGACCGATCAACCGCAAACCGTCACCACACCCAAAACCACCATCATCCACGAAGTCCTGAAGCGTGAGTCCTAAAATTTCCCGAAATTGTAGATAGCACTTGGTTTCGTCACGGTGACGGTTTTGGGGAGATGACGGTTTCTTGGGGTATAATTCAAAACAGTCACTATGACCCAAAGCGAGTGCTATCTAGGAATACGGGCAATTTCTTAGACAATTGAGGATTTTCGTAGATGGTTGGTTTTGAGTACGGTGACGATTTGGGGTTGATTGGACCCATTGCCGTGTCGGATCTGTTTGAGCAGGAGTGTAAACCTTCCAATTGACTTTAATTGAAATTTTTACATTTAAAAGAATATAGACTGTTTTTTTCAAATCTCTGAAAGGTGCATTCCTAAATGTGATTTTTTCTGTTTATGTTCCAAGAAGATCTGTAAAAAGAAAATGTGATCCTTTGTTACTTGTACCGAAATTTAGATTAAGAATTAACAATAAAAGAGATTACGTGAGATGACTTCGTCTAAAAATCGACCAATGTATGTGAAATTATTACTTTCGGAATAGTACTTGTGAGAGCATTAGTTCCAGTTGTTGAATAGTTGGTAAAATAATTAGTACCATAGTTAGTAAAATAGCCAATAAAATCATACTACTAAAATCACAATCTATGCAGTGAACCACGCAGCAATCAACCACGCAGTCAACCGTGTAGTGAATCATGTTACTTTTTTATAATAGTTTGTAATATAAAAACTACATTAAAATAGTTGGACTAATGCGTTGCAAAGCAAGCGCCAATTGCTAGTATATGTATGAAATTCTAGGTGTACTGACATTTCAAAGTAACACCAATGGAAATTAATTGGAAGATTTTGATAGAGTGGGTAGTACCACACCCAAGGGTCGGATTAGGCAAAGAAATATTTCTAAAAATCCCTGCCGGAATTCCCAGAAATTATTCTTTAAAAATATCATTTGTTAACTTTGTGAAAAAACAGATTTTTGAAGAGTATTCTATTCTAGAACTTTGCCCAAGTTCTATTTTAAAAGATAAATAATAATAATCTGGCACAAGGGTACAAAATCCAACCCTGTGGTACATTATTAAACTTTCTAGATTGATGAATGAATTACAATTCTTACACTTACATTCAACCTCTACAAATCATCCCTTGGAATGGAGCCCTGTGACTCCAACTTATCCCTACCTCTGATCAAAGGTTACTCGTTACTGGTCATTGTTTACTGATCACTACTCACATAGTGTCTACCCTAGAGAGATGGAAGTAGTTCCATACTACTAAATCTATGTCCGGTGGACACTGATTTAGTGGTGGAACGAACAAACATTCTTCTTCTACAATTCTTACAAGCATTTTATTTGTTGGTGTTTAAGTGGAAGGTCACGCAAATTTAGTAGACTATCACAATAATTTCTAGTAGTCTTGGACTTCAACTTTGGAGAGCTTAAGATGAACTACAATGCACTTGGCGAGAACCCCTTTGTATTTAATTGTATGATTGAACCATCAATTTGGCGTTCCTCACCACCACACGAACATCATTTTCCGTCGCAATTCGTCCACCTGCTCCTGCGTAAACTCCAGCACCTCCTTCATGTGCTCGCTATACACCGCATACGTGTACGTCGACGCTGCACACGCCTGATCCCAAACAACATGTCCTAGAGGAATGACAACATGTCCTAGACAACGCGAACACATGCTTGATCACACCAAAAGAGTCCTAGAGGAATGAAAGTTTCATCACAGCTTTGCTCGAGTAGTACGAGAATGATTCGGTTTCAGGTGCCTGACAAAAATTTGTGGAAGAATGGTACCTGGATGGCCATGTACGTCAACCCTCCACACGCCTGATCCCAGAAAACATGTCAAAGAAGACACAAGCTTTATCACACAAAAACACTAGTAGAGGAATGGAAGTTCCATCACAGCTTCGCTATCTAGAGTACTACAAGTAGGATTTGGTTTCAGGTGCCTGCCGAAAATTTGTAGAAGAATTATACCTGAATGGCCATGGCGGATGCCAGGCGCGCCCACTGATCGACCCACATGTTGTCAGCCCTGAGATGAGATTGCGCCACACGATTCCTGGAAGAAGACATGTACAGCAGGGTGACATTCAAATTGGCGTTTGGGCAATTCCAGGGATGGTGTCCCACACTGCTGCCAACTTTGACGCCCTCCACAGGGCTGAAAAATTGTTCTTTTACCCTGAAATTTTGGGAACAACATCACCTCTATGTTAAAAACATGCATACCAAATTTCAACTCCAGAGGACTTATAAAACAAAAGATATTAAAAATTAACCACCATGGGGTAGCTGTGAGAAAAGTTTCTCAACCGCCAACTTTGACACCATCCCAAGGATTGAGGAAATTTTTTTTGCCCATGGAATTTTTGGAGTGAGAACACCTTTATGTTGATTACATGTGTGGAAATTTTCAAGTCCAAAAAATGCACAAAAAAAATCACATCCCAAATCTACCAACATGTGTAATTGTGAGAAAAAAAGGGAAAAACCATTTTACTACTTCCAACTTTGACACCCTCCCTAGGATTGAGGGTTTGTTATTTCAACATGAAATTTTTGACACATGGTAACCTTTATGTTGATAACATGTCGGAAAATTTTCAAGGCCAAAAAATGTATTCAAAAGAAGATATTCAAAATCTACTAACATGGGGGTTAGTTGTGAGAAAAGTTTCACAGCTGCCCACTTTGACACCCTCCCAAGAATTCAAAAAAATTTATTTGTCCATGAAATTTTGGGTATGAAGTCACCTTCACGTCAAATACAAGTGTGGAAAATTTCAAAATCCAAAAGATTTACACAAAAAAACATATACCAAGTCTACCAACAAGAAGAAGAAGAAGAAGAAGAAGAAGAACGCCGGTCCCCAAAGGGGGGCCGACGTGAATAAAGTATCCGTTCGTTCCACCACTAATTCCATACCCACCGGGCATGGGTTAGATCTACCAACATGTATTGTTGTGACAAACAAAGGGGAAAGTTTACCACTACTTCCAACTTCAACACCCTTCCTAGGATTGAGTTTTTGTTGATATATAATGAAATTTTGGCCACAAGATCATCTCTATATTGGTAACATAGAAGATAGATTTCAAAGCTAAATGATGTATATACAAAAAAAATTATTCCATATCTACCAACGTGTATGTCCTCCATTAGCATCAATCACCGCTTGTAACCTTGAGGGCATAGAATGACATAGTTGAAGGAGCTTTGTACCACTAACCAAATTCCACTCTTTTTCAAGAACCACCTTCATCACTTCTAAGTTTCTAGGGCATTCCTTGCCATGTTGCACAACATCTTTTAGCATCCCCTAGACATTCTCGATTGGATTGAGATCGGGAGAGTTTGCAAGCCAATTGAGCTTTTCATGTTGGTGGGTTTGTCTCCATTCTTCACATGTTTTGCTACGATGAACAGGTGCACCATCTTCCATTAACACTCCTTCTGGAAGTCTACTCAAGAAATGAATCAATTCGCCATCGTAGACCACTTCAACAAAATCTTTAGCAGAGCGTTGAGTTTTTGGCATAAAGACAAGTTGTGACTTTTGTCCTCCAGCAAATGCACCCCAAATCATCAAAGATGTCCGTCCACTTTTAAAAGTAGGAACTATACAACTTGATGAATAACGCTCATATGCACTTCTCCAAACATGAATTTGCGGAGAACTTTTTCCAATCTCAAAAGTAGATTCATCTGTCCAAACAATACGCTCCCACTCTTTTGGACTCCATCCATGGTACTTCTGAGCAAAAGCTAACCGTTGAGACATGTGATGGGATGTCAAGAAAGATTTTTTGACTGCAATTCGACTAAAAATACCACTTTTATGTAATACCCTTTGAATAGTACGTCTACACACTTGAGTACGACACATATTAGTAATTTCTGAGACCGAGGAACGATGATGAGTTTTTGCATAACGCACAATATTATTCACATCTCTCTCACTAAGTTTTTTAGCGTGAGTTCCACCGCAAGGTTTGCGCTTATAAGTTCCATCTTCTTTAAACGTTTTTACTAACCTCTGAACTATTCTAACAGAAACTCCAATAATGGCTGCAATTTGAACTCCTGTACTTCCTCCCTCATTCAAACCTATAATGCGAGCATGGATTTCATCTGAAATTGCCATTATAGACTATTTTTTATGATGTTGATACAATACTAAATGCTCTTCAATAAGTAATCAATATAACACTCGACCTATGGCAATTGGATTATATAATTCAGTAAATACAAAGGACTCAGCTTATGGCATGTGCACTAAATAAATCAATCAACAACATAACACTCACATTGGCATGTGCATTAGGTGATAACCATGGCATGTGCATTAGATGATAACCATGGCATGTGCATTAGATGATAACCATGGCATGTGCATCAATTGAGTGAACCAAAAAATACTCTTGGACATACTCATGCCACATGTGATTCGTCAACACTCAGTAAACTAGTCAACAACACTAAAAAAAAAAATATATATATATCCACTCAATAAATCAGTCCATATGTGATATGTCCACTCAATGGATCAGCCCATATGTGATATGCCCACTCAATGGATCAACCCATATGTGATTTGTCTACTCAATCAGTCAACAACACTCAGCCCATATCTAATATGTCCACTCAATATCATCTCAACATTCACTCTATTACAAATCACATGACAAAATACACACAACATTTCCTTTACATAGTGCTCAACAGATATTTGGAGGAGAAAACTCGTCATACGTGCATAATGCACACCAAACCTTATGACAAGTGGATTCTTCTACACAAAACAACTCTGCAATTCTACATGTAGATTTCATTGATCTTTTCAAGATGCATTTATGTTTGGTAGCTTAGTCACATGAATAAAATCAGTGAAGAGTACGAGGTGTCAAAGATAATTTGACATTCTCAATATGCCCCTTCAATATAGTTTCTCATTATTACAAACATTGGTAGATATGGAATAATTTTTTTTTGTATATACATCTTTTGGCTTTGAAATCTATCTCATATGTTACCAATATAGAGATGATCTTGTGGCCAAAATTTCATTATGTATCAACAAAAACTCAATCCTAGGAAGGGTGTTGAAGTTGGAAGTAGTGGTAAACTTTCCCCTTTGTTTGTCACAACAATACATGTTGGTAGACTTGGTATATGTTTTTTTGTGTAAATCTTTTGGATTTTGAAATTTTCCACACTTGTATTTGACGTGAAGGTGACTTCATACCCAAAATTTCATGGACAAATAAATTTTTTTGAATTCTTGGGAGGGTGTCAAAGTGGGCAGCTGTGAAACTTTTCTCACAACTAACCCCCATGTTAGTAGATTTTGAATATCTTCTTTTGAATACATTTTTTGGCCTTGAAAATTTTCCGACATGTTATCAACATAAAGGTTACCATGTGTCAAAAATTTCATGTTGAAATAACAAACCCTCAATCCTAGGGAGGGTGTCAAAGTTGGAAGTAGTAAAATGGTTTTTCCCTTTTTTTCTCACAATTACACATGTTGGTAGATTTGGGATGTGATTTTTTTTGTGCATTTTTTGGACTTGAAAATTTCCACACATGTAATCAACATAAAGGTGTTCTCACTCCAAAAATTCCATGGGCAAAAAAAATTTCCTCAATCCTTGGGATGGTGTCAAAGTTGGCGGTTGAGAAACTTTTCTCACAGCTACCCCATGGTGGTTAATTTTTAATATCTTTTGTTTTATAAGTCCTCTGGAGTTGAAATTTGGTATGCATGTTTTTAACATAGAGGTGATGCTGTTCCCAAAATTTCAGGGTAAAAGAACAATTTTTCAGCCCTGTGGAGGGCGTCAAAGTTGGCAGCAGTGTGGGACACCATCCCTGGAATTGCCCAAACGCCAATTTGAATGTCACCCTACTGTACAGGCGCCAATCTGATCGGAGAACGAGCGCTTCTTGCTTGCGATGATGCGAAACGTTGAGGATTTGAGCGGGGGTTAGGGCTCGGCAATCTTGTAACTGAGGCGGTTGCGAGAAAACATAACGCCTCAGATTCGTAGATACAACACAAGATTCACCTGAGGCAAGTGGCACCTTGCAGTTGCTAAAATCAGTTAGGCGACTTGGCAGTCGGTAAACACCACACACGATGTGTGCCACAGGATGCGTGGCCGCCGCGTGCCTCCTCAGGAAACGTGCACACTTCTTTCCAAAGA
Organism: Bryoerythrophyllum caledonicum; assembly: GCA_963971425.1. NCBI lineage: Eukaryota > Viridiplantae > Streptophyta > Bryopsida > Pottiales > Pottiaceae > Bryoerythrophyllum > Bryoerythrophyllum caledonicum. The sequence continues at coordinate 9,326,437 of OZ020524.1, forward strand.
ATCGAGCTTCCATCCTGACTGTATTCATGTGTCACAACTGCGAGTGGAAGATATCCTATTTTCATTCCTGATCCTCCCCAGCATACAACTGTTTCATCCAAACGCAATCACATTCAACGACAGAACTCGTTGTTATCACCTTCAAGGCTTTGACAAGGTCGAGTCAGCTTGAGATCAGGTACCACTGTTGCAAACGTGTATTCTCCCGCCGGCCATCGCCGCGCACTCCTCCGTCGACTCAAACCCTCGACCTGCCTCACTTGCGAGCTAGGTTTCTACTTTGGAGGCTGCACCTGTTTCAGAGCATTGACACCGTCCCCGTTCTCGCTGTCTATTCACGAGATCCTCACCCTGCTCACTCCTGCTCCAAATTTCTGGAGAGGGTTTGAGTCGCACATTAAGTCGGAGTCTGCACCTGTCTTGTAGCATCGACGGAGTTTTGGGGTTGTTACTCGTTAGCTCCCGAGATCCGCTCTCTGCAGACTTCCTTGAAGAGGATTTGCACTTGGTTCGGGTCATCAACAGAGTTGCCGCGGTTCCCTTGAAGCGAAGGAGATTTGTGGGCGGCGTGTGTTACTACAGGTGCTAAGGGCTGGCGCTTCCATTGCCTCTTTGTTGTGATGTTGTTGAACGTGTGGTTGTGCTTCACAAGATCTGTCTGCTTGTCTTGCTCGCCATTGACTGTGAAGTGTTTTGTGCGCATGTAGTTCATGTCGGTAGTTGTTGGTGGTTGTTGGCAATGGCAACTCAGTTTTGAATTGGTTTTCGTATGGAAGCAATGGTCTTAAGTTTTTGTTACGAGGGGGTGTTTTCCATTTTACATAGAGCATTCTCACCTGTGACCCCTCCACTTCCATCCTTTTAGTGATGCAATTATCTAGATTTTAAGGATCTATTGGATGTATATAGGCGGCCTATACAAGGCCCTTTAAATTTTGGTAGTAAATGTACCTCTCTTTGATCTCAGGTGTGAGAGGTAGCCTGCAAAATGCTTCACTTAATTGTAGGTAGACTATAAAAGTAAAATGTAATGGCCTATAGATGGGGCATGCATTGATGTTGTAGAAGTTTTTGGAACCAAAGCTTTGTTTTATCATTAATGGTTGGACGTTGTTTCACAAAGTGATTGGGTTGGAGTTTAGGGGGAGCAGGTTGTGATGGGAATCACAACCTCTTGCTTCCACCACTTGAAGGAAGTGGAGAAGAAAGAGAGTGGGGAGAGTAGTAGTGGAGGTCTTGAGGAGCGTATTGAGCTTTCCAAGGTGCATTGGAGTATGTTGGATGAGGTGGATGTTACAAAAGGTGATGGAGAGGCGGAAATGAGCAATGTGGAAGAGTTCTTGGCTTTACAAAGTGATCCCACTTGGGGTGACTTTTTTCAAACATTTGGTTATGATTTGGGGGAACGGTATCCTCGTATGGGGGAGTTGGTGGTGGGGGAGAAGTTTGCTGAGGGTGGGCAAGCAGAGCTCTATGATTGCAAGGTCAAGTGGTGGAAATCCAAAGGGAATGATGGGGGTGTGAGGCATGGAAAAGAGTATTTGCTAAAGGTTTTTAAGAAGGGGACTTATTTGAAGCACGTGAAGTCTCAATTGCCCCAAGGATTGCTCCAATTTCATGTTGAAGAACTAAAATACCTTTGTCTCCCTAAACCTGTATATCTTCCAAGGTTCTCCTCTCAAGTACATCGTGGTACATTATTGGAGGATGGAAGGTTTGCTTTCTTGATGGAGAAGGAGCATTTTGATTTGCGTGACTTGATCAATGACAGAACGAAGCTGAGAAATGACAAAGATTGCAAGCCATTTTCAAAGGAGGATGTTGAACTCATCATGTTCTCAGTGGCATTGGGGGTTGATTGGTTGCATAGACATGATATTGTTCACAGGGACTTGAAGGCATCCAATGTGCTAATTAAGGAACGTAAATATACTTGGCCGAAGTGGGTCTGTCTGGTAGCTGACTACGAGTGCTCAGTTGGAGTTATAGGAACCGGGTTCTTTAGGGCACCGGAGATATTGCAAGCATGCAAGGAGCACAAGTTGGGAGAGAGGCCGGAGGTGTTTTCAAAAGCAGTTGACATTTATGGGTATGGCATGATATGCTATGAGGTTTTGACTGGGAAACTTCCATTCGAGGATCGTGGTCCAAAAGACTACGATCATATCCTTTGTGGCCACCAACTTTTGGTGCCTGAGCATGTTGAAGATTGGATATGTGAGTTGCTTGGTAAGTGTTGGCAACTGGATCCAAGAAGTAGACCTTGTATAGGGGACATACTGAGTGTGATTCTAGCACATTCTAAACACGCTAGTAGAAGAGAGGAGTATCTGAAGAACAAATACGGCCAAAATTATAGGGAGGGATATCGTGCAAGTGAGTTAAGTTTATGAGAAGAATAGTGGATTATCTCAAGAATGAGTGCAGCAAATAATTATAGGGAGGGCTATTGTGCTAGTTAGTCAAGATCATGTGATTGCTTATGTGGATATTATAGACTAGATGTCTACTTAATAGCTCCTCTTGTTGTGTAGCAATGAGCTACTTGATATCGTGTGCTTTCAGAGCATGACCAAATTGAGACATGCTTTTAAAGAATGCAAGTCTTATTATTTCATTATTCTATATGTAAGTCAGTCTAACCCTTGATATTAGGTGAAGTGGTTTCATATACATTGTTAGTAATAGGGCTTTGGTTTTGATGTTTGTTTGCGAAGATATTATTGAACTTTAAAAACAAGTGCAAAGGTTGACATCTTCTTTTTGTGAAGGTATTGTTTGGTATTGAAGGCTTCTAGTAAGAGCAATAGGAGATGTAATCTTGATTTGGCTTGATATCCATTGTGTGTGGACAAGAACGTATTGTGTAAAAGATCTTGGGATCTATGTAGAGCATTTGGTGCAGCTAGAATATGTTTGTTGCTATTTTTTCTTGTGAACATATTTACGTAATGATGAACTTTGTTTATTGTTAATTGGAGTTGCTTATGTTGCGTGAATTGGAGAGACTTTCAAATTGTCAAGTCAAATTATCTTTCTTAAATTACATTGGTATTGTCTATATATGGTGAGCCTTGTTTAAAATCAAGAGTTTCCTGCTTATTGCAATTTAGCTCAAGAAATTGTCCAATATGTTTATATTTAAATTTGTATATTCCTCACATGAAAATGAACATAAGGCCTCCAAGGACGTTATGTTTGTTTTCAACGATATTGACTTGGCCATATGTCGACTTCCATTTATTCAAAATTGTTAATTTTTTCAAGTCATGCAATGCGCTTCATTGAATCTAGTACTGTAAACTTTGTTCCCATATGATTATTTTTTTTATCATAAGATTATATGAATTTGTCATTCTTTAGAATTAAACATTGTTTTCAATTTATACATGTTGAATTTCTCGTTGAAAACAATTTGACATGGGTTTTGGTCCTTTACATGTGAAAGTTCATTCTAGTTGTACAAATATGAGAACATCAAAACACTTTTTCAAAGACATTTGTAAATTCCAACGAGAAAGATGATACGTTTTTTGTTTCAATTTCCTGACTAAAAATTTGTAAATAAGTGCATTTGTGGACATGGTTTTAACTTTTTTGTATAGATGTTAAATCAAAACTCAAACGTATTCTCATCTACATAACGCTCTGTAGCCAATGTCCGTCCGATATCCAAACTAAGGGAATCCCAAGTTCCTTTCCACCACATAAACATTCATTTCTACATCGCAATTCCTTTGCTTTAAAACATAGAAATCTTTGTAAACATAATCAATGGTTAATTCACAATTTTCGAAACACTCGTTGTGTTCTGAAATAAATGGAGTTTGGTGCGCCCGGCTCAAACTAAAGCTGTAATGACACTAGCTACATGAGCAGAAGCTAGAAAGGCCTACGAGTACTCCAATTATCTCCACTCGTAGCAATTGTAGAGATCGCCAGTGCTCCATTGCCTATTTGGGAACTGGTTGTGGTAATTCACTACTTCGCGGTTTTACAAAGAGCCCATCATTTTGGCACAAATAAGAATCTTGCCATAAGACACAATCGACCTGGTTCACTACAATCAAACACTCAAAACGGTTTACTTCATACACTAAGTTGTGTTGTGTTGAAAGAAGCAAATGAAACATAAGCTTAACACTTTCTCATGAGTTAGCCAGATGTTTTAGTGGAAGAGGTTTAGAGAGGTTAGAATTTTGCAAAACCAAGCTATAAACTTTACAAGCAAAAATAGCCACTTCTATGCTCTCTCTGAAGACAAGAAATAACCATGAGCCGTATCAATGCTCAACATTCATCGCAGTGGTAATCAAATGCAACATAAAGTTTTTCACTATTCATGAGTTTTCTTGATGTCTTTGCAAACTCCTTGGATCCATAATGCTCGCACATTTTTTTTTAATTGGGCCTTCGACAAACCTCACCACGCGTAAGGCCCGTGTTCCCGACGTTCCCGGGAATTCCAACCCTGTTTCCACATGGAATTCCCATGGAATTCCCCGCCTTACACTCTATAACGCCTGTCGTACACTCCATTATTTTGGTTGTACAATTGAACCTTTAGGCTACACCAATAGAAGCAAGAAAGGCGAGCAGGTACCCCAAACATCTCCAGCCATAGCAACTGTTGAGATCGCCAACGCTCCATTACCTATTTGGAAACTGGTTGTGATAATTTGCCACTTCGCAGTCTTACAAAGAGCCTACGACTTTGGCACAAAGAAGAATCGGGCGAAAAGACACAATTCACCTAGTTCACCGCAATCAAACACTGAGAGTGGTCCATTTCATACACTAAATTGTGTTGATGTTGTAAAAAGCAAATGAAACATAAGCTCACTTTCTAGTCAATTAGCCGGATGTCTTACTCGAAGAGATTTAGTCTTAAGAGAGGTTAGAATTTTGCAAAACTAATCTTTAACCTCTACAAGCAAGAATAACTACTTGTATGCTCTCTTTGTAGACAAGCAATAACCATCTACCGTATCAATGCTCAACATTAATCTCAGTGGTAATCCTATGCAACATTAAGTTTTCACTATCCATGAATTTCCTTTGGTCTTTGGTCTTTGGTTGGGCTCCTTGGATCCATAACGCCCGTAGGTTATTTTTTAATGGAGCTCTTTTGAACGTCACCACGCATGAGGCCCGCGTTTGCAACGTTCCCGGGAATTCTAGCACCATTCCCACATGGAATTCCCATGGACTTCTTGTTGTGCACTCTATAACGCTCACCGTAGTCTCTATGATGCCCACTGTACACTCCATTCTTTCCGCCGTGCAATAGAACCTTTAGGCATTATGCCAAGAGAGGCTCGGCCGGGAGCGCTTCTACCTATACAAAGGAAAAAAACACCATTGCTCATGTTGAGTATGCATCCGATATACTACAATATTAGGCCAAAAAAGATGTTTGAGAAATCCAAGATAAAGCCTAACTTTACGGTATACCAAGGAGGGTTTCATTGATCACACGTTCAGGTGTTGAGTCTAGCATCTGTGATGGAAGAAAGTAAGCATGTATTCCATTCTCTACATCGACATACTCTTGTTGACCATTTACACATGCGCAGCCATACACATGTCCAGCATTTATGTAACCAGAAACCAAGCATGAATTTTTTTCTCTGCATCTACATATTCCTGATCATCGGTCACACATGCTCAGCCCTTGACAAGCAGAAACCAAGCATGAATTCCATTCTTTATATCAAGAGATTCCTGAACAAAATCTCAGGCATTAAGTCCAGCATCTATGATAGACGAAACAAAGCATGAATTCCGTCCTTTGCAAAGACAGATTCCTGATCATCGATCACATTTGCTCAGGCAGTTGAAAAGGGGAACATCTACCTTCAAGGGCTCTCCGAAAACGCAAGATGCCATGAAAAGCTCACTTCTCAAGATACTGCGAAGCAAACAACGTCAAGACCTGGGCGGATATCCTACTCCAGCATTTGTGACACCAGAAACCAAGCACGAATCTCATCCTCTACCATCGACGGATTCCTGATCTGTGACATAAGAAACCAAGCACAAATTCCATTCTTTATATCAACCAACTCCTGAAGATCAGTCAGTCACCTATGCTCAGCCAACAACCAATTATCTTCAACACAAGATGGCATTCATGGTAAGCTTTTCATTTCAAGATACCGCGAAGGAAACAATGTCACATGGCAAAAATGTTAACCATCCATAACTACACATGATCCTCTCAGACAAAAAACTCTTAACAGAGAACACCTTGCTCTCAGCTGCATCACAGTCCATTCTAAGGCTTAAACCCTCTCAAACAGTTCTTGACCTCATTATTCCATAGTGAAGCAACTATCACATGAAACAGTAAAAAAGAAAGTTCCACTCTTAACATGAAGTCGGAGTTTTACACCAAAATAAGCAACATTGTTGATTGCACCGTCTTTAACCGTCTTAGTTATGGCATCGACACATAATCTTGGCATGTCACTCATTGTTTCTCCATCAACCCACATTCTTGACATCTCTTCCAACACAACAGTTCAATCTTTGTCATTTCTTCCAATGGCTTTCACTTTTCTAACCAGAAAGAAAGGCAAAAACCAAGCCTCGGTGCCAATCTTGAACCCAAGAAGTGGTTCCAGAACACGTACCCATGTAACAACATCAAACTACATCAAATCAAAATATTTATTCCAACACCAAACTTTGATCTTCATAATTTCTTCTAACGAAATGGTCCAAGTCCTAACCAAAAAATAAACAATAAAAAAAGGGCAAACACTCAATTCTGAACCTAAGAAGTGGCTTCACCTTTCGTCTCCACCACGAAGATTTACTCACTCAAAGAGAAGGAATTCAGCCAAGAAAGAGAAGGAAAATTTCCAAAAAGAATCGGAAAAAGGGGCTATGATTCTCACCGAGAATGCATCCTGGCGCTCTGCAGTGTCTTCTTTGAGGTTTTCAGAGCGGTGTTCCGTTCTCAGCTCCGTTCTCAGCCAACTCAGGACCAAAATGCGCCGCGTCTGAGAGCGATTGGGGGTGGCCAGGAGGGCGACAAGGGCGACCGGTTCGGCAGCGCTGCGAGGCAACCGCTCCGGCGCGCGGAGCTCGCAACGGGAGGCGACTTAGAAATGTGGAGGCGTCTCCCTGACTACACTAAAAATTATATTTAGTGTTGGATGACAATTGGTGTATTTACCACCAACATGCCCCAACACTCTTAGTCAACTTGTGGACAATTAGTGTATTGGGGCCACCATTTCTTAATGGCAGCCTCCCTTTTAGCCGCCAAAGTTGCAAGTTGCATAATTAATGTATATTTCAAAATCTAACACTAAATGTCAGCTTCTTCATTTTTCAATTCTTTAAATCTTACTATTGTTCACAATTGGTGTTGGAATTGACAATTAGAGTTGCTACAATTCTACCCTTGTTGACAATTGATGTTGTTGTTCGTGTTTAGTGTTGCCAACACTAAATATAATTTTTAGTGTAGTCTTGGGCCTCGCTGCGGGTTTAGGCGCCCCTTGTCAACCCAAAACAGAACTGCCACGGTCATGGGCCCAATCAACCGCAAACCGTCACCGCACCCAAAACCAACACCGTCCACGAAGTCCTGAAGCGTGAGTCCTAAAATTTCCCGAAATTGTAGATAGCACTTGGTTTCGTCGCGGTGACGGTTTTGGGAGATGACGGTTTCTTGGGTTGTAGTTCAAAACCGTCACTATGACCCAAAGCGAGTGCTATCTAGGAATGCGGGCAATTCTTAGACAATTGAGGATTTCCGTAGATGGTGTTGGTTTTGGGTACGGTGACGATTTGGGGTTGATTGGACCCATTGCCGTGTCGGATCTGTTTGAGCAGGAGTGCAAACCTTCCAATTAACTTTGATTGAAATTTTTACATTTACAAAAAAAATATACTGTCTCTTCCAAATTCTGAAAGGTGCATTTCCACAATGTGATTTTTCTGTTTATGTTTCAAGAAGATCTGTAAAAAGAAAATGTGATCGTTTGTTACTTGTACCTAAATTTAGAATCAGAATTAACGATAAAAGAGATTAAGTGAGATAACTTAGTCCAAAAATCGACCAATGTATGTGAAATTATTACTTTCGGAATAATAATTGTGAGAGCACTAGTTCCAGTTGTTAAGTTGGTGTTATTCTGAAATAGAACTTGTGCAACTTGTGCAAATTTTCGAGACTGATGAATGAATTACAATTCTTACAAGTATTTCATTTGTTGGTGTTTAAGTGGAAGGTCACGCAAATTCAGTAGACTATCACAATAATTTCTAATAGTCTTGGTCTTCAACTTCGGAGAACTTGGCGAGAACAACAATGCACTTGGCGAGAACCCCTTTGTATTTAATTGTATGATTGAACCATCAATTTGGCGTTCCTCACCACCACACGAACATTGATTTTCCGTCGCAATTCGTCCACCTGCTCCTGCGTAAACTCCAGCACCTCCTTCATGTGCTCGCTACACACCGCATACGTGTACGTCGACGCTGCACACGCCTGATCCCAGAAAACATGTCAAAGAACACAAGCATGATCACACCAAAAGAGTCCTAGAGGAATGAAAGTTTCATCACAGCTTTGCTCGAGTAATACGAGAATCATTCGGTTTCAGGTGCCTGACAAAAAATTGTGAAAGAATGGTACCTGGATGGCCATGGCGGATGCCAGGCCCACCCACCGATCGATCCACATGTTGTCAGCCCTGAGAAGAGATTGCGCCACACAAACATGTAGGCGCCGATCAGATCAGAGAACGAGCGCTTCTTGCTTACAAGATGATGCGAAACGCTGAGAATTCGAGCGCGGGTTGGGGCACCGCAACCTTGTCACTGAGGCTTGTTCATGCTTGGGTCGGACAGAAGCAAGGGTTTGCTGATGGACCAAAATCTCAAGCAGCGAAAAGCGTTGTGAGCCCTACACACACGAGAAGAACATCTGGTGCGCTCACTGGTCTTTTCTCAGGTGGGCCATGTCTCTCTCTGCATCCAAACCTAAGTGTGAGTTCGTTTCTCTGAACGTGAATCTACTCGAACCAGGTCATCGTTACAAAATCCACACCGCATCGGTACTCAAGCCCAAGCTGACCCAAGTTTCCAAGCCCAGTATAATGGGCTCGGTAATCAGATGAGATCCCCTCATCTTTCCATTGTGTGAATTAAATAAAAAATCACCTCCAAAGCGGTTCTCATCTCACGTAAAATGCAGCTCAAAGCAGAAATTGGCAGCAAAGATGGCTAAACAAGTCTGACTTGAGTACAGAGACCACCAAGCTCTTCATTTAGGTCAATGGAAGTACTACACCACCAAGCTCCTTTGTCGATCTAGTTGAAATTAGAGACCACCAAAATAGATGAAAGGATTATAATTGAAAGACTGTCAACCATGTAACATCTATTTATAGTGAAGAAAGAGTTCTAGAAGAGGGGATATCTTGTATGAAATCACTGGTTTGGTTCTGGAATATGCTTACAGCCATGTACCCTGCGAAGTTGAGCAGGCGCCGATGGACACGGTGACGAAGGGAGGGTACAAGTTGTAGAGGAGGCCGCCCACAATGCCCACCACTGCCCGAAATCCTTGGACGCGCCGATGTCGTCCACCTGCTCCTGCGTAAACTCCAGCACCTCCTTCATGTGCTCCGCTATACACCGCATGGGCTTATGTCGACGCTGCACACGCCTGATCCCAGAAAACATGTCAAAAAACACAAGCATGATCACACCAAAAGAGTCCTAGAGGAATGAAAGTTTCATCACAGCTTTGCTCGAGTAGTACGAGAATCATTCGGTTTTGGGTGCCTGACAAAAATTTGTGGAAGAATGGTACCTGGATGGCCATGTACGTCAACCCTCCACACGCCTGATCCCAGAAAACATGTTAAAGAAGACACAAGCTTTATCACACAAAAACACTAGTAGAGGAATGGAAGTTTCATCACAGTTTCGCTATCTAGAGTACTACAAGCAGGATTTCGTTTCAGGTGCCTGCCGAAAATTTGTAGAAGAATTATACCTGAATGGCCATGGCGGATGCCAGGCCCGCCCACTGATCGACCCACATGTTGTCAGCCCTGAGATGAGATTGCGCCACACAATCCCTGGAAGAAGACATGTAGGCGCCAATCAGATCAGAGAACGAGCGCTTCTTGCTTACGATGATGCGAAACGCTGAGGATTTGAGCGGGGGTTAGGGCACGGCAATCTTGTAACTGAGGCGGTTTCGAGAAAGCATTAGCGCCTCAGATTCGTAGCTACAACCCAAGTTTTCACCTGAGGCAAGTGGCACCTTGCAGTTGCAAAAATCAACTAGGCGACTTGGCAGTCGGTAAACGCCACACACGATGTGTGCCACAGGATGCGTGGCCACTACGTGCCTCCAGAAACGTGCACACTTTCCAAAGAATCGAACTTCCATCCTACTCGTATTCATGTGTCACAACTGCGAATGGAAGATGTCCTGGCTTCATTCCTGATCCTCCGCAGCATACATCAGTTTCATCCAAACGCAATCACATTCAACGACAGAACTCGTTGTTACTGTATCACCTTCTAGGCTTTGACAAGGTCGAGTCAGCATAGGATCGGGTACCACTGTTGCAAACGTATATTCTCCTGCCGGCGGACTCCTCCATCGCCTCAAACCCTCGACCTGCCTCACTTGCAAGCGAGGATTGTACTTTGGAGTCTGCACCTGTTTCAGAGCATCGACACCGTCCCCGTTCTCGCTGTCTGTTCACGAGATCCTCACCCTGCTTACTCCTGCTCCAAATTTCTGGAGAGGGTTTGAGTCGCATATGAAGTCGGAGTCTGCACCTGTCTTGGAGCATCGACGGGGTTTCAGGGTTGTTACTTGTAAGCTCCCGAGATCCGCTCTCTGCAGACTTCCTTGAAGAGGATTTGCACTTGGATCGGATCATCAACAGAGTTGCCGCGGTTCCCTTGAAGCGGAGGAGATTTGTGGGCGGCGTGTGTTAGTACAGGTGCTAAGCGCTGGCGCTTCCATTGCCTCTTTGTTGTGATGTTGTTGAACGTGTGGTTGTGCTTCACAAGATCTGTCTGCTTGCCTTGCTCGCCATTGACTGTGAAGTGTTTTGTGCGCATCTACTTGTCGGTAGTTGTTGGTGCTTGTTGGCAATGCTACTCGGTTGTGAATTGGTTTTTGTATGGAAGCAATGGTCTTAAGTTTTTGCTATGAGGGGGTGTTTTTCATTTTGCATAGAGCATTCTCACCTGTGACCCCTCCACTTCCATCCTTTTAGTGATGAAATTATCTAGAATGTAATTATCTGTAGGATGTGTATAGGCGGCCTATACAAGGCCATTAAAATTTTGGTAGTAATTGCGCCTCTCTTTTATCTCAGGTGTGAGAGGTAGCATTCAAAATGCTTCACTTAATTGTAGGAATAAAACTAAAATGTAATGGCCTATAGGTGGGGCATGCATTGATGTTGTAGTAGTTTTTGGAACCAAAGCTTTGTTTATCATGAATGGTTGGACTTTGTTTGACAAATTGATTGGGTTGGAGTATAGGGGGAGCGAGTTGTGATGGGAATCACAACCTCTTGCTTCCACCACTTGAAGGAAGTGGAGAGGAGAGTGAGTGGGGAGGGTAGTAGTGGAGGTGTTGAGGAGCGTATTGAGCGTTCCAAGGTGCATTGGAGTACGTTGGATGAGGTGGATGTTACGGAAGGTGATGGAGAGGCGGAAGTGAGCAATGTGGTAGAGTTCTTGGCTTTACAAAGACATCCTACTTGGGGTGACTTTTTTCAAACATTTGGTTATGATTTGGGGGATCGATATGAGCGTGCGGGTGAGTTGGTGGTGGGGGAGAAGTTTGCAGAGGGTGGGCAAGCAGAGCTCTATGATTGCAAGGTCAAGTTGTGGGCTCCTGAATTCAATAAAAGGGATGTGAAGCTTGGGTTTGAGTATGTGCTAAAGGTTTTTAAGAAGGGGACATATTTGAAGCAGGTGAAGTCCCAATTGCCCCAAGGATTGCTGCAATATCATGTTAAAGAAATGGAAAACCTTCAACTCACTAAGCCTGTATTTTCTCCAAGGTTCTATTGTCAAGTACATCGAGGTACATTATTGGAGGATGGAAGGTTTGCTTTCTTGATGGCGAAGGAGCATTTTGATTTGCGCCAAGTGATTATTGAGAATATGAAGTCGAAAAGTGGCAATGATTGCGGGCCTTTTTCAAAGGAGGATGTTGAACTCATCATGTTCCAAGTGGCATTGGGGGTGGATTGGTTGCATAGGCATGGTATTGTTCACAAAGACTTGAAGGCATCAAATGTGCTTGTGAACGTTAATGAAAGTGGTTGGCCAAAGTGGGTATGTTATGTTGCCGACTACGAATGCTCGGTTGGTGTTGTAGGAACTGGGTTCTTTAGGGCACCAGAGATATTGCAAGCATGCAAGGAACGCAAGTTGGGAGAGAGGTCAGAGGTGTTTTCAAATGCAGCTGACATTTATGGGTTTGGCATGATATGCTATGAGGTTTTGACTGGGAAACTTCCATTCGAGGATCGTGGTCCAAAAGATTATGATCATGTCCTTAGTGGCCACCAACTTTTGGTGCCTGACCATGTTGAAGTTTGGATATGTGAGTTGCTTGATAAGTGTTGGCAATTGGATTCGGCAAATAGACCTTGTATAGGAGACATATTGAGTGTGATTCTAACACACTCTAATCACGCTAGAAGAGTAGAGGAGTATCTCAAGAACGAATACGGCCAAAATTATAGGGAGGGGTATGGTGCTAGCTAGTCAAGATCATGTGATTGCTTATGTTGATAATATGGACTCGATGTCTACTTAATAGCTTCTCTTGTTGTGTAGCAATGAGCTACTTGATATCTTGTACTTTCAAAGCGCAACCAAATGCAAACATGCTTTTGATGTTTGCACTTATTATTTCACTATTCTATATGTAAAGGAGTCTTACCCTCGATATTGTTGAAATGGTTTCATATACATTGTTAATAAGAGAGCTTTAGTTTTAATGTTTGTTTGCAAAGATGATATTGGACTTTGAAATCAAGTGCAAAGGTTGACATCTTCTATATTTAAAGGTGTTATTTCGCATTGAAGGTTTCTAGTAAGAGCAGAAGGAGATGTAATCTTGATTTGGCTTGAGATCATCCATGTATGGACAAGAATGTATCGTGTTAAAGATCTTGGGATGTAGGTGGAGCATTTGATGCACCTAGAATATGTTTGTTGCTTCTTTTTCTTGTGAACATATTTACGCAATGATGAACTTTGTTTGATTGTTAATTGGAGTTGCTTATGTTGTGTGAATTGGAGAGACTGTCCAATTGTCAAGTCAAATTATCTTTCTTAAATTACATTGGTATTGTCTATCTATGGTGAGCCTTATTAAAAACCATGAGTTGCCTACTGATTGCAATTTAGCACAACAAATCGACCAATATGTTAATATTTAAATTTTAATGTTTTACACATGTAAAACAACATAAGGCCTCCAAGGATGTTATGTTTGTTTTCAGCAATATTGACTTGGTCATATGTCAATTTGCATTTATTCGATATTTTTTATATTTTCAACTCATGCAATGCGCTTCATTGAATCTAGCAATGTAAACTTTGATCCCATTTGAATATTATTTTTATCATAAGATCATATGAATTTGTTATTCTTTAGCCATGGGTATTGGTCCTTTACGTGTGAAAGTTCATTCTAAATGTAGGTACAAATATGACATCATTAGAACATTTTTTGAAAGACATTTGTAAATTCGAAAGAAAAGATGGTACTCCTTGTTGTTTCATTTACCAGACTAAGAATTTGTAAATAAGGACGCGGTGTGTGAGGTTCAATGGAGAACTAAGGAGCTCCGTGTTTTCTGGTGAGGGACGTTTTGGGAGTTAGTCGCAGATCTAGAGTAGAGGGCAACAAGGGGTGTTGGGCTTATTGGTAATTCCACCTTTACTCCAGATCTAGAAGTGTATGAGCTTGGGGGGGACGTGAAGTGTTGGAAGACGGTTATGCTAGACAGATCTACCCGTGCAAACCTTCTCGATGTGAGAGTGTGCTTTGTTGCAAGATCTTGTTGCAAGTCATCTGTAGAGCTGGAACTTTAAGTGTTGGGCAATTAGGTCTTAACCTCACCCAGATCGAAAGAGCAAGTGGTAGATCTGACAGTCTTGAAAGATACAGGTACATAGCTCCCAAGGCAGCCCAGATCCAGAAACATCAACCCAACAAAGCTGGAGCAAGAAGATCAACACGAGCTACCATCAGCGCCTACACCGCCTCCCCTTGAGCTACGCACCTCCCTCAACCTTCTCTCTTATTATTGCATAGTCTTTTTCTTGCTTTCTGTTGGTTTTTTCTATGCTGCCACTAGATACCCCACGATAAGCACACAGTTTCAATTAGGTTTTACCACTAGACTTTATTCACAAAACTCTAACAAACCCCCCAGTCCTAATAGCTTCAAATCTAATCAATATCACCAACAAAAAAATTGCAAATATTTCATGAATTGTACAAGTTGTGCACAGGCCAGACATAAACAAGCTCCCAGGCAACGAGGACTACACACGAACTGCAACAAAGGATATGCACGAATTGGGACAGGCAACACAGAAGACCAGGATCAGAAGAAGCAACGCCAAGACAAGAAGCAAACACGAACTGCAACAGTAAGTACACAAGCAAACGACCCGAACCAGCAAGCCCAACCCCAAGACTCGGCACATCACACAACACAAGGGCGACGAAACTCGTATAACACACAAAGCAAATCGACACCACATGTTCCCCTACCCTACCCTCTCTTAATTCTTCCCTCCTATACTGACCGAAGTGAACGTGGGTTAGCTGCAATAGGCAGTACAAACAAACATGACCAAGTACCGCAAATCCAACACCAAACTTTGAGACAACACATAGCACAAGGGCGACCAAAATCACGCGCCACACGAAGATCCATACTACAGGTTCCCCTCCCCTACCCTCCACTAACTCTTTCCTCTTACATCGACCACAGTAAATGTGTGTTAGCAGCAACAGGGAATACGCAGGAACATGACCCAGAACCGCAAGCCCAACACCTAGACCTGAGACAGCATACAACACAAGAGCGACCAAAACCACGCGCCACACGGAGAAGATCCATACCACAGGTCCCCCTCCTCTACCCTCCCTTCACTCATTTCTGTTACACCATCTGTAGTGAATGTGTGTCAGCAGCAATTCAAAGTCTACCAAGTAGGAAGCTACAATGATCACACGAGAAGAGGGCGAAGGGAGTTACAACGCCCACACAGAACCAGTGACCACCTCGCACCACAAACAGGTTACGTCCTTCCAACTTCAGTACACATTCACTTCATGATTATCCTAACACCCTCTCTTGGTATACTCACTGTCTGTACAAGCTAAACCAAAAATATAACTACGTACTAACCCTAAAAAATCTCACACAATATACGAAAAGTAGGTGTATACAAGCTAACATCTCTAGTAAACAACGCCCTGCTAGATTTGGTCTTGCGTATACCCTATAGAAGTATTGTCTATCTTCCCACAGATTTGAAGAAATCGCCCCGAAACCCGCATCGAGACTACCACCCTGCAGACCAGAACAACCACATCAGCAACATGCAACGTCCACAATAACTAACGACTATAGATCCAAAGCAACATACTCACCAGAGATCGCCAAAAGGTACGTCGTAAGACCCTCTCCTCTCCATGCAGATCAGGTAGAAGAATACCAGCATCAAGGTACAGATCATCCCAACTTCACGCCACCCGAAACAAAGACATCAACAGTAGTAGAAGGCCTGTCACACAAAAGAAGAAAACGCGGCAGCAGAAGACAAAGACCTGGAGCTACACTACAGAAGCGTGGAACCAGGAATGAAGAACTCAACAGTCATACACCCACTACATCCCCGAACACCTACGACCCGACATATACACAAATCCCGCAAGATACTGAAGGACGAACACAAGTACAACAGATACACATCATAAGACGCACAACAAGTGAGGACACACCCAAGTGCAGCAAGCAGGGACACAAGGCGAGATACAGCCGAAGCACCGGAGACGTATACCAGCGCAGTAGGAAGAGACCCCAGGCAAGACACAACCCACGCGTCGAAAGACGTACAACGCAAGAACATAACGCAGGACTGAACACGAATATCCCAGCACAAGAGAGGCATCAAGACTTAAGGCAACCCGCCTGCAACTTAGAAGCCCGCTCCCAACAAACACCTACTGCACAACGACCCGACACACACCACCAGCCACCTGCCAATCCCCTCCAGCGACCTACTCAACCCTCCCAGCGACCTACTCAAACCCCCCAGCGACCTACTGAATCCCCCCAGCGACCCACTAAACCCCTCCAGCGACCTGCTACAACCTCCCAGCGACCTACCACACCAACACAACAACCCCTGCAGCTACCCTAGCGACCTCCTATCCCCCCTCCACAATAAACCAACCTCACCTACAGACCCTGCAAGCTTCAACAACCCTCCAGCGACCCACTCAAGGTAAGTCACTCCACCCTTCCCCTGAGTAACCAGTGCACATTAGTAGCTGTAGCAAATTGGGGAGGGGCAGATATGGATACACGAAGTGTGAAGAAAGCCCTCAACTATGAAAACCACATGGAGATTGAGTCCCCTAGCGAAAGCCTCAAGAGGCTACAAGGAAAGCAAATGGAGAAACAACAACATGAAGAAGCATCTGCCAACAAGAAACAAAAGCCCATTCGGGAAGAGAACAAGGGGAAAGAAGGTACGGCTCTCATCACTATCCCCGAAATTAGTTGCTTCAAATTTTGGCTCGGTTTCCATGTGATAGAGGAGCTAGCACTGGAGGAGGGATTAGATGAACTCCTCAATGAGGAAACAATTGAAGACATGGTGACTAGAGGCCTTAAGGAAAGCGAAGCTTAAGAAGTCAAAAAAGCAAGGATAGCCTTCCCACGCATCCCACAAATTCACTATCCACAGTCGCGGGGGACAGGAGGCCTAGGAGGACAACACTACAATCTTACCCAAGTGCCCACCAACATCCCCGTGGACGAAGGTACGAGCTTGGCTCTTGACTTTCAAATTGCTATTCACTTTGAACTACCTACTAACCCTATTTTGCATGACGAAGTCAAAATGATGGTTACTAACCGCCTTAAAGACATGGGCATCCCTCTTGGTAAGAAGCTCATTGAACCTATTTCCATTCATTGTCTAAGTATCAAATAAGGAGGAGGGAAAAAAGGTATATGGTCTGGACTTATCAAATTGCATCTTGCTAAACCCGAAATTGATGGTCTACTCCTCCTCAAAGGGATTAGACCCTTCATCCTCAAAATTGATGCAACTAACGTGGTGGGAAAAGTATGTAAAACCTATCATGGCATTGTTCATCATTCTAGCCTTTCAGTTAAAATACAAAGTCCCTCCTTGCATAACGTTACCGCTAACCACCTCTTCAAAGAGGTCCTTGAGTCTAGCTTCAAACGTGGGCATGATTTCGAAGTTACTAACGTGCAGAAAGCAAAAGGAGATAGATTTGCCTTCATTTTGACCACCACACCGCAACAAGCCAAGAAAATCCAAGAACTACAAGTAACCGCACGCCAAGAAAACATGCAAACCAAAAAACCCTTTGGGGGAACTCACATTTCCAAGGAAATGAAGGCTAAGAAAGATGCCCTTACCCTTACTCTCTCCCACCTTCCCATACTAATGAATGTTAATGAGACTACTAATGCTATCTTTAAGATTATAGGAGACTCTAACATTTGCTCCATTTGGTTTCACAAAGACAATGGTGTTTGCCATAACGGAAGTGCAAATGTTGCATGTGCTAACCCAATTGTATATAGGACATTTGTGGGGAAAACCATTCCCATGGATGGCCACTTTGTGGAGTTTGCCCCTCATAGGAGGAGCATTGATGGAATCGAACCTCCTACCCAAGCTCAACTCATAGAGTTTGGCTTTGAAGACATCAACAAAGCCATCATCAATACGGTGGAGACCTTCAATCTTCACACCCCGTCTCAAGCCATCACCAAGAAGGACCTAGTGGAGGCATTTGAAGCAAACAACAAAATATTGCGACAAGAAGTCAAAGAACAAGCGGAGGCAAAAGCTAAGGAGCTCCAAGAAATCAAAAACCAAATGTTGAAGATCCAAGAATGTGTTGGCACTACCTTTGCAATGTTGCAAAACATCACGGGGTCCAAACCATCCATCTTGATTGAAGAAGACTCGTCAAAAATGTGAAGGACAACAACCTCAAGGCCAACACCTCAATATCCCACCCGTATTTCAAAAAATACGACCACTGTAGAATACACCTAGTTACTACCTATATACACTACAAAATAGTATCAAAAGTAGACATCCGATACTTATACTATACCTCCTTTGATCATAAATACAAATACATACATATATATTGTTGTACAAATACAAATACTGGTACATACGCCGCTACATATACTAATACATCTAGTGATGCATATACCAATACACACATTGATATGTACATTAATACGTATACTGATATATACATTAATACGTATACTGATATGTACATTAATACGTATACTGATATGTACCCCAAGGAATATACTAATACATATACCAGCACGTACACTGATATATATACTCGTACGATTAAAGATAAATACACTATAACATATACTGATACCGATACAAATACTAAATCAAATACTAGTACAAATACTGATACAAATACTGATACAAATACTAACATAAATAGTGATACGTATATTAAAACAAATACCAAGACAAAAATAAAGACACATACTAACACAAACATATGTATGAATACTAATATAAAACCAAATACAACTACATATACACACACATATACAAAAACAACCACACAACATCAAAAAAACATAGACTTACACACATACAAACAAAAATACATACAATCAAATAAACAAAAATACATACAATCAAATAAACAAAAAAATAACAATAATAATAAAATACCAAAGCCACATTAAAAAAATAGAAAAAATCTCAAACAAAACAAAAAACCCACCTACTACAAAATACTAATACTAATTGGAGGAGACAACACAGATATAAATACGGAAATGAACATTAAAACAAATATTAAAACGCATACTAATACAAACATACGAATGAACACTAATATAAACCCAAATACAAACACACACAAACACACAAATAGTAAGACTAAAACTGGGATACATACTAATACGAACATATGTATAAACTTTAAACCAAAAGCAACTACACACACATTTATAACTACATATCATCAAAAGGCAAGGAATATTAAAATGACTAGAAATAGGAAAATCAAGGAGAGTAAAAAGAGATATAATAAATTAAATAGGAAGAAGATAGATATTTATAAAATTTCAAAGGTTTCAAAGAGAGCAAGTAATATTAAAAATAAAAGAACAAAATCGGAGAGGATATGTAAGGAGAAAATAAAGGGTAAGGTAGAATACCATTATGATAAGAATACAAATAATAAGAACATAACAACAAACAACAATACTAAGAATAGAATATGCTTCCTAAGAGAATCAAAAATAAGGGATGGAAAATTAACCAAATTAGTAATGAGGAACACGAATTCTAAATTTAAAATAAGTAGAAAAGATACTAAAAACAATACAATAAATACTAAAAATAGAAGTCGGAATACAAATTATAGGGATAAAAGGAAAGTTAATAGTAAAATTAAATTTGATGAGAAGAGTTTGCGATTAAAGAGTAGAAATTTGTTGAGAATGTGTAGCAGAAAAATTAAAGCGGGGATGGCGCCAAAAATAGACTTACTAAAAATAGAAATTCTAATGAAAGTAAGAATATATATGAATCTTTTAAAAATAATTATCAATATATTTTTTCTATATACTAGTATGTATATGTATAGATATCTGTATACTGATACGTATACATATACATATATGGTTGCGTATACTAATACCAATACTGATACTTACACTAATATAAATACCAATATGAATACTAGTACGTATACTAGAACGAATTATAACACAAATACTAACAAGGATACTAATACAAACACCGAGACAAAAACCGAGGCATATACTAATACAAACATACGAATATATACTAATATAAAAAGAAATAAAAATACATATACTCACACAAAGACAACACACACCATCAATGTAACACATACAGAGAAGAACGCCGGTCTCCGAAGAAGGCCGACGTGAATTGTAACACATACATATATATACACACATACAAAAACAAATACATACAATAAAAAAAACACCAAAGCCACATACAAAAACAAAAAAACTTTAAACAAAACAAAAAACCCATCTACTACAAACTACTAATATTAATCAGAGGAGACATAGAGACTAACCCAGGACCTATGCCAAACGTATTAAAAAGACACCCCACTTCACACAAAAAGAATGCCAAAACATATTTCATACCAAATACCATAAAACTACAACCCGAATACGAACACATCGCCCAAAAATTTGCCCCCCTTTTCAAAACTACACATATATTATATCAATAACATAATAACGCATACCCACATATCGCCACATATGTAAACCAACACAACGAATATCCTCCATCCCACATTCTATATGCCCTAGCCATGACTATACACTCCAACATAGACCTTTGCAATCAACTCCTAAAGATACAAAATCAAACCATAACCCAATGGACAAATACACTCCTTCACACTCTACATAATCTACAAAAGCCCCCCGAAAGACACATTAGTACCCCACATCCTCACACAACATTTCTTGAATCCAACTTAAACATCATAACCCACAACACATCGATAAACAAAGAACTATATGACTTTATACACAACCAAAATACACCCCCAATAAATGACATGGTAAAACAAAGATTTCCCTACCTCCCTAACACTATCATATACGAGGCACTAAAATGCCTAAACCCCCTCCCGGAATATACTCATCCACCCCCACCACCAAACCACATCCCACCATAAAACCACAACCCACATACGAACAACAACAACACAAGCATAATAACATGAAACGCCTCATCCCTAAATACCGCGCTTCCAAACCTATAAAACATAATTATACACACTAACACACCGCCAGCACTCTTAGTCATACAAGAAACAAAAATATCAGCCACAAAATCCACAAAATATATACAAAGACTATTTCCCGACTACAAACTTATTTTCAATAACACACATGCCCTAACACGATGCATACAACAAAGAAGACCATATACACCGAGCCGAAGGGGCCTCCTCACCCTCATACACAAAAAATACGTCTTTCCAGGTAATGTCAAAAAAATCCCCACCTCGAAGAACATATCCTCATACCTCCAAATTTTGGAAATCTCTAATCATCCACTACAATCATGGCTAATTCACCACATATACATGCCATCCCACCCCGAAGACATCAGACATACCGAGGACATCAAAACTAACATCACCACCCATTTTACCAACAACCCTAACCACAACCACATCTTATGTGGTGGCTTCAATAGAGACATTGCCTTCATAGGTAGACAAAACGGAAACCAACACACACCACCACAATTAATAGACCTTCAATGGAAAGAATTTACAGAAAACCTAAACTTTGATTACATTCCCACAAACACTACATACTCTAGACAAGGAGGATACAACTATAGCAATTGGAGTCTAATTGATGGATTCTACATCCGTACAACTAACCATACCACATTTACCTCCACAACAGATAATAACATTCATCTGAACTCCGATCACTCACCTATACAACTCCACATCCCAAACAACACATTTATAAACCGTACACCAACCAACACAAACAATGACCACATACGTATCCTCAACCCCATCCCACAAAACAACATAGAATTATTCAACACAAAATTCTTTGAGGAAAACTCACTACGCATTGACTCCCTAATAAACGAATTGGAATCTAATAACCATCTTTCCCAAACACAATGGCAAGAAGCCTGTCACACCCTAGATACACTCATCAATAACATATCCAATACAATTGAACAAACTTGCAAAGCCCAACCCATACCACAAATGACAAATCGAACATCACAACAAAGTGGATATTTACCCCGGAAACTATCTAAAACATGGAAACAACATCTAACCATTTACCACACCATACGGAAAACCATAAGAATCGTAAATAACAACCGCCAATGGCGAAACCACCCTATTCTCAACGAACTCCAAAACCTTCAACACACACAAATCCCTAATCTACCCCCCATACACCTACCTCACGACACATGGACAAATGACATAGCATTAATTGCAAAAAATGCCAACATACAAGCCCGAAAAATCACCACCAAACATACCCAAGAAAACATTCGAAAAACCATCTCCAAATACAGACAACTATATGAAACTAGCCCCAAGAAAATAAACAGAAGAATATTCAAAAATATGGAGTCCCCACCATTAGATTGCATCATCGACCAATATAACAATATATTAACTAGCCCAGAAGACATTGCAAACGAAATATTTAACCAACAAACAAAAAACAACACACCTACGCTAAACACATGCAACTATCAACCGGACCACCACACTACATGCACATGCGCAGTACGACAATATCTATGGCATGACCTAGATGGATTCACATAAGAAACAAGAGGAGACCCGGAAACCCCACTACACACATACTTTAAACAAGCTACATATGACACATGCCTACGTAACCTAGGAAATAACAAAGCCCCCCGACCGGACCGCATACCGAATTCTATCCTAAAAAATATGTCCCTAAGGTTCCACAAACTACTAAACCTCTTCTTCTCCCACTGCTACAAACAAAGACAAATCCCCGCTTCATGGAAAACAAGTGCAACGATCTTACTATACAAAAAAGGAGATCCATCCATGCTACCGAACCATAGACCCATCGCACTAGCCAATACTAGCTACAAACTATTTACGAGCACATTCACATCAATATTATCATCATATGGCAAAAAACATAAAATACTGTATGATAGTCGAGAAGGATTCCGCGCAGAAACAAGCATCGCTAGACAAATCCAAACAATAATAGCCGCATTAGAAGATGCAGGATTTACAAACCAAGACATATTTATACTATATGTCGACTTTAAAAATGCCTTCGGCTCTATTGACCACACTAGACTTTTAGCCATAATGACGGACCTTGGATACCCCAAAGACGCCACCACACTAGTGGGAAATATATACTCCGAATCCTTAACTTCCTACATAGGAGAACACTTTGGTAAAACTAAACCCATAGCCATCCAAAGGGGAACAATACAAGGAGATACCCTAAGCCCATATTTATTTATTATATTCCTAGAACCACTACTTAGATGGCTAGATAGAGGCAACAATGGATACATATTTGGGACATCACAAACCACCATCAACTCCACGGCACACGCGGACGACCTTGCGGCCATAACCAACAAAATCAATGCCATAAAAATACAAATTAACAAAATAGACAGGTACTGCAAATGGACAGGTATGGAGGTAGGGGTCCCAAAATGTGCCATCACTAGATGCCCAAATAAATCAAAAACAAACCCCACCGCATTCAAAGCCCTAATACAAACCATTAATTACCCATTAATTACCGAAACCAAAAAATACCCATTCTACACCAAAACGAACCATACACATATCTAGGAATAAGTCTCATCCCCTCCCTAAAATGGAAAACCCAAATTCATGCCACCACGACAAAATTAATCAAACAATGCAAAGAACTAGTAGCTTGTCCGGCCACTATGAAACAAAAAATAAAAATGATCGACACAGTTTTAAGACCAGGCGTGGCATACAGCTTCTACGCGGTACCATACTCAATGCCCGCCATGAAAAAACTGGACCAAAAAATAACTACCACACAAAAAACCGTATGCGGCATGCCAAAATGTATGTCTAACATAATTACCCAGCTTCCACACAACCTCTTTGGACTAGAAGCCTTCTCACTAAAAAACGCATACCTTAGATGCATAGGAGAACAACTCCAGAACGCACTAAATGACAATGGCAGACTTGGGAAAATATACAAAGGCCTAACACATCACATCCTCGCACAATATGGGGGGGCAGAAAACATACCTAGAATAAAAAAGACAAATTGTACAAGATCACCAATAACACGTACCTTCTTCTTACTAAAACACGTAGCAAAAGTCCACCTAGAAAGCACTCTCCCCAACTTTCTTACAGAACCAACAACACTAGAAAAAGCCTAGACTCTTGAAACACAAGACCATAATACACTCAACACACAATTATCTCAAAAGTTATTACAAAAACTCCTAACAAAAAATATCTACGAACTAAAACAAATCTCCCTACCCAACGGAACATACATCATGAACAATGAAGAATTTAAAACCTACCACTTCACCCCATCAAAACTTACTAAAAGTGCCCTAAAAATTGCACGACAACTCTTTTGTCACCCAATATATCCCCCCCACCCAATACACATACATACTCTCATACAATTAGAGACCCATTCATCACCATAAATAACGACATCACCCCAAGAAATATCACCACACAATCGATCCATCCTCCCCACTCCCACCCACACCACCCCCACCCCCCAAACCACATCCTCAAAAACCCCACCACCTATCCCATTAACAACATCATACACCACGAATACAAGGAAAAAATAGATAAAAACCAAATCGAAAACAATTACACTAGATATCTATGCCAATGGACTCACAATAACCACACTTACAACAAATGGCTCCCCCAAAGAAACCTCTTCCCAAGACACAACCAAAACACCATTTCACATAACACAAATAAATTGACACAATATTATCAAAGAACTCAACACAAATTCTACACCGAAATTATCCAAGTTCACCACCCACAAAACCAACCCCAAGACACAAGGTCCGTCACCCCACCCACAATAATCCCCCTACTAAACATCTACACAACGGAATGCAACCCCGAAAAAGACATTCTTACCTCATCTAATACAATAAAAATTGACAAAGACCAAGCACACTTATACGAAGAAGATGGAAGGCATCTTTTTACCATCCCAATCACTAGGCTCACATGGTTGTGGAACCAATACAATACTAAACTACAAACCCCTACAAACATTGAACCAACAACCCAACTGTTCGAAACCGAAGTCATTTGGCTATACCAAAGATACAAATATAGATTACCAAAAAATAACCCCCTTAAACTTACACTATATACACTACCCATACCTATACTTAATTCACTAATCTCTACATTCAACATCCAACACTCATATTTCTCCTCCCCCGTCACATGCCCCACCAAACTCAACAAATTTTACTCCCCCTTTGAAAGAGATAAAATATTCGGATCACTAGGCAAAGCCTTTGACCACAAATGGATAGCTAATGGTATGGCCCACCCACACAATGAAGAAGAAACACAACAAGCTCTACATTGGGCCCGCCTCGCGGCCAAACATGACCCAAACCACACCTCCACCCTAATCATAACCCCAGACAAAAACTGGTACGAAAATTATAATCCACACTCGGGCCCCTTTCCCGATACACACATCATCACAATATTCGAAGCCGATTCAATAACATATGAAGAACCCACCATCCCACTAGATCTAAAAAAACCCAGAATTGAATCATCCACTCTACAAATAATATGCATCCACCACCAAAATCAAACTGTAGGCACACAAGAACAACTAGAAGAACTCTCCTCTATAGCAAAGACTCTAAACATATACCAGATACTCACCAAATTGGCCCCACCAACGCCAATGCAACCACTCGTCAATAGAAGCAAAAAATGGTCAAAAGTACACTACAATAACAATACACTAAAATACACCTTAACACCCCCACCCCTCCCGGAGTATCAAACTAACACCCCACCTAAATTTAACCCCGAATATAGCTACTATACTGATGGCTCCTTTAAACCGCCAGAACAAATTAGCCCGGGATCTTGGCGCAGAGAAAAAGCCGGTTATGGAATATACAACGCTACAAAAGAAATCAAACTAGCCAAAAGACTACATGGACTGCAAAATATCCTCAAAGCAGAACTAATGGCCATCCACAAAACACTAGAAATCGTCTCAACAAAATACAACAATGAACCGGTGCACATATTTACAGATTGCATTAACGCACTATATTTATTAAACACCCAAATAACACATCCTACCCTCCATAATAGTCACCCCGACCGAATCATACTAGAATCAATGGTCCAAATGATACTAAAAAGAGAACAAATCATAACCCTCCACAAAGTCCGAGCCCATGCTAATATTGATGGCAATGAACAAGCGGATAAACTTGCAAAAGAAGGAAGAGAAAAATCACATAAAAATGCCAAAGACCCACATGAACACGCCCATGCCACCCCTTACTATTTCCAAAAAGAAGATTGGCCCTCCAAAGAAGACACCCCCGATAAAGGCCCGGTCAGATTCCTGAGCAAATACCTCAAAAAACAAGACCTAAATAACAATCTTGACACAATCACAGACAACTTTCCTAACAAAGAAAAGTAGACTAACAACAATGACATAGACAATGAACTCTCTACAAATTTTTGGAAAAACCCCATCATCACCGATTCACAAATAACATGCCTTATCAAATTCCGTACCGGTCAATACATGGGAAACGCCCGTAAACAACTCTTCTTTGGAATAGAAAGATTTCCATCCATAACATGCCCCATATGCCCCTCAACGGACCCCGACACATGGCTACATGTTCTACTCAAATGCCAAAACCACCACATACACTCCCTTATTGTTAAAAGACATAACAAAGCGGTATGGGAAGTCCGAAAACTAATCACCTCCTACAATAAATCGAGATGTTTTATACTAATGAACACCGGCACTTTCAATAACAAACCACAAGAAAATACGGTCCCCCCGTGGCTACTCCCATGCTCATGTACGACCCAAAGATGTCATTGCAACGCTAGGCTCAAACTGGACATCCTGTGTGTCAAAGGTTTACCATACAATGATCCACCACCCGATAACGTCAACCAAGACTACACCATTCAATTCATTGAATTCACATACTGCAACGGTAGATTTTCCCCGGAAACAATCCAAAATAAAATAGACAAATATCAACCCCTTATTGACGACATCATCGCCCTCGGATGGAATGTCGACCCCCTTATGGTAATCACATCCGGCGCTCGGGCCACCACCTTTATCCCATCTATGAAAACTCTAGAAGACACCTTCAAGATATCCATTGAAACAATTAAAACATCCTTTAAAAACATTAACACCATAGCTATCCAACATGCCATGTCCATTCTTCTACATAAACGCAAAATCGAAAACAACCAAGCCCTCCCCGACACACAGGACCCCCCCTAAATTCTCCCCCCCCTTGATTTTCATGATTAGTTGGTTTTAAGGTTTTTGACTACTTGCCTGGTTTGTGGTTAGTTCGTTGGCTAGTTGCTTGGTTTGTAATTCGTTGGTTGGTTGGTTGATTCGTGGTTCTTTGGTTTCTTGTTACATAGTGTCTACCCTCGAGAGAGGGAAGTAGTTCCAGCTCATTAATTCCTTGTCCTGTGGGCATGGTCTTGGTAGTGGAACGAACAGACACTTTGTTCACGCCGGCCTCCTTCGGAGACCGGCGTTCTTCTTCTTCTTCTTCTTCTTCTTCTTCTTCTTCTTCTTCTTCTTCTTCTTCTTCTTCTTCTTCTTCTTCTTCTTCTTCTTCTTCTTCTTCTTCTTCTTCTTCTTCTTCTTCTTCTTCTTCTTCTTCTTCTTCTTCTTCTTCTTCTTCTTCTTCTTCTTCTTCTTCTTCTTCTTCTTCTTCTTCTTCTTCTTCTTCTTCTTCTTCTTCTTCTTCTTCTTCTTCTTCTTCTTCTTCTTCTTCTTCTTCTTCTTCTTCTTCTTCTTCTTCTTCTTCTTCTTCTTCTTCTTCTTCTTCTTCTTCTTCTTCTTCTTCTTCTTCTTCTTCTTCTTCTTCTTCTTCTTCTTCTTCTTCTTCTTCTTCTTCTTCTTCTTCTTCTTCTTCTTCTTCTTCTTCTTCTTCTTCTTCTTCTTCTTCTTCTTCTTCTTCTTCTTCTTCTTCTTCTTCTTCTTCTTCTTCTTCTTCTTCTTCTTCTTCTTCTTCTTCTTCTTCTTCTTCTTCTTCTTCTTCTTCTTCTTCTTCTTCTTCTTCTTCTTCTTCTTCTTCTTCTTCTTCTTCTTCTTCTTCTTCTTCTTCTTCTTCTTCTTCTTCTTCTTCTTCTTCTTCTTCTTCTTCTTCTTCTTCTTCTTCTTCTTCTTCTTCTTCTTCTTCTTCTTCTTCTTCTTCTTCTTCTTCTTCTTCTTCTTCTTCTTCTTCTTCTTCTTCTTCTTCTTCTTCTTCTTCTTCTTCTTCTTCTTCTTCTTCTTCTTCTTCTTCTTCTTCTTCTTTGTAAATAAGTACATGTGTGCACATGGTTTTGTGTATAAATGTTAAACCAAAACTCAACTCTATTCTCATCCACATAACATTTCGGAGCCAATGTCCGCCCAATACCCAAGCTGAGAGAATCCCAAGTTCCTTACCACCACACAAACATTCATTTCTATGATGCAATTCCTTTGCTTTAAAACATAGAAATCTTTGTAGACGTAATCAATGGATAATCCACACTTTCCAAAACACTCCTTCGTGTTCTCAAATAAATAGATATTGTTGCGCCAGGCCGAAACTAGAGCTATAATGACACTAGCTACACCAACAGAAGCTAGAAAGACGAGCCAGTAATCCAAACATCTCCAACCATAGTAAGCGTTGAGACCGCGAGCGCTCCATTGCCTATTTGGAAACAATTGTGGGAATTTGCGACTTCACAGTCTTACAAAGAGCACACCACTTTGGCACAAAGATGAATCGCATGAGACATAGTTGACATGGTTCACTACAATCAAATGGTCAAAATGGTCCATTTCATACACCAAGTTGTGTTGATGTTGTAAAAAGCAAATGAAACATGAGCTCACTTTTGCGTTAGTTAGCCGGGTGTCCTACTAAAAGAGGTTTAGAGAGGTTAGTATTTTGCAAAACTAATCTTTAAAATTTACAAGCAACAATATCCACTCGTATGTTATCTCTGAAGATAAGCAATGACCATCACCCGTATCAATGCTGAGCTCTAATCTCAGTGGTAATCCAAGGCAACATAAAGTTTTTCAGTATTCATGAGTTTTGTTGATGTCTTTGGTCGGGCTCCTACAAAGCCAAAGCAATCCATAATGCCCGCATCTATTCTTAAACTCGGGCTTTGACGAACCTCGTCACGCGTAAGGCCTACATTCCTAATGTTCGCGGGAATTCCACCCCTGTCCCCACATGAAATTCCATGGAATTCCCATTGTACGGTCAATAATTCCCGCCGTACACTCCATTCTTTCCGCTGTACAATATAACCTTTGGGTGTTATACCTAGAGAGGCCCGGCCCGGAGGGCCTCTCCCTATACAAAGAAAACAAAAACCATTGTTCATGTTAAGTATACATCCGATATACTACAACAGTAGGCCAAAAGAGAGGTTAGAGAAGTCCAAGATAGAACCTAACTTTACGGTATACCTTGGTTTGAATGCACTTGAGATTTTTGAAACTTGCACGATTGTTTAATGGATAGTAGGGAATTTGCAATGTCCAAACACCTCGGAGAGATGCATGGGTGCAAGCTCTATAAAGCAAAATAAGTTAGTACTAAACAAGTTGAGCCCAAAGCCAATATACTAGACGCTGCAAAAGAGGTGCATAAGATTGCAACAAAATAACAACCAAGAGCATGTCTATTGCCTCCAAGTACTCATGAAGACAAAAGTGTCCAGTGTAAAAGCACACCTTATGAATCATTACAAGCATCTATATAATATATTGATTATAAGAAAAGGTTTGTTCTATAATATGTAATACATTCAATACACATAGGATGTTTCTATATCTATCCATATCTATATTAAAGTGTACAGTACAACCGCTCACGCACATTGAGGTGTTCAATACAAAAACTATACATTACGGTTCAAAAATGCAGGAATGAGACTGAGAGGCCTTGAACAGCCTTTTCTTAGCAATGAATCCAATCCATAGTTGTGCAATCAAAAAGTAGGTCCATGATGAGGTTCCAAAAAGGATTTCAAAATCAATAGTAAATCAAAGTCAAAATGATAATCACATCAAATTATCTACTTAGCTGATAAAAAGGCACCTAGACTCATTAGTTGGAAGCAATACTTTGAGAGAAGAGGGGTCAAAATATATACAACCAATAAAAAAGTGTGGAAAGAAAAGGCAAAGTTGTGACCCTACAATGAGGCGTTCAAAGCATCTCGATATGCTGAATAAGCCCAGACAAAGCTCCACCAAGTCTGTTGTTGTTAAATCTACGCACCCCAAACCTTAAAATAACCAACTACACTATTCATGTCCCAATCATGGAGTAGACACACAACACTCATCCCTCCCATAAGTTATGCCTCTCATAACTTATAATTCCGCTAACTTATAAACTTAGCTATCATGAACTCCAACTAACTTATGACCACTTCTACCATGTGACCATTGTTGATGAGTATGAGTATCAAATCACCATTTTGAGCTACACGATGCTTTGTTGTGGCAAGCAAGTCGTTGTTGATGTCAAGATGTTCATTGGTTGTGGTTCCATACGTTGACTTGTTTTTATTAGCCCTAGTGCTAAGACTGTGCATTCCTTGCACGGATGAGGAAATTTACCATGTTGCCCTCCTCCTCATCATGCAACTGGCTGTAACTGAACAACCTGTCTCAAGACGAAGTGCCACATAAATGTGTTCAAATGGGATGGACTTCCAAGTCACAGCGCAGGTACAATGAAGCCCTCGTCAGTCAGTTCACGAGATCAAAGGACGGTGCTACCACACTAAAAGGATGTTCCGAATACAGAATAAACAATCATGTTGGTACAGGTTTCGAGGCGAAGTAAGCATCTAATTTATAAACGGTGCTCTGATTGCTGAAAAGCTCACCGCGCCGTTCAAGTGGAATCTGTTCGATATGAACTCCTACACAAGTCTCGGCCATTCACTGCAGCAAACACCACATGTCAAAGAGAGCCAAATCATAGAGCTTTTTGATGTATCACTTGTGTACTACCAGACCGCTTCTTCATCCTCGACAAGAAGACTAGAAAGAGATACGTAGCCTTGTTCTCTTGGCATATCTGCACAAGGAACATTGATGAGTACGCACTTCAGTTACACTTGTTGCACGAAATGAAATGGAATGAAGTGTAAAGGTGGTGGTGAAGTCCCATTCACTTGTTCTTTTTCTGCTCGACATTGTAACTATGGTTTCAGACAAGCAGACTTTTTAACCACGCCGGCCCCTTACAATCATGTACTGTGGGAATATGAAGAAACGAATCCCGCTCCTTCTTTTAACGGCCGTGTAGTGTCACCAAGACCGTTCTTCCACTCCACAGTATTACATTCCAAGTTCTGTTCACTTCGACACCAAGATGCAAGCGGATCATGATAACCAAGCGACCACGAGTATGGGGGATTCAGCCCATGCATGGCTGTGAGGTGGGGACGGGAGGTCTGGGCTTTCAGGGACCGTGGACGGATCCTGGAAGGGATCGCTGACCATTGGCAGTCCCTTGGGCCCAGGGTCGTCTTGGCAGGCAATATCTGGCGCACATGCACTCTAGCTTGATGGTTGTGAGAAGCACTACACTGACTTTGGTTACCTCGTGTCTGAGATTTTGGTTATCTGGAGCCGAGGCTAAGTTTTTGGTTATGAGGTGTCGAGACTGAGTTGCAAAAGTTGCAGCAGTTTCATAGATTTGGTGTGCAAGATAACCAAAAATGTGTTGTGTATGCATCTACATTATATGGCGAAGGTATACAACACTAGCGAATCGGATGTGGACAGGAAGTTGGACGTGCATTTGGTGTCGCACACGCACATGACGTCGAGTGGCGCAAGACTGTGGACGAGAGCTTCGTCGACTCCAACAACTCCATCTAGGTATGTTAAATTCGTGAGGTGTTTTCGAGGGTATTTAGGGTTTGTAGACTCTTAACTTTAGGTTGTTTGGCCAGGTTGGGGTAGTGCAATATATTTTGGACTCATTGGTGAAGGCTTTGGAGCAGGATCCGAACCAGAAGTTCATCTAGTATGTGGAGCATGTCTTTTTTTGTTGATTTCGATTGAGGTATTCATGTTTTGCTTTGTTAGTGTTGAAAGATATTTTGGCGACCTATTTTCTTGATTTCGATTGCGGTATTCATGTTTTGCTTTGTTTTTGTTGAAAGATATTTTTGGGACCGTTCAATTCTTGCTTGCATATATTAGGGCTTAGAGTTGTTTTCACAATTGCTTTTATCTTGCTCTATTCAGGTTTAATGTTGAGAGGACAATTTTGAGAAGAGAGATAATTGTGTGCAAGCTTTCATCGAGGGATGGTAGAGGGAGCAGTCTCTGGCAAAGCAAGCGAGCGTGAAGAAGCTCGTCGATTTGGGGCAGCTGGAGTTCATGTAGGACATGCTTGATCTAAATAAAAAAAGTTAGATCATTTCTCTTAGCCATTGGAGCTTGACCTGAAATTTCTTTATGAATCTTCATCTCATGGTTTCAAAATTTGGTGTTTAATGAAGATCTTGCATTCGACCGTCTGCATGAATTGGTATGCAACGAAACCGCGTTTTTATTGTATAAAAACGAGCCAGAAAATAGTTATATAAAATATGTAAAAGCAATTTCGTTGAGAAATTACCAGCCTACCAAAGACTGCCACACGTCAAAACATGGACGACAATGAAGATCTTGATGAATAGAGCCAGATACTGACACGTGTCATACATCCTACATTCGTATTCCAACGTAAACATGGCAAATTAGTGAAACGAAGATGGTAAAGTAAAGGACTCAATTACTGCGACGAAAAAGAGCTGGCTTCTAGGAAGCTCTCGGCCCAACTTACTCCCCAAATACAATGTTTCATATATGTTTGTTGCTATTTTTATTTTATTTTGTTGTGAACGAATTCATGTGATGATGAACGAATTTTACACCAATCTTGTAGCAAATTAATGCATCCACCACATTAACCCTTAAATGTGAGAAGGTGCTACACTAAAGATGGCATTTAGTGTAGTGGACACTAAATACGAACCCATACACTAATTGTAAAGTTTACAATCAGTGTAGTGACAAAACTATACACTAATTGTCAACTGCTACACTAAATCTAGTTAATAGTAGAACAGAAGGTTTTAAGTTGTGGACAATTAGTATATGAAACCTAGAAAATGATTGTGTGTACATTTCGAGCATAAGGAAAATGAAGCTTGCAAGTACAAGATTGAAAAATAAAAACTTAGATTTAGAAGGAAAGTGAGAAAAGAAAAGAATATGGAAAATAGAAAAAGAGAAAAAATACACCATAAACACACAATCAATATACAATAAATATTTAAATATACATTATATATTCATTAAAAATTCATTAAATATGCATTAAATAGCCATTGAATATTCATTAAATATTCATTAAAAACTCAAATATACATTACATTAAATATTCATTAAAAATTCATGATATATATATATCTAGTATATGAATTTACATCAAATATTCATTAAATATTCATTAGATATACAAATATTCATTAAATAGTCAAACAAACTCATTGAAAATTCATTAAAAAACATTAAATATACAAATATACACTAGATCATCATAAAGTATACATTAAACATTCATTCAAAATTCCTTAGATTTTCATAAAATATACAAATATGCATTAAATATTCATTAGATGTTCATTAAATTTTCATGGAATGCAAGAGATGGGAATTGGAACAGTTGGGAATGGGAAGATAAGGGGATGAGGTTGAGGATGAGATGGGGAGATTAAATGCATAGCGGCTGGTAGGTGGTTGATTGGTGGCTAATACTAATTGTCAACCTTTTTACAAAGTGTACTAGGGTAGGTGGATGATTGGAGATTATAATAAATAACAATGGCGGCTAACACTAATTGTCAATTTGTTAACAAATAGTCAATTTGTTAACAAATAGTGTACTAGGATAACTACACTATTCCTACCATTCCACTAAAAGCCATCTTTAGTGTACCGGTGGCCATTATATTCCACATGCATGGTGTTGTACTTGAACATGATAAGGTTCACATATTGAAATGACCTCCAAATGAAAGATGTTAGTTGAAAACATCTTTGGAAAGATGTTAGTTGAAGAAACTTCAACTAAAGGTGTAAGTTTTGCTATACTTTAATACATTTTTTGTATTCAACAAAGTGTAATAATTATCTATTACATATATATGGTTCCCAAATGACGTTCAAAGGTTTCCTCCCTAAACAGTTGAGCCTATGACTGTGGTATTGATGCCAATTTCCATTCTATTGTGTGTTGAATTTTTTTAATAATCATGTGGAAAATTGTTTTTTTCAATCTTTT
Organism: Bryoerythrophyllum caledonicum; assembly: GCA_963971425.1. Taxonomy (NCBI): domain Eukaryota; kingdom Viridiplantae; phylum Streptophyta; class Bryopsida; order Pottiales; family Pottiaceae; genus Bryoerythrophyllum; species Bryoerythrophyllum caledonicum. Next base: position 9,360,976 of record OZ020524.1, read on the forward strand.
GGAAAGAAGATCACATGTCTTGTTTATGTCACAAAGTCACGGCTTACTTGTGAAAATTTGAAATTATTGTGAATTTATGAAGTAAGGCCGAAAAAAATTCATATTGAATACAATGAATGCTTAAAAATTCTGAAAATTTCACCAAAGTCATACATTATAGTGCCAAATTTGTAAGCAACCATGGTAAGCTTAATTTAGAATACCAGTCAATTGTGGTGATAGGCCAAAAGTTCAAAATTGCAATAACTAGAATATATTTGTGTATTTTTCAAGATTTCAAATTGGAATGAAAACTAGACTTCATAAGCTTCATTTCATTAGTTGGACTCAAATTCAAAATATATCATTTTAATAACTCAAATTCAAATTTAGAGCTAAAGCAAGAAGTTTCTTACATTCACTACATTGGGATCCATGTCACAAACATTTTCTTCTGTAGATAAATCATGATCACCTCAAAGAGGCAAGTTTCATCAAATCTTCTTATGCATACTAGTTGTACAATTACCAGAACATCAGAACATTTTCTAAAATGCATTTGGAAATTCTAAAGAAAAAGATGAGGTTCCCATGTTGCTTCAATCGTAAGTATGTGCACGTGGTTTTCTATCTAATATGTTCCACAGAACATTCTAGAACCAATTCCACGTCCCTCACCACCACACAAACATTATTTTTCCGTCGCAATTCGTCCGCCTACTCCTGCGTAAACTCCAGCATCTCCTTCATTTGCTCGCTACACACCGCATGGGCTTATGTCGACGCTGCACACGCCTGATCCCAGAAAACATGTCAAAGAACACAAGCATGATCACACCAAAAGAGTCCTAGAAGAATGAAAGTTTCATCACAGCTTTGCTCGAGTAGTACGAGAATGATTCGGTTTCAGGTGCCTGACAAAAATTTGTGGAAGAATGGTACCTGGATGGCCATGGCGGATGCCAGGCCCACCCATCGATCGACCCACATGTTGTCAGCCCTGAGATGAGATTGCGCCACACAAACATGTAGGCGCCAATCAGATCAGAGAACGAGCGCTTCTTGCTTACAAGATGATGCGGAACGCTGAGAATTCGAGCGCGGGTTGGGGCACCGCAACCTTGTCAGTGAGGCTTCTTCATGCTTGGGCCGGACAGAAGCAAGGGTTAGCTGATGGACCAAAATCTCAAGCAGAGAAAAGCGTTGTGAGCCCTACACACACGAGAAGAACATCTGGTGCGCTCACTCGTCTTTTCTCAGGTGGACCATGTCTCTCTCTCTGCATCCAAAGTTAAGTGTGAGTTCGTTTCTCTGAACGTGAATCTACTCGAACCAGGTCATCGTTACAAAATCCACACCGCATCGGTACTCAAGCTCTAGCTGACCCAAGTTTCCAAGCCCAGTATAACCAACTGCACGCGCCGAATGAAAAGAGAGCGGGCACAAATGGACGCCTACCTTGAGGTTATCATTAGTGAAAGAGGGCAAGCAGACTTGTGCGCCTGGATTCATAATAGATTGGGGCATGTTTTGAAGAATGGCTTTCCGCATCCGAGTACCACCTCGAGGAGTTCTTGCAATGCTAGTGTCGTTGCTAAAACCAGCCTTCAAATTTGGTTCCACTAGAGGCAGGTGGCATCTTCCAGTTGCTACTGTCTGTGATGTGACTTGGCAGTCGGTAATTGCCACACACGATGTGTGCTACAGGATGCGTGCCTTCTCAGAAGACGTGCACACTTCTTCCTGACCGTATTGAGTGTGATTCTTAATACGCTAGATGAAGAGAGGAATGTCTCATGAATCATTGGTTCTAAAATTTTAGGGAGGGGTATTGTGCTAGAGAGTCAGGATCATGAGACTCTTCATGTCAACAGTATAGACTAACCCTAACATTTCAAGGGTCTCCTCTGGAGATTGTAAAAGTCCCCCCGGAGAGAATTCTTGGGCTGTTAGGGATTAATAGCTCCTCTTGTTGCATAGCAATGCGCTACTTGATATGTTGTGCTTTCAAAGGGTGAGCAAATGCAGACATGCTTTTCATGTTTGCACTTAATATTTCACTATCTTATATGAAAACAAGTCTTACCCTTGATATTAGTTGAAGTGGTTTCTTATACAGTGTTAAGAACAAAGATTTGGTTTTGGAATAGAATTCAGCTAGGGTTATTCACTTTTGGGCAAAATAAATAAATCTCCAAGTATATTTTTCGGGCTCCAAAAACTTGCTTTCACTCAAACTAATGGAGAAAAGGCTTCTCTTAGGAGAAAAGTATGTTTCAAGATGGATCTATATATGGTGTACCTGATTGGATAAGAAATCGAAGCAAGAAAAAATATTGATTTCTATTTTAGAAACTCTGAAAACATATCTTGTTTTTAAGCAATAAAAGTGAAAATAAGTTTTCAATCTAGAATTTTCTATTATAATTTATGAACACATCGTGGCATGGATGTGTCCTGAAAATTTCAAAGTAATTTACTTCCTAGGATCCTTAAAATAAGTATATTTGGTAGATTTCATATATTTGTAACAGATGTGTATTGATGAAAGATATACCTATATTGGCCAAACCGTAAGTCAAAACTCAACATTTTTGAAGTTCTCATACATTTAATCAGGGTAACTATTACATTTCATTGGTAGAATTCCAAGATTGGTCCCAGATTTGCACTATGCAGCAATAGAAGGTTCATGACTCTTTCCAAAACCATTTGTGACACTACTTATATACCACCTTAGTGGACTTTCACCCTTTGTTGTTTGTTTGCAAAGATGTCATTGGACTTTAAATATTAGTGCAAAGATTGACATCTTTTATTTGTAAAGAAGTGGTTTGGTATTGAAGGCTTCTAGTAAGAGTTATAGGAGATACATAGCAATCTTCATTTGGCTCGAGATACATTGTGTATGGACAAGAATGCATTGTGTATAAGATCTTGGGATGTGTTTGGAGCATTTGGTGCACCTAGAGTATGTTTGTTTCTATATTCTTGTAAATAGATTTATGTAATGATGAACTCAGCTTATATTGTGTGAAATGGAGAGAGTGGTCAATTGTAAAATCAATGAATCTTTTTTATTTTAGCATTGTTCATCTATGAACACGCAATTAAGCAATTATGCACTTGGCCAAGTGCATTGGTTGGTGGTAAAAGAACAACGTGTTTTTGCTCAAAACTTTTTTTTTAAATTATAAAAATTGTAAACCGTTTTGAAGTGAATTTACATGTCTTTTGTATTCAACATTGGCATTTTCATGTGCACATAAGTGACATGTTTTCTTTGTTTTGGTTTAAAAGACATCTTGAATGTTGTTATACGTTATTACACAAGTGAATTTGCTATACAAAAACTAACTTGATTCTTATCCAAGATGACTTGTAAGGCAAAGTGTACATTTGACTATTTCCTTTCTTGTCTAAGAAATAGATTCTGGATGCATCTATTGCAAATTGAACCGCGTCATTGCAAGGACTCTTAGAGAATTTTTACATTGTTTCCTTGAACATAATATAGACCAAAGTGGTTGAAGTGGGTTTCTACACTACATGGAAATCAACATGCAACCATTGACTGGCACACACTTGCTTATAAATGAATATGCAATGAGAAGTTCACATGCATGTGCTTGATGTGAAGTAGTGTGGGTGATCCACATCAATAATAAATCCTCACTATACAAAGTGAATGGTGTAGTGGCTAAATCTATATGGCAATAATGAATCCTCACTATACAAAGTGGAGGCTTTGAGGGAAGCATGTCATCGGCTGTTGGAATAGATGGCTTTTGAGACATCTTGCGACGTCACAAATGCCACTACAATCTAACTAATCCGAAACACATGTCACGGAAGTGGGCGCTCGACTCATCCACTTCTGCGATCCACCAGCCGTGGCTCTCCCAGATTCTGTCAATTTTTGGTCGTGCCATAACGCAACACTCAAAAAACTTGTATATCATTACAAAACGATAGTCACTGTTAGTATGGAATAAGAATTTTTGAACCTCCACTCATTGCACAATTTTTTTGAATATGCTACACCCCTTGTCTACCTCTAAAAACTTTTGCACTACACAAGATCTAAATCCAATACCATCGTGTTAAGCATGTTGTTAGTTCTTTGGTGAAATAGCATATTAATCCAAGTCAATTATTTTCACACATTGTCACACATTTTCGGCCACGGTACTTCTACCTTTCCACATAAAACTTTGAGATCTTCGTAAGAATCACTTTTGATTTTTCCTACGGCATTATGTGATGTAAACCTTCTTATTGACCATTCAGATTCTCATTTCAAACAATATTAAGTTCACAAAAAAATATAACGTGAATTGAGAATTTTTGAACCTTCACTCATTGCACAATTTTTTTGAATATGCTACACTCCTTGTCTACCTCTCAAAATTGGTATATAGCAAACTAACATCATGCTTAACATTATGGTAAATAATTGAGACCTTATCTAGTGCAAAAATTGGACACTAATTGAAGTCAAAGTCTGCTGATCCAGTATACGCAAGGAAGAAAATGAACCTTTTCTCTACTTCAAACATTATAATCTTTCAATCCGTGCGGTAAAACTTTGTGAAAAGTTTAAAGTGTATTATTTGACAAGTAAGGATCGAGATCCTACGGTTAAAACTACATAAAAAAACTTTATTTTGTCTTCCTTGCTAAATGCACTAAAACAAGCATTTTTAACGATTTTTGGTTGAGATATTCTCAACATCATTTATGGACCAAGGTACTTTGGGTATCAATAGCGAGGGTATCACCACCAGGGTATGAGTTCATAGGTACCAATACCCGGTTTACAACCGAGGTATCAATTTAGGGTATCAATTAGGGTTTGGTATTAGGGTTTTGGAAATGTGGGTATCAATGAAGGATATCAATCCTTTGCAAGTTTGGGGAGTCCTACGAGGGGTGTGCGCACGCACACCCCTGGCAGTAATTGTGAGGGAGGCTGTGAGTGTGAGAGAGAGGGTTTGGAGGAGGGAGAGGATGTGAGAGGCTTGTGGGTTTGTGAGAGAGGGGCTTGTGAGGGCGGAGGGTGAGGAGAGAAGAGTTGTGAGGGAGAGGAATGGAGGGGAGGTGTGAGGGAGAGAAGTTGTGGGCGCCTAGGGTTTGGGTGTGAAAGTAGCTGCTACCTTGCGCCGCGCCTACCGGGAGGGCTGCGCTTGCGCACCCGCTTCCCGCAACGAGAGAATCCTCTCCAACCACGGAACGTGAGGAAAATGGAGGGAGTTAGGGTTTGGTACCGTTCTGGAGCGCAATGTTGGAGTTCTCGGTGTCGACGGTGTAGAGGATGCCCTCGTAGCGAATCTCGCTCTTGGACGTGAGGCTGCTGATGTAGAAGTCGGCCGTGTTGGGCCCGCGCCCGCGCCCTGCTACCTCGGACACGATCTCCGCGATCTGCCCGAACGTCACGCACGGGCACCAGCACGTCTGGCAGCACAGGTCG